>JAOVVA010000002.1:17864853-17887365 GCA_028565275.1 Leiocassis micropogon | reverse complement strand
CTGAAGTTACACTACTGTTAGCTGGAGTTATACTATGGTTAGCTTAAGTTACACCACTGTTAGCTGAAGTTACACCACTGTTAGCTGAAGTTACACCACTGTTAGCTTGAGTTACACCACTGTTAGCTTGAGTTACACCACTGTTAGCTGAAGTTACACTACTGTTAGCTGGAGTTATACTATGGTTAGCTTAAGTTACACCACTGTTAGCTGAAGTTACACCATTGTTAGCTGAAGTTACACCACTGTTAGCTGAAGTTATATTACTCCAGAAATAAAGTCTACTTTGTTTTGCTAGTTGACTAAATTAATGTCAGCTGATCCTTTACAGAAATGGGCCTGTGGTGTAAACTGTTTAGAAATTAAGGCTTTAATAAGCTCATTCCCTTTCTCCGAGCTACATAGTGAACATTAATCTCCTTCACAATCAACAGGTCTTTTCATCTTAAAATAGAAGTTCCAAGATTTATTCTTTTTAGTGTTGTTTTTTTTTTAACAACATTCACCATGTTTGCTTTTCTGCGTACTAAAAATTGAGATGGAATAAAAGGGACTTGTGGGAGCGCTATAACAGAAAAGACATATGCTGCGTTCATGTGGGGGCTGAGAAGTTTCCGAGCTCTGAGTAAATAAAAAAGAAATCCATTTGAATGTCCCTGCATAGTAGTTTCCACTTGGAAAAGTCAGGGTTTCTTAAGAGCTCTTACTGTTTTGTGGTGGCTTTTCAACAAAATTCACAAAAAGTAGTTAGAATAGTGTGTTATAATCTGTTAAAGCAGACTTTTGAGTTTATACTATAGTAGACTTTCAGTGCTATAACAATGAATTGCTGGAGCAAATGTCATATATGTACCTTTGCTTTCAAAATGTTGTATCAGGCATCACTCCTGGGCATTGTTAAAACAGTATTTGAGGGCTTTTCATAGCCATAGAGATGCCAAACAAGAGATTCCTAAAGATTATCGTGAGTACATTTTTGAGACAAAGCAATAAACACAGTTAAAGATACACTTTCTTTAAACAGCTATTTGAAATTGTGACCCCATTATACAGTATTTCCATTGTTTGTAATTATAATATGTAAATTTTAAGAATATATATAATTGCACATTGGATTTTTCCTGTTTGTATTGAGGCAAAATAAGTCTGCATTAGAATCCTTCTCTCTTTTCCAAAAGGTTTCATTCTCATTTTAGTAGGATCCTGAATTTGACTTTTTTCAGGAGCTGTGCAGGTGGTTTTCCGGTCCTATCTGGATTGCATTAGAGTCATTGGTAGAAAAATGGAGCTGCAGATGGAGACAGCAGCGAGGGGAAGTGGGCATTAGTCCACACCCTCCAACAAATACCAATTACATCATCCCAGGCAACCCAGACACACACAAACCCTGACAGACACACACACACACACAAACCTGGATACGGGGGGTCTGTTCTGACAACAGAAAAGCTGACTTGGCATCGTGCTGGTCGAGGTGCTCCAAGAAAAGCACAGCGGCCCACGAGAAGGCCAGGGCTTTTGTGTTTGTGGACTGTCACACTTCATCACGAGGGAAAGCTATAACAGGCCCGGGAAGAGCTTTGAAGCTTGGGGAGGGTGTGTGGGGATAGCCTCTGTGGCTACGTCTGATGTCAGATCCAATATTCTGATTGCGTGCTACTTTCCAGATTAAAATTGTGTTTGTCGGGTGTGAGTTAAACCGTCCGCGTATTGTGTATCACAGGGCAGACGTCCTAATTACGGCATCATGCTTCACTTTGTAGGCAAAGGAGAGACAGACCTGGCCGAACAGGTAATACTGGAAGTCGGGAAAGGAGAAAACTTGTTTGGAAGTTGGAATTTGGAAGTGTAACGTAAAAATCAGATTCAGAAAGAAAAATGAATTATGCAGTGACATACAGCCAGGAAGAGTCTTATAAGACAAGTCTGATGAATAATAAATACATTAAAAACATGAAGTTATTTTAATTAATTAAAAACAGTAATTTCTAACAAAATTGTTGTGATAGAGCAGAAATAAAACACATCGGCATGTAGAAAATAATTATCTTTTGGGAGGCACCCACTCCACCCTGATGTGTTTCATTTCTAACCTTAACATCGTTATCCATTCACTGTATGAAACTCTCTGCATCTTTACTGTACGTCACTAACACAAGTCCATAGAAAAATGTAACTCAGTTCTAAATTCTTCAATACACTTGGGCTTTAGAAGAATGATTTTTTTTTTTTTTGCGAGTGGAGAACTGAGCAAAACTTTTAACTGTAAATCAAGAGAACTTGTTTGGCTTTCCAGGCTTCCCCCGATGATTAAGATAAGACCAGGATTAAATGGAACAGTGCGTCTCTGTGAAACATTCAGGCGCTACATATGGAATTGTATTTGGCAGCTGGGTCAGGTGACGGCTGGCTTGGAGTGTGTGTGCTTTTCTCAAGCTGTTTGGAAATTAAAGGATCTTGTACGTTAATGGACCACATCCCCTTGGCTGTGACTTCACAGAGGGGGAAAAGCAGCCATAATTTGATTCTGGGATTTTGCAAGTAAAACAAAACACTTTCAAATCAAGACAATATTTGGAAAATCACATTTACTGAGAAGAGTAGCTGTTTGAGAGGCTGCCCAATTTCTGCGTAATGAAAGCATGGTGGACTTTGATCCTGCAATTTATCATATTCTTTGTTAATAATAAATGTAACGTATTGCAGAATTTGTATTAGTGAAGACATGCATAAGCTCATGAGAGTGTCTGGATCATCTTTAGAGAAAAGGTGTAAGACAAATGTTGTGTTTATAAACGCACAAAAAAGCAGGCTTTTGTGTACATTTCTGCTCATTGGTGTATCACTGATCATTTTCGTTGCTGTTTCCGTAATAAATGACATTAAAGGCCCGCGCTCTGTGCACAGGCTTATTATTTTCCGTCATTAGCAGCTGCTGAGTGCAAGCCACTGTAATGGAGTACAATTTGAACCGACGCCAGTTCCATTGTTTACATATTTCCTCAAATTTCTAATCAAGATTCAGTTAGCTTAAGACATTAAGGGCCTAGTACTCAATTTACCCTAGCCAATTGTTAATTGTGTGTAAAAATGTGTACAGATTCCTGGTTGTGTTGCTCACAAAGGTCTTTTGATGTGGGTAAAACATATAAAGGCCTCATTATATGTATCCGGCCACAGAACATTAGCCTCGAGGGTCAGCTGGTTGAATTCTGATTGAGGTCCTTCCATAGCCTTTTAGATCGACTACACTATTAACCTAAGTTATTAGTGTAGCAGTTTAATACAAAACATAAAATTAACACACACCCTCGATATGTTTTATTTGGCATTTTTGAAGTGGGAGCAACCTGTAGCCAAGTTTTCCAAACTTACAGTACACAGCATTCATTCATCATCAGTGACCACGTTATATAGACACCAGTCCAACATTGAGCACTACACACATACACACACACACACAAACAAATGCAATCTTGCACATTCACACACTAATTCACACCTGGGGGCACCTTAGAGTAGCCAACCTACCAACTGGGATGTTTTTGGAAGGTGGGAGGAAAACGGAGAACCCAAAGGAAACTCGTGAGCATACTGGGAGAACATGTGAAACTCCACAGAGAGAGTAACGTGAACTCAGGATTTAACCACAAACCCTGGAGCAACAATACCCTCTGCCCCACTGAGTACACAGCGTGCCCACTCAAAATACAACAGTACTCATGATCATTTCTTAGACTATCTAATTGCCAGCTAACAATAACTTTTTATGCCCTAACTTCCCTGGCCACACAGGATAAGCGGTGTATATATATATATATAATAGAATACAGTATCTGTGTCAAGGCTGTCAGTTTGCCAACACTGACTTTCCAAGCCATTACACATAAATACAATGTAGCCATATAGCTAATATTAAAGTACAATCGGTCAGTATTGGCAACCTAGCTACAAAATTCTAACTAACTTTACATCACTCTCTTTTACACAGGCAACTGTTTAAATACTGTCTTTTACACATGGCTATGGAATAACTGGTTTGTACATGACATCACGTCGGCTACGTTGCGTAGCATGAACTACAACTGATCGTCAGGAAGTGAATTTTCTCTACAGGAAGCACTATTAAAAGCTCTCATAATGCATATGGTTTGTGTGTTTAGGGTTGCTCGGATCAAATAGAGAATCCACAAGAAGCTTTTATTGAGCACTGGAGGTATTTGGCCATAAGGGAGGGGGAAATAAAAAAAAAATGTAAAAGTGAATGAAAAGAGAACCATCGTATGCAGTTGGAAGAAGCGGAGTCAGATAAGGCTCGTGTGTGTGTGTGTGTGTGTGCAGGGACCACTTGGTTAAACGGAACAGAATTTACAGTATGTGGCTATGTTTATGTAACTGTTTCTTTACTGTTTACATTTTTATTTAAAAACTTTATAAAACATTATCGTTTCTTCTTCTTCTTTACCATTTTGGAGTCCGTACCCCTGAACAACAGGGACCCAAATAATGCAAGTTGCAGAGACCCAGTTATGACATCACCTTATAAAGGCATTATAAAGCCTCATGATTTATCGTCATCTTAATTATAGGAGAAAAGTCTGACTTTCAGGAACGACCGGTAAACGGCCAATCAAAATACGAGTGATTATTTTCAACTAAATTTCAAACTTTGCCTGAACTATTCAGTGCCATTAGCTGCACTGGAGAGACATCTGGTATTTTAGCGTGCATGGCCTGTTGAGGATAATGTACAGTTGAATCCATCACTGCCTGCTGAATGCTGCTGTTTGCTGAGAAGTCATGGAGCAGGAAGCTGGAGGTTGCCAGGTCACCATCAGCCACATCAATACTGTAACGAAAAGCATCTGAACAGGCTGCAAATTACCTTACAGGTCTGCTCAGTGTTAGCAACCACATGAATAGTTAGAGCAAACTGTGTGCAGTGGAAAGTCGGGATCTGGATTCTCCAGCGTTTTTGAGGTTCAGAGAGCTTGTGTTTAGGTAGGACTACAAATGCCACCTTAGTGGAGAGGAAATAGCTGCCTAATGATGTAAATGTGCTTCCAGGAGTTATGAGTAAATCCTACTACAGATTTTAGGAGACAGAGTTTAACTGAAGGAAGTTCCGTACCCGGCGCTGTGTTGTGTTGCCAGCGCAAATCCATCAATATTTCTCTGGGTTAGTTGTATGAAATGTAGTAGAGCTATATACAGTAGAATAGAGGTTATAAAAGTTACAGACATGTCTTCCAAGTTTAACATAAAAACATTCAGGATTTCAGTGATGTTCTAATAAAGACAATAAATAATCGCGTTTGTTCATAGACAGCCAGCAATGTTTCACTTTCTATTAATATGAAATGGCGCAAAAAACAGGATAGGGTAAAATTGCTACGAAAAGCAACAGTGCACTATGTCAAACAGTGTCACTTTTTAATGGAATCTGTATCGTCTGTCCTCTAAAAGGAAGATAAATAGAAAGTCAGCATGTGACGACTCTTTCCTGCCTCTCTGTTCAACCTTGACTGGGCTGCTCTGCTGCTCAATATGTCTGCACCATGATTTCAAGCCTCACTTTGCCATTACACCCAAAGTTTTTGTGTCCTTGTCTGACAAAAATTAGTTTGTGTATCTGTGTAAATCAACTGTTGTATGCGTATGCTCCTTTAAGGGTGCCATTCGATTCCCTGTGCCTTGCCTCCATATTTATGCGCCTCATATTCAGTTCATTGCCTGTGCCTCAGATGCACTATCCATCAAGGGTTTTTATTCCCTCTGCGTCTACAAGACGACGTAACACTATATTGTAAATCGCCAGAATACTGCCGCAAATAAACACAAACTTCTTTACAAGTGCACCTGCAATATGAACAGATTTATAAAATAATAATAATACTAAATGCTTGGTTTTGGGTGATGAAATGTGATGTGAATGGACAAAACATGGAGCATAAATTACACATTGTATAAAATGCAAATCGGTGTCATATAAGTTAATTACACGCAAGGCAACAGGATAGTCTCTGTCATGCTTCTCCAACCTACAAACTTTGCAAAGAAGAAAAATGTTTTCCAACAGCATTGATTCCACTAATCGATAAAGTCTGATCATCATCAACACAAAGTCGTCAAAGAGCAGTAAATAAATAAATAAAAACATAAACGACCAAGCGCATGTTACATTATGGAAAAGGAAAAAAATACAGAGGACTGAGAAGATGTCTTTTTCAATTTCGTACACTCCGGCAAAATCAGTTGCCTTTGGCCTGCTTAGGGGCACAAGGTGAAGAAAGCACACGAAGGCACTGCAATTATTCTGCTCTGGCACAACAACTGAGAGCAAAAGGAGCATCAAAGGCTTTCCTCTCAGCCACAGCACTCCCTCCGAGGAAAACACTGCCTGTGTGAATAGCACTGGAGAGACTGCTGCTGCTCATTGCTCATGTGTGCCATAACTCCACAAGGCTCTGCAAACTCTGCATCATTCTCCATAATAAGCTACTGTTAAGACTGGTGTATGTGCATAATTTAGATACAGTTGAGGATTACAGTAATACCAAGATAATATAATAATAATAATACTGCAATTATTAATATTGATGTATTACTGGTTTGCCTCACTTTAGACGCATGATAAACCTTATTTTTTATTTTAAATGAAACTTAAAAATGCTCAAATTAGCCAGTCAAATGAATTGCATAATAATAATAATAATAATAATAATAATAGTAATAATAATAATAATAATGATGTTATTTTACGTCATTTAGTAATTACAGTCATATTGTGTTAATCCTAGACTGGATATAAATTTTCCTACTTTGGAACTAAATTAAAACTTAACATTTCATTCTGTTTAAAAATGTTCCAATTTGGCAATCGAATCTATTGAAGAAAGAAAAAATATCTCTTAGGCACAACAACAATAACATGACGATGGTGATGATGATAATAATAATAATAATACTACTACTAATAATAATAATAGTAATAATTATTATTATTATCATCATTTTTTGTCATACTAGTTGCAACAACAACATAACGATGATGATTATTTTTCATTCATCTTCTAAACTGCTTATCCTGTACAGGGTTGCGGAGACCTGGAGCCTATCCCAGGAGACGCCATCATGCCGCCATTATTATTATTACTATTTTTAGTCATAGTAGCAGCAGCAGCAACAACAGGGTCCAGGTTTGATTCCCCCTTCAGGTCTGTGTGCATGGAGTTGGCATGCTCTCCCCATGCTTGGTGGGTTTCCTCTGGGGAGTCCGGTTTCCTTCCACAGTCCAAAGACATGCAGATTTTGACTAAATGCCATCCCCAACTTGCCCATAGTGCGTGAATGAGCGTATGAATGTTGACCACGGTTGTAAAAATAGGAATAAATACAGTTATCACTATTAGCCTCCACGGCCCCTGGTTTCACTACAGAGGGGTGGATGATAGGTGGATGGTTATTTGTTATATGTACTTATCTTTATTATATGAATTTATATTAGTTCATATTCGTTGTATATACTTTATATTTATAGCAAGTATTAAGCGTCACACATCATCAGTACACTGTAATGTTTAAATATCATCCTGATCATTTGGTGTGTGTGTTTTTTTTAACAGGCATTTTAAAGGGCAGCTTTCTTTCTGGCAGGGGTCCTTCTCTTCTCCCGGAACAAAGTGCTTGCACGTTGTAGACTCGTGTTTACAAATTGGGTTGAATCTCAAACGGTTTCTTAGTGGACATGTAGTGCGCTAATGTAGGGCGAAAAACCCGCAGTTTTGAGCAGTGTGTAGTGCAACAATGTAGGGAGCAGTGAGTGGTTTGGGATTGAGCCTGAGTGAGCCGGCGTGTGCCTTCGGAGTAACGTTACTTGACAGAGTGACAGATTCATCTAATGAGATCGTTATTTTAGTGTTGTGGTGTGCTTTAATGAATCATGAAAATGAAAGTTGTTGCACTGATAAGGTAATGAGCTGTCGCTTTGTCTGTTGACTTTCATGCATTGTGTTCATAGTCATTTTAGCAGAAATATCTTCATTTTGAACTTAGCTGTCAGAAAAAAAAAAGTTCATAAGATGTTCACAGCATTGACTTCACAGCAGTTACACGTTCATACCCGTTCCAAATAAAATAAAATGTATTAATTTCATTCTCACAGTGGTGGCAAAGACAGCTGTTACAACATGATGCAGTGTGTTGCTGCAGGACACACTGTAGTAGCCCTGGCCAACCTCCGACCTGCTCACACAGGTAAGATCATCACTCTGAAGCCCCTGAATAACTGCTCCTGATGCAAGCTGTAGTAAAACTTGCTCTTCACTCTGTGTTACTCAGATGAACTTGACAGCTACATGTATCAGACAGTCGGGCATCATGCTATTGAGCTGTATGCAGAGGCCATGGATCTGCCCCTGTACAGGAGGACCATCGAGGGCTCGAGTGTGGACACAGGCAGAGAGTACAGCCCGAATGATGCCGATGAGGTGGAAGACCTGTACCAGCTCCTAAAACTGGTTAAGGTAATGCTTGTGAAGGTGCTTTGGAAGTAAAAAAAGACTTTCTGACATAACCATCACTGTTTCAGATATACAGTACGTTACAAGTGAACACCTAGACAGTCATCTAAAGTTATTTCCTAAGACTTTAGGGCTTGTTTTTACTTTTTCAACTGTTCTTTCATATCCACTATATGCACCAGTACACAAAGGTTTCCTTGTATGTCAGCAGCTACTGTACAGACCTATGTTGTAGTTACTTTTTCGGCTGCTCTTGTCGAGGAGCCGCCGCAGTGGACCGTCTCATCCACACAATAACTTGGCATCTTCATGAAGCATGGAGTTATACAATACATTATTTATACAATAATATCACTATACACTTAAACAAGACTTATAACTTTTAACCTGAAAAAATGTTTGACGCATTTTATCCAGGATTAGGACGGGCACTGCATCCAGTGGCTAGGGTGGGAATTGACCCCGGACCTTCCACATGGCAGGCGAGAAACATACCTCTAAGACACCAATGCCTGATGATAGGTATCTTCATGAGGCATGGAGTTATACAATACATTATTTAT
This sequence comes from Leiocassis micropogon, assembly GCA_028565275.1. Taxonomy (NCBI): domain Eukaryota; kingdom Metazoa; phylum Chordata; class Actinopteri; order Siluriformes; family Bagridae; genus Leiocassis; species Leiocassis micropogon. The sequence continues at coordinate 17,878,280 of JAOVVA010000002.1, read as the reverse complement.
ACAATAATATCACTATACACTTAAACAAGACTTATAAATTTTAACCTTCAAGATGTTTGATGTTTAAGTAAAACACTAGGTTTTAGATTTATATCTAGATCTATCTGTGCACAGGCAAAAACCTGATCTGATTATTAGGCTAAAATAATTTTGATCAGTAGTGCATATTAAACACACGTGGTATGGCGTGCTTAACCACACGAAATACATAACACTATCATATGTTTAATAAATGTGTAAGAAATAAATGTGTGATAGTGTAAAATACATAATAACACTCACTTGCTCACTCATTTTCTGTACCGCTTATCTTATACAGGGTCACGGGAGGCCTAGAGCGTGTCTCAGGGGACTCGGGGCACAAGGCAGGGTACACCTTGGATGGGGTGCCAGTTCATTGCAGGGCACATAGGCACTCAAACACTACAGGGAATTTAGAAATGCCAGTTAGCCTACTCTGTATGTCTTTGGACTGTGGGAGGAAACGGGAATACCCGGAGGACCCACCATGCACAGGAAGAACATGTAAACTTCACGCACACAGGACCAAGGCAGAAATTGATCTCTGGATCCTGGAGGTGTGAGGTCACAGTGGTAATCCATACTCCATAGTGCCACTTACGTAATAACACATGGCACAAAAATAACAGGGAAAATCCTTTTACACAACAGTTTCCATAGTTACAAAGTGAAGCGAGGATGCCACAGGGTAAAGCAGCACCTCATGGTGATAAAGAGCCATATGAAAAGTGACAAATTAAAGGAAAATAATAGAAGTAATTAAAGGAAAGTAATAGTAAAGTTTGTTACTGAGGCTTCATGCCACCACAAGCACACTACGGCACGAGCAGTCTCAGCTAGTGTTGAAGTGTCTGATGGGACAATACCAGGGTTCCAACTCATTAGTGTTTTGATAATGGTGGTGTAGATCATTGTCTAAGAGCCATCACTCCAAAAGTCATCATTGTTATACTTGTAAAACCATTCAGTGTGCCCTGTGGATGTGTGTGGGGTCATCTTCGAAGAATAAAAATGTTTCATCATAGGATAAACGTTAAATAATTTGCAGTAACCTTCTTCTTTTCGACATTTAAATAGAAATTGGGGTAGATCTTGTCATCTGCAAGACTTTTTAACTTGTTGCTTAGTTCACTTTTTTATATCAAATGTCACCTTACCCTTGTTGCTCATGAAACAAATTTTTTTTGCTTTGATGACAGCTTTGATCACTCTTGGCATTCTTTTAGTATCATCATCATAAGGCAGTCACCTCGAATGTTTTTCCCGCAATCTTGATGGAGTTTTCAGAAGTGTTGAGTACTTGTTGGCTGCTTTTCCTTCACTCTTTTGTCATAAATCATCTCAGCTGGATTTGAATTGGGTGATTATGGAGGCCAGGTCATTTAATGCAGTACTTCATCAGTCTCCTTCTTGGACAAATAGCTCCTACATAACCTAGAGGTGTGTTCGGGGTCAGTGTCCTGTTGCAAAACAAATGATGGACCCATTAAGTGCAAACCAGATGGGATAGCATGTTGCTCCAAAATGATGTGATCGACATGCTTGTTAAGTGCGCCCCCAAAACAAGTCTCTTCTTCTTGTTGTTCTTCCAAAATAATGGTTTCTTTGCCTCAATTTGACTATGAAAGCCTGACTCACACAATCTCCACTTTTGAAATATGTCTGGCACTTGAACTGCGAGAGGCAGTTATGTTAGGTCTAATCTGAAGTGCTGTAAATCTTCAGTTTCTGATTGGTCGGTCATTCTAACTTATCCTCTGCATCATAGTATTTGATGGTTGTGGCGACTGCACTTGGGAATACATTCAAGTTCTTAAGATTTTTCAGACTGACTGAGTTTTTCTTACCATACTATGGATTTGTACAGGAGCTGTAGTAGCACTAATAGGGCTATTGACTCACATCCTTCCTCTGCACAAGACAACTGAAAGTCTAAAGCAAAATAACAACCATTCCAGGTGACTACCACATGAATCTGATGAGAGAATTTCATGTCAAAGCCATCTAAAATATAAAACATATTCTGGGTTGTTTAACACTTCTTTGTTTACTTCAAAATACCATACTGTATGTGTGCTTCTGTATTAATGTACAAATAATAGAAGAAAGTACACTATCTGAAAAAAATACCTGCATTCTGTCTGTATTTTAATGATCTTTTAGAAAACACAAATGCATAATTTTTTCGACATAATCTCCTCACTTTTTAATACAGTTTGTCCATTATTTCAACAAGCTTGCATATTGCCTCATTAAAAAATGTTTTAGGCTAAGCTGCGAGCCACGAATGCACCGCTGTCTTCAGTTCTTCATCAGAAGTGAACCTTTGTCCTCATTGGGATGCTTTCAGGGGACCAAACAGTTAATATCTAATGGAACAAGATCAGGACTATAAGGAAATGCTTTAACGCCTCAAACAGAAGTTTTTGCTGAGTGTCGACAGTGTGGGCAGAAGTGTGCGGACGTGCGTCGTCATGCCAGATCACTATGCCCCTGAATATCAGTCCTCTACGTTTAATCTGAAGTTTAGGCTTTAGCTCTTCAATAAGCGTCTCACTGTAACAAGCACTGCTGATTGTTGAATTTTTTTTCCTGATAATGTTCCAATACTGGTCCTTAATAATCCCAGGAAACTGTAAGCATCAATTTTCCAGCTGATGCTTGACTTTTGAACTTTTCTTGGTCCGCATTTGAGGATGTTTCCGTTTCATACTCTGCCGTTTACTCTCAGGCTCGTAGTGATGAATCCATGTCTCATCACCAGTAATGCTTCTCTTTAAGAAACTTTTACCTTTTGATCCAAATTTTTTCTGCAGATATCCAAATATCTGTTTACTGTATGCTTTTCAGTGAGTTGTTTGAGTTGTTAATTTTTTTCCCACAATGCAAATGAACTGATGTAACACATGCATACCTGCCTCTAGGACAAAGTAATGATTGTGGCTTTATATTAACTACATTCTTGTCAGTATATCCAGTGTGATTAATGTAATGTAGTGCGTATATAATCTGAGTTTAATGAGTCAATGATCAAATAGTGTCTGGTTTTAATAAATTTTTCCCTCATCTATAATTACCACAATTCAGGATCCAAAACTGAAAACCATTGAATTTTTTTTTTTTAACAAAATATCGTATTGTCATAATGAATGTGAGAAAAAAAAGTGAAATGCGTGTATGTATAAACCACTCTTTCACAAATTGAGTCCTGGAATATGCCTGTGCCAAAAGGGAAGAAAAACTCAGTAGAAGTGATAACCTGGTCATTCAATACATTCAGGTCATCAGCTGATTTATTTCATTGCCACCTTGCTGATCCTAGACCTGACCCAACTGAAGCAACCCCAGATCATAACACTGCCTCCAGAGGATTGTACAGTGGACACTATGCATTATGAGAGCATCGCTTCATGTGCTTCCCTTCTTACTCTAGTGCACCCAACGCTCTGGAATAGGCTCATCAGACAGTATGACCTTGCTCCAAAGTCCAATCTTTATACACTCTAAGACATTGAAACCCTTAGACACAATAACAAGTGATTATAAGAGTGAGAGACAGAGAAAACATAGATAGACAGAGTGAACAGCCTCCATATCTGCACTGGACACAGCAGATCACTTTACGCTCTTAACCTGAGCGCCATCAAACTTACACTGCTTGTTATTTCGGAGTAGTGGGATAGACGGCCTGACACGATGTAAACAGGAATGAGGAAATGCTCTTTCTCCACATCTATGTGCAAACATGTTCGTTCAATGTCAGTTTCTCACTGGACATGACCAAAATGTGTAAGGAAGGGCTCATGAACCTGCCTCAGGGCCACGCTTTTTTTTTTCCCCTCTTGCAGGTTTGTTACTTTAACAACCTCCAAAGGGTGTGTGCTTTTCACCAATGCTGTTTTTGCTGAATTCTGCATTATTTTGGGCAACACTGGCCACCGTAGTGTTATTCCTACCTGCTCCTAACCCATCTCATTAATGGGTGTCCCACAGGTGGTGAAGTGAAGGTGTTTGTGGTTGTTGTAAAGCGCTGAGGGCTATTAGGTCTGCCATGTTTGTACATTTTACCATACTTTGGATGATCTGTGGAGTTATGCATATGATAAACACTAATTTCCTCTCTAAGTTTAGAGGAACAACACACACCACTGTTTGAGTCGCTGTGTTCACCCGGTCTGTCTAGGCATTTTCTTTCAAGATAAATAGTCGAAGGAAAGAAAATAGGAAATCGCTGTTATTGCGTTTATCATTGTGAGTCATATCAGTTCCGAGGTGGAACATTTTCTCGTACTTTCTCTTTAAAACCCAATCCTTGATTTGTGCCTTCCTGTTAATAAAGTGCGAGTTTGGATAATATTATCCTGAAATTAGACTGTTGGTTAACTACTAAAAAATAGGTTTTATATATATATATATATATATATATATATATATATTTTTTTTTTTTGTCCTTCATGTACAAATGAGTTACTTCTTAAGTTTTATATACGCTCATTTAACATCAGCGAGTTTGCTCGCATGATGGTTCCCTGTGCGCTGCTTTTCGAGATGTTTTCCACTCAGCGTTCGCTCGAGTTTGATTTGTGGCAGAGGGAATGAAAAAAAAAAAGCCTCTACGATAATTAACTGTTGAATTACTCTCACAGGAAAAAGCGCAGTTTTAGCATCAAAAAATGTGTTCTGTTTGGGAAGTGTGATATTTTGAAAGATCCATCCTAGCAGTTTGAAATAATTAGATGTTATTAAAATCTTTTGGGGAAATGACACTTGAACATAGATGAAAGAATATTTTTAGGTGGTGTACTGAAAGACCCTTTTTGCTTTTTTTTTATAATCGGTGAAGTGTGTGAGGAGAACTTGTGTGAACTGTGATGCAACAGTGCCACCTATAGCTGCGTCAGACTCACACTTCATGCAGCGTTGCTCCTTTAAAAAAAAAAAACAGAAAAAAAAATTGGTTGGCCTTTTCAGAAATCAAAAGAAGGTATCATTTTCTTTGGCAGTATTGTTAATGGAGGTGGGGGGGTATATGGGGGAGCATCTTTTTCAACAGTGATGTTAATCGTGTGGTGACAATGTGGCCTTGCTCTCATCCCTCCTCCTCTTGGTGCCTTTCGGGTTTTGATGTGTGTAATCTGAGAGACACGACGCAGCCGGGCCATGCACTGACGAGCCTGATCTCTGAACCTAGCTTTTAGATAGAGAGATAACAGTTTTGTCAACGGAGAGATCTTTCATTTCTTTATATGCGTGCTGATTGCAGGGATACGCCCGAGATTGATGTACTCTTTCCTTCAAGTGCGTGTCTAATAAATCAGCGGCCGAATTAAATGTCGTCTGTGCCTCGTGATCCTCGTAAAAGGATTAAAACTTCTCTTAACGTAAGATAGAAATAAAAGGAGATATTTGTCCCCTACAGTTCCTAATTATTTTTAATTCCATATATATATGTTTGAGTTTGAGAAGCAGTCCTGTTTATACAGAAATAACTTTAAATAATAACGTTGATTAATAATTGAAAAAAAAAATTATGATCAGTCACATCTGGCTGCAATGCCACTTCATGTAAAAGATCTTAGAAATATTACACATAGACATTTTAAATTCTGTGTATTCTGTGTATGTGCATGTTTTCATGCTTTTGTGTATATCTGTATGTCAAAGGTCAAGCCAAAGGTGCTCTGTCAAATAATGTTCGCTTCCGTATATCACATATTGGTGCTAGAAGTTCTTAGATGACTTTATTGAAGTTAAAAATTTCACCTTCTTGCACATCCCTGGATTCGAGCAAAGTTAGAAATAATATGCTGGAATAAACTACAGGCATATTAATGATATATAATAGCATTTTTTGTGGTTTGGCAATAAAACATTAGCGGAAAAAATCTATTTTTGTATGTTCATAAAACCACAAGACCATACACGATGTTGTTAGGTTAAGAAAAAATTGTGAAACTTACTGCGTGTCAGCTCCAGTATTTTAAGTTTTTTCATTATCAAAAAAGTTACTGGAACTCTGTGGTAGAAATGTGGTTTAGCATCCTGGCCTTCTTGTATGTAAAACTTTAATTCATGACTTGGACTGTATTTTTTTGTAGTTCTATAAATCTGATTTAAACTCATTCTAATAGACAGAAAAATTCATATCCCATATTTCTTTTTTAGAAAAAAAGTATGATTATTTTGGTAGTTGATTTCCAGAACCAGGATGTACCTGTCTCTTTTTTTTCCCCTCTTCTTCCTCCTCCACCGTCTGACCTGTTATAAAAAGCCACAGAAGAGTAGCGCTCCGTCGCTTTGTAGCCGAACACTTCCTTCCGTCGGCGTGTATTAAAAACACAGGCGTTTTGGCTGAGCTAATCCTGGTGTTTAAGTGCACTCCTGGGCCCGAGCGGCCTCCATTATCGACATCATCAGACGAGCACGGGGCCTCCCGAGAGCAGGGTCCATCAGGCCGGCCCAAAAACACGCGTTTGTTTTTCCTCTTTTTCCTCGTCTGTTCGTGTCTGAGCCTCGGCGCTAGGGGCTAACTTTTATCCAGAGCCTTCAGAAGGCTGGCGCTGGTTGAGCTCTCCCGCTGTGAGGCCGCGGGCCAGCGAGCTGCTGAGCCACGCTGATCGATTGTACGCCTGCGCCGAGGTGTCCCGTGTGCTGAACTCTAGTGTGGAAAAAAAAAATCTGAATCTAAACTCTTTGTGATTACTGTCACATTATTGTTAAAATGGTGCTGAACTCAAAACAAAAAAAGGGTTTCTTTAAAGCTGTTAAGGAGGATGCACTGATGCAAAAATGACTATTTATCAGTCCATTAGTTGATCAAAAAGATTTAATACATATGCGTCCATCATAAAGCCTGTGAAGGAGAGCAAAACCTAAATCCTCACATAATATACATTTTTATACCAATCAACTCCTGCTCCTGTGCATACTGTTGCTTTCTGAATTAATCATGTTTCGACAGACAGAGCTGTTTCTCTAGTGTTAAGACTGGGTGAGGTTTCTGCTTGTTTTCCACATGCGGAAGGATAGTGGCGTGGCTCAGATAGTAGCCACTCGCATTGTTTCATGCCCAAGTGGAAGTGGTGGGACAGGATCTGTTCGACACACAGAGCCATTTCCTCAGCCATGATCAAACTCTCCCAAACAGTAGATAAAGAGCTTTGCCTAAAGCCTTTGTAATTTGTATTTTTCTGCTCATTCTTGTTTAGTGATGATGGAGAGAGATAGGCCTTATCTCGGTTTGCCGAAGGCTCGAGCAGCCAACGCCGCTTGAACATTGTTGAAATAGAGTCTGCTTTTTTTGCCCTTTTTATCAATTGCGCCTGGCTATTAAGATGAGTTGTAAACATAGCTCGGAGTTATTTGCATCAGATCTCTGTAACCCAGGCTTAGACACTTTTCTTCCCTCCACCATTAAGGTGAAGGAATGAGATTGTGATTGAGCCACTGCAGCTTTCAGGCTGATACACTCCAATCAATATGCGAGGGGAAATGTGTAAGGTGGGATAAGTAAGCTGAAATACCTTCGGAAATGTTGAAATTTCAGTTAATAGAAATTGCCCTGAGAGGCTCCCTTAGCTTTGGGAAAAAAATAATAATTCAAGTCATTGTGTAATTATTAAATAGAGATAAACAAGTTTGAGTGTGTGTTGTAGGAGCAGCCAGTGCACTTTGCGGGAATGTGGGCTTACCAATAAAATGCTCAGACCTGGAGCCCATCCAACAACAACATAGTTTCAGTAAGGCAGAAATAAAGAGGCTGTGGAGCTCCGAGCGCTTCAGATCACAAAGCCATTCGCTTCCTTCATTGGTTCCTGGCTCAATCTGCTCTTTTCTTCTCGCATGGTGTGTGAGCGATAGCTCTCAATCAGATGATGACTTTCAGTGTTTTGTTTTGGAAAGCATTCCCTGGGAGAAATATTTGTGGCAGACCCTACACCTCCTGCTGCTGAAGCCATAAGCAGCCTTACAAAAACATAGTCTGGAGTCTGGACAGTGTGTCAAACCTAAGGCCTTGCTTTTTTCTGTCTGCTTAAGAGGAGAAGGGGGGGAGGAAGACTTCTGAGCCGGCAGAGCCGTTGACAGGGATTCTGAAGATGAATCTTTGTGCTGTTTTTTTGTTCCTTCGTTGCAATGAGTGATGAGTATTAATCAGAAAAACATTTGGCCAGACCAAAGTTAAGCAGTATTGTTGTGGTGAGTGTTCAGACAGAGATGGATTCATTTTCATATTCATCCTATGTAAGAAGTACGAGAAGGATACATGCCAGTTCTTACTTGTTTATGTCTCCGGTATAAGTCGTGTCAGGACACGGGGGTGATTGTTTTCTTCTTTCTGAGGAGATGTTATCTAGCAACCGTTAACATTTAATAGAGAAGCAGCATTGCGAGGCCGGATAACCTCTTCTTCTCACTCCCTGAACTATGAAAGGATTTGTTGCTATATGACTCCGTTCCCTCAGCTCACACTTTTCCATGCCTGTGAGTATGGAAATATTTCTTTCCGGCTACGAGAGCACGGTGAAACCCTTGCTTTGTGCTTGTTTTGGCCATGCGCAGGTTTAACCCACCTCACGTCTGCCATGTGTTTACGTAATAATATATATTTAAGAGGAAACTCATGAAACGTTAATCTCTCAGCTTTTTAACCCTGATGAATTTCTACATTTTCCAGCTGTGCGGCATGGCATATTTATGCGTGAGCCTATCTGTGAAAACGGCTCTGTCAGTGTAAATGAATCACGGCTAGCCTCATGTGTGCACTGCAGGCTAGGAGTCCTCATACCACTCAGCCCACGGGTCTTCATTTCTTAAAAAAAAAAAAAAAAAAAGGAAGGAAAAAAAGGAGGAAAGAAACAGTTTTCTGCAATGTAAGGTGTTGAAAGGTCCCTATGTTACTCCCACAGTGCTGTAACTTTTTCAGAGAGGTCATCATTGTTTTGTGGCTTGCCCGACCACAAAGTAAACTGTTATGGCTAGAACACAATGGTCAGTGTAAGCCAATGGTATATATATCACATTCCATAACACACAGAACCTGCCTGGCGTGTGTGATACTGACTTCTCTCAGGCTGAGATGTGCGCCTCAGTGGGAAAGACCTACAGAGAAATGGACGTCTGTCTTTTTTTTTCTTTCTTTTCACCAAGAAAAGCTCATCTTCATGTACAGTAGGGAAGGACAAAATTACTGATTAGAAATAAACCCATCTGTGGAATATCTAGAGAAAAAGCAAATGTTGATTAAATTATATTAATTATAATCTTAATAATATCCATTATTAAATAATATCATGTGGTATCTACGTGATGCATAGTGTAGTTCATTTCTACAAATTTTTAACAGAAACATATTTTGCTTTTTTTAAGTGACTAAATTTTAACAACGGGTTAAATAAAATATAACATTTCAATGTTTTGCTCTTTTAAATAATTTTATACAGCCATAGACGGAGTGGTGTACCACAAAAGGTGAAAATAAATCAGTTATTTAAATATAAATAAATAAATATTAGAAATTTGAATGTTTCCCAATTATTTGTATTTGCACACACACACTACAAGGATAAGGTAGTGCTTTATTATTCTCAAAGGAAAATTATAAAATAATTGCTAAAAAAAATATTATTTCTAGATCAATATGTACATTTTCAATTTGTCAAGTCGATTCCTTTTTCCTCTTAATTTTTTTTTGTCTTTTTATACAGTAGTGGGATTTAAAAGTCTTAACCACAGTGAGTTTTATAGTTCAAATAAAATACAAGAAATGTTACATTCTTCTATTCCGTGTTTAAGATTCTGCAGTATTTCTTTGTTAAATATTTACATTTAAGACAATAAAGATGTAGTTAACATTTGTAGAAAAGGTCAGATTTTTCTTGAGGAATTTGAGTAAAGCATGTGTTCATTCTAATGGATCAGTGCTAACATGGATCATCAGGTTTTACACAAACTTGTGGAGCCTGTGCCAGCTCAAGTAGACGCAGTCATTAATGTAAAATGATTAAGTACTAAGAAAATTACATTTTTGTAAAATTATTATTTAAAAAATAATAAATAAGAAAAAGACGGGTCTAAAACAGCAAATCAGGTATTAAGTCACATTTTAGGTGATTTGTGTCTCTGACTTTGTCAGATTCCTGATTCAATAAGCTAAATTTTGATATCAAGTTTATTACTTTATTATGTGCGGTTGCTGAGATATGGCCAGTGCGAGTTCGTTTATGAGGAGCGACTCGAAAATTCTATTTTTGGAGTATTTAAATTAGAATTATGTGATGTAATAAGAATAAGGAAACCCTCTGCTTCATTTTGACACCAGAATTTCCCTGCTACTCCTAAAAATAAGTTTACCAGCAGGTTTTAAGTGGGTAAAATGCGTTCTTATCTATCACAATTCATTGTGATACATATTAAAGTGCTCTAAAAAATGCTTATAATTAAACCTTTGCTGAGTTCCATTGGAGGATCAGTTACTATCCACAGAAAAATTTTTATCCTTTTCACCTACTGCACACCTATTGGCCTTGGCCTTAGTGCAAAACTAACCCGTGTGACGTACTACCTGACTGAATATGATGGATCACAAATTAAAAAGTGTGAAAAAAAATATCATCCTATTTTAACATCAGAGCTCCAACAAGCCAATTAGATTTTTCCACTGTTGTGACCAAATATAAGACAAGCCCCTCCTCACTCACTCACTGTAAATCATTTACATACTGTAAATGCTGAAACAATGTGAAACAATGAGAGTTTGAGGTATGAAAAAAAGTTATTTGAGAGCTATTTTTGAGAGCTATTTCACCTGGAGCTTTAACAGACACACTTTGGGGACTAATGCTATGAAAGAAAATAGTAATATATGGGATATTTAAGTTGCAGGTGATGATCTGCTTGTTGTGAAAGATTTTTTATTGAATTAATTTAAAAGCAAAACAGAGACATTTCTACTGGACTTGACTGTACTGCACAGTTATTAGAGTTTAAAACCTGCACTGTGCAATATACGCCCAATTAAAAGCATTTGAAATTGAGAAAATTATATTGTACAAACGTTCCAGGCTCACTTTAATATCCCCCAACTGAGTTTGCACTTTTATCGACATTGTGCCTATTCTCACTCATATTAAAGTACCGGCACACATGGCTTTCTTGCAGGCCAGAAAACTCGTTCAGTGTCATTTTAAATAACTGCTTATTGAGCTAGACGAGCAGCAGCAGCACCAGGGATCCACAGAATTTCAAGGGTACTTTACTAATTTATTAGGTGCTTACATAACGAGTGCACACTTACTCAGTGATCACAAGTTTGAAGGTATTATTGTAAACTTTGTGGTAAAAGTCTTGAACTTTGACCTTGTTTGTCACACACTTGGTTTAATACAGCCTGGGATAGACCAGTACAAAACTTTTTAACTGAAATTTACTGAGTTTCATCTGTAGTTGGTGTTTGACCCTGATCACTGACCCATGATTCTCAGCTTATTTTGTCTGTGCTGTCGTGTGTCCCCTTGTCATGGGATGATTCTGTCCTGTTATGTAAAAGGCAGCTGGAAAAAAAGGAGAAGAACAAGAGGGTCATTCAACAAAGCCTCTCTGTATATCTTAGACAGCAGTACTGGATTGTGTGTGTGTGTGTGTGTGTGTGTGTGTGTGTGTGTGTCAGGCCCTGAAGGTGTTTGGAAATTTTATGAAACACAATTTGTTTGACCTTACATGTATTATCACAGAGGTCCTTCTATCCAGGCTGTGTGTGCGTGTGTGTGCGTGTGTGTGTGTGCGTGTGGATCCAATCCCATTACAGACACGGCCAGAGCTGATATAATGGAAGGACCCATTAAAACCATGTCTAGCCTGCTCATTCATTGATGGATGCATTGGATACAGAAGAGGGTGGGGCTAAAGTGTGTGTGTGTGTGTAAGTAAGAGAGAGGCACAGTCAGAATATGATGGTCTTATGTGCCCTTGAGCAAACTGTCATTCAAGGCACTTAATTAATTTCCTGCTTCTCCTGCCTAGTCATGCTCAGTGAAAGGGGCAGTGTGTTTGTGTGTGTGTGTGTGTGTGTGTGTGTGTAACAGCATTAACACGATGCTGTGTGGAGCTTAAGTCTGCCTGAGTGTACACATGAATCTCCAGCTTTCCACGCGATACGATTTTGTTTTACGAAGCGACAATCTAATCTTTAACTACACTGTATTAGCTATGATGTCATCCATTTACAAAAGTTAGGGGAAGGCCTACTGATAATTAAAAAATGATAATAGCGTGGGGAGTTAAATTACTTAGCTGACCTAATTATTATTTTTTACATGTCCAATAAAAATATTAAAATAATTACCATTTCTTATGTTATTAATGTTCATTATTATTTTGGATTGATCAATGGATTTGTAAAATTGTACATATGTGCAAATTTCTACTCGACTTACAGACATTTATTTATTTATTTTTTTAATGATTGGGCTCTTTAAAATGTACATTTTAAAGCATTTTAAACCTGACTGTGTAATCTGTATACATAAATCAGCTGTAACATTAACCCCACTGCCAGTTGAATGGTATAACACTGATTATCAATTATATACATCAATTATATACCAGTAAACTGGTGAAAGGATTATGGGAACCCAATGCCTATCTACACACACACAGACCAAAGGCCAGCCTGTACAGTCCCATTCGACAGAAAGGCAGTGCAGCATAAACTTCTGAAAAAAGTCAATGCTGGTCATGATGTAAAGGTATCGACTACTCAATGCGTCACAGCTTGCCATGTATGGGGTTTAGCAGACAAAGAGCCAAGGCCGCTGACCTTGCCTTCAATCTGAGATACACCGGACAAACAAGTTCGATCCACAGAGGCCCTGTCCCACAACTCACAGCACCCAAAGGATCTGCCTAATGTCCTGGTGCCAGACACCACAGCACACACCCCAGAGGTCTTGTGGAGCCACCTGCTGAAGGGCCAGAGCCCAGTGGCAGAAGGGGAACTTATAACCTAAGCGATTATAATGTTAATGGTTTTAAAGGTATGTTACTGTACAAGTTTTAGCAACTCATTGCATAATTTGAAGCCGAACAACAGAGGTTTATAATAATTCATTGTACTGTATGTGTAGATTTACTCACTCAGAAGCTTGAGTCGGATACAAATGTTATTCAAAATTTACAAGACTTTCATAAATACCAAATTTCGTGAAAGCTCCTACAAATCAGTTAATAAATAAATCAAGCTGGCTAATCTGCTTGACGGGCGGACATTACAGCCTGTAACTGAAGCCGCTGGTGTCTGATGACTCGGGATACCACCTTCACATCACCTGACCCTTTAATCTTTAATAGCATTTCCTCTGGCCCCCCAGACCTCCATAATAATCAATAAGGTGTAGTCTATTAGACACAGT
>JAOVVA010000002.1:17841094-17851769 GCA_028565275.1 Leiocassis micropogon | reverse complement strand
AAAAAAATCGATGAAAATCTGTGAAAACTCTTCACTCTTCGAAATAATGTCTCTAGCCATGTGGTAATTCTTTGGTTTGACTGTCTTTAGCTAAATAGTTTGCAGAAGACAGGCATTCAAGACAAACCGGGACTTGTGATGAAATTTCTTGTGGACGTAGGTGTAAGGACCGATTGTCGGTTACTTCAAGCACAGTATAGTAATGAGACTATTAGCAGCAGTAAAGCATTTAAATGGTGCAAACATTTTAAAGAAGGCCATACGTACGTGAATGGCGATCCTGGCCGAGGTGGCTTGGAGACCAGTGCGTTCGTTTGCGTGAACATTTAGCGAGTGGAACGCCTGATTCTTCAAAATCGACTGATAACTTGCAGAAGAGACTCAGCTGTCCGTGAGAACTGTACACACAATCATTCACGGACACCATTTGCACATTACAGGCATATTACATTGTCACATCCACTGTACAGTCCTGAGGGAGATTCAGATGTGAAGCAGGCTGTCTGAGAGATTATATAGAGAAATCTAGTTCTCTCATAACTTTGTTCTGTTATTCCGCACAACAAGTCCCGGTTTGACTTGAACGGACCTTGTGGATCCTAGTGGATAAGCAGCAACAGAGGATCTGCTGCAGAAGTCGAGTTGGTTCCTGTTTAGAATGTATGTCGGTTTTCATAACGTCTCCTATAGTAATTTTATGTGTGCTCGTTTCAGTTATTAATGATATATAATTTTGTTTAGCCTTAATTTTCTGAAGAATTCTAGGTGATTAAGCAAAATTGGCCAAAATGAATGAAGCTTTTGTTTATTTAGTTGGGTATTTTCTAATTCATGTGCTGATTTAAGCCTTTGTGTTGAAAACACTCCTGCGGCCTGTTCATAGTTTATACTGTGAGTGATCGCCATGTTTAGATGAACAGTAGTAGCTCTTTTGGAATAATCAGAGTTTTGAATGAAACGGCCTCCTTTTAATGGCAATTCAAATGATTGTCTCCTACCAGAGATAAGAAACATCCCAGTTGTAAATTAGTCATAAACACAGCATTAGACCGTATTAGAACATAAAGTGATTTGCAGCTCTTGATTAAATTACAGTTAGCTGAATATCATCGTTAGCTGAATATCATCAAGTGGCGTTAACACAAACACTTAACACTGTAAAAAAAATTTAAAAAAAGAAAGAAAAAAAAGAAATAAAGTAGAACATTTGAGACCGCTGGGTGAGGACGTCAGGAATTGGAGCCCTCTTGGGAAAATCATGGTGAATGCGTTATCTGTTCAAGTGCATTACTGTCAATTATTTCGCCACGTATTTAAGTGCCTTTTAAATCACATTAGTAGGAGTGAATATCATTGGATCTCGCATCATGTTTTATTTAAGGGAACGATCTTAATGAACGTATTAAAAAAAAAAGCCACCCCACGTCGCAAAATTAAGCCAATCATCAAAACTTGTTAAAAGGGCATGTCTAATTAAAAAGGTTATTGAATTTTAATGGCGTTCCCCTTATTACCTTTGTGTGGGGTTAAGATGAGAGAGGAAGAGGAGATTAGATATTCTCATACTAATTACGAGCGGAGTGGGGACGTGGGGACAGGGGTATGTTTGAGGTCTCTACTCCTTTTCTGCTGTTGGCGCTCTGGTGTTTTTCTGCAGCTCTGCAGCATTTCAGTGGTAGAAGTTGTGACTTTGGAAACACCCGGCCTGATGCGAGCATTTCCCACCGAGCCTGCGGTCTGACCTCACAGCAAGCGTCATCATTTCCCGCTATGCGCTTCTTGGTGTAATGTCCAACATCAGGAGACATTTGTTTGCAGAGGGCTTTGGGAGATCTATTTCGAAAGCGTTTGTAAATCCGATGAGAATTTTTAGCTTGGTGAAAACATTTACACACACTTTTATTGAAACATGAGGCAGAAGTGTGCCAAACATGCTCTGAGCTTTTTTCTAATTCAAAAAGACAAGGCATTGTACAGTTGTTTGTTTGTAGATGTCTTACATAGCTGTTAGAGCTTTGATGGGAGGACTTGTAATGGGCTGCGGTTTCCTGGCCAGTAGGTATTGGCGTGAAGTGCGTATGTTTGTTTATCAGTCTGAAAGACTTGTTTACAGCAAAAGGGAGATGAGAACCAGGCGGGACGGGATGGTCGCATGCTAAACACATGAGCTGGACGGAGCATCTCGGATAAAGAACAGATCGTCAGTGGTTTTAATTTAACGCCACAGCATCAAGTTAACACTCGGAGATTATGAGCATGTTGGATGACAAAGCTGCTGGTTATACTGTTCAATAGAGGAACGTAGAACATTCCTGATTCAATTTCAGAGCTATTTAAGCTTGTCGATCATTTCATTGATCGCTCGCTCTCTCTCTCTCTCTCTCTCTCTCTCTCTCTGCTATTCGGCTGTTTATTGAGCACATGTGAGATCTCTGACTCATTTGCCTGTGTCATATTTAAGGTGGTGTGGTGGAAGGTTGCGGGGGAATACAAATAAACAGGATCTCTCCCCGGTTACGTTCACAGAGGAACCAGGCAGTGCTCGACTTCTCTGCGAGATTGAAAGCCGTTAACCTTACCCAGAGAGATCTGTGTACACAATTTGCAAAGTCAAATAAATAGTAGCTGGAGCCAAGTAGCGTGTGCATGCGTTTGTGTGTGTTTTGTGTATGAGAGAGTGTTGTAGAGAGAGAGAGAGGCTAAGAGAGTGGGAGACAGACAGAGTCAACACAAGCTTTTCTTGCTGTCATTTTCAATCACTGGGTTTTGTCCATGATCTGTGTGCTGGCAGGTCTGAATCCTGGAACACATTTAGGAAAGACTCTGGCGGAGATGGAACCCTATCTGCATCAGGTCAGCGCCTGTATACACACATTTGCACAGAGTCATTCACAGATATTTGCATAACCGTCGTTTATCATGCCTTTATTTTACACAGAATGGCACTTTGTCAGTCTCATGTCCCGATTCAGTGATATTGAATTTTAGCAGTATTTTGAATTCTTACTTGGTATCTTGAGATAATGTAAATTGTGTTTTTTTTTGTGTGTGTGTGTTTTTTTTTACAGCTCTCACAGAAGTACGGAGTGCACATCTGTGGCGAAGGCGGCGAGTATGAGACCTTCACCACTGACTGCCCTCTCTTCAAGAAAAAAATAGTCATGTGAGTTTCTCACACGGTTCTTCAGGTTACAGATGAACCTTCATTCCGCTTTGTGCTAATGTGCATTTTGTTGCAGTGATTCAGTGGAGACGGTTATCCATTCAGATGATGCCTTCGCCCAAGTCGCGTACCTGCGCTTTACACAGATGCACACAGAAGACAAATCTACTGTAAGTGATCCCGTACAGTAGCAGTTCTCAAAGTGAAGAAAAAACACGACTTATTATTATACAGTTTACGTTGTAATTGAGTTTTTTTTTTTTTTTTTTAAGTCATTAGTCGATTTATTTGGATTTGATTTGTTTGAAAGTTTAATCCCACTCCTGCTCTTGAACCTAATGTGTTTTTGTTTTAGAGTTGTGTGCATGTTCTGTGTGTCATGTGCACATGTTCAGTGTAGACACGTGCACTGGATTCTGGTTTTATGTGAATCATGTTTGATTTGAATGTTTTATTTGCTTTTTCATCTAACAAATCTTTTACGATTGTCTTCACAGCACATAAATATGCAGTGATTGTCATATTTTCTTGTTGTCTCTAATCCTAATCATAATAATCATAGGTTACATCTGTAAGTGGCGTGTTTTGATTGCTTCATTTTGTGGTTGTGGATTTTGCTGCAGGTTTTCTGTCTTGAATTGATTCAGTTTGTCAGTATTTATTCAGGATTTGAAACTTGTGGTTTATAGATCATTAGTCTAAATAATTATAGGAATACGTCTGCATTTTTCATACTGGTCTTTAGCTGCACTATCAGTATTATATGGACACTTTCCAAGGACGCAAATTTTGACACTTTTTTTTCCTGCAGTGTGAAAAAGGACACAAAACTTAAAACTCACTTCGAATAAAAGGCTCATTAGTAAACACAGAAGATGAGAGAAATTCTATAAATGATGCCTTACAGTAGAAGTTCTCAAGGCAGAGTTTGCGAAAAAAAAAAATCATCCAGTAGTGAAAGTCAGAACTCATTATTATTATATCTAATTTGTTTGGACACTTAAATTAAAAGAATTTGGACACTTGAATTATGTTTGTTGCAGCACATGGTGTAGTGGTTAGCATTGCGGCCTCGCATCTCCAATGTCGCGGGTTCGAATCCCGCCTTGGGTCTGTGGCATGGAGTTTGCATGTTCTCCCCGTACTTGGTCGGTTTCTCCCACAATTTAAAGACATGCAGATTAGGTTAATTAGCGTTCCCAAATAGTGAGTGGATGTGTCCTGCAATGGATTGTCACCCTGTCCAGGGTGTACCCTGCCTCGTCCCCAAAGCGTCCTAATTGTAAGGTCCTGGCTTGCATGACACCCTCTATAGGATAAGCAGTATAGCAGATGAAGGAATGAATGAATTACGTTTGTGGTGTGGAGTAAGATCTGATCCAGCTCCTACTACTGTACCTAGGCTGAGGTAAATCCCGAATGTGTTCCAGGCTGGATAAGGGCGTTGTTTAGTGTGTCGTTCGTCTTATAGAGCTTTTTATTGGTTAGGGTAGGGGTTTAGCTTATATGAGGAACTGGATCGACCAGGATTATCAGGAACAGTAGCATCAGCCTGGACTATTTTCACTGCACATATTTAAACAATGTGCTTAATCCTTTATATGATACTCATTGAATTCCAAATTTCTAGATGTTTTCCAAGACTTTTTTTGCTTTTTTGTGTGTTTCCTTTTTCATTTTTGTTATTTTTATGTTGCAAATCAAGGTCGGTGAAGTTACCATATACAGTATGATCCTTTTACAGTCTAGGGTAATAATTTCACCGAAATGTGCACATATAAAATCTTTTTTAAAGCACAGATAAGGTTAATGGCACATTTATTTAAACAGAAAAATGTGCAATTAACCCCCCCCCCCAAAAAAAAAAAATACAGATATATTTTTTTTTTTGCTGACACACATAATAAGTTACCAAAGGTGGTCATTCACTCACCCGATTAAGGGTAAATTTTTGAATAGTTAGATTTGAGCATGTGTATTGAGGAATCCATGAAGTTTTATTTTAAAGGTAAATCGCTTCCTGCATTCAAAATGTTTAAGAACGATTGCTTTATCTATATACATAAAAGGAAGGTTTTGTCTGTACATTAGTCAGAACTCACTTTTTCAATGATATCTTTAAGTTTCATACATTGGACGACCCATTTGTAGTTTTAACCTTTTACTGTAACTACTGTATACAACTCATTTCCCATCAACGACGTGTACTAACGCTAGTGCTGTTTACGTTAATGTGTGTCTGTGTAAGAGGTAAAGTAAATACAACGATTAATCTGAATGTTGATTTAGTGCTCCTAAACCCTATCATTTTAGTAAAATCAAAAGTCTATTAACTTCAAAGCCCCCACGTAGAAAAAACAGGAGGAATTACTTTGAGGCACTAATGAGAACAAACTCTAGAGGCACACTTTTTTCTTTCATGCCTTCTTTTCCACATCTCTGAAACTGCCTACTTTGACATATGCAGTGTTCACTCTAGCCTAAAGTTAGAACTGGTGCAGCACACACGTCAAATGAAGACACTGACATGGGCCTGTGAAAGCTTTGTGGCTACATGTAGCTCCAGATACAAGGAAGCTAAGTGAGGCAGAGAGGAAATAGGATGCACACGTCGGACAGAAGGAACTCAGAAAAGCAGAGTCTGTACTGCGGAATCAGGGATGGATTAGTCAAAATTTGTCCTTGTTATCTGTACAGG
The DNA here is from genome assembly GCA_028565275.1 of Leiocassis micropogon. NCBI lineage: Eukaryota > Metazoa > Chordata > Actinopteri > Siluriformes > Bagridae > Leiocassis > Leiocassis micropogon. The sequence goes on along the minus strand of JAOVVA010000002.1, from coordinate 17,845,908 downwards.
CTGGTTAGTGTTTAGTTAGCTGGGAATTGCATCCCACTAGAAAAAGGGGAATAAAATTGTATATAAAAATCTATATACAAAAAAAGGGGCGTTCAAGTCAAATCCGGACTTTTGATTGTGCAGAGTAACAAAACACAGTTATGAGACTAAGGACCCCCTTTATTTCTCAGTATATAATCCCCTGCTACAATAATGCACTTATCTCAGAGGTTAGCTTGCTTCATGTCTGAAATGCTGGCCTCCCAGGAACTCCTTTAATGTTCCAAACATGTGGAAATGGCTTGTAGCGAATTCAGGACTGTACAGGGATGTGCCAATAACTCCCGGCTGAGTTCTTGTAACGTGCAAGTGATGTTTGTGCGTGCAGTTCCCACAGACAGATGTGTCTCTTCTGCAAGTTGGCGACAAAGTGGTCCATCGATTTTCAAGAATCAGGCATACCACTCACTGAACGTTCACAGGACTGCCTACAGCCACCTCGGCCAGGATCGTCATTCACAGACATATACAGCCTTCTTTAAAATATTTGCACCATCCATTAAAATGCTTTACTGCAGCTAAGGGTCTCGTCACCGTACTGCGCTTGAAGTCTGTAAATGACAATCTGTTTCATGCCTTCATTCACAAGGAATTTCATCACAACTCCCAATTTGACTTGAACGCCCCTCGGATGGATATAATAAAGGAAATCCAGATGCACTGCTGCCAAAAATAACTTATAATATAATATAATACTTTTCCCTTTTGTTTTTTTTCTTTTTTTTTCTACACAACCTGTATGGTGCGTTGCCTTTCCTGAATAAAAATGATAAAAACTGTTTTGCTGAAAATAATCAGCTGTAAGACAGAGGCCACACCGTTGCTCATGATTTCCCTACGACAGCACACCATATTGCGTTTTATTCTTTACAGGATGCTCGAGCTGCAACAAGTACCAGTTTATGGGTTATACAGTAAAGCTTTCCAGCAAACAAGAGCACTAAGGATTATACGAAAATAAATTCCAGCTGCTAGTGTCCTGCACCTGGGACTGTAGTGTCCTTATATGTGGTGTAAACAAGTGAGCTTAGCAGTGTTACACACTCCATAAAGCCCTCCGCAGGGAGCTGACCTGATTAGCAGTGATACTTCTTGGTGAGATCGATTGTCTAAAAATAACATCATGAAATAACATTGTCTAAGGGTTTTAGTATTTGTTATTTATTTATTTATTTATTTATTCATTTCCACATTCTATGGAGTAGTGTGTGTTGTATGAATTTCATATTCCAGTTCGTATGAGTGGGATGATAATTAGATAGGAGGAGTGTGTGTATTAGGTCATGGGGTGACAAAATGCAATCCTTCTGGCTTTATATGGAGCAGTTTGTTTCTGTGTTGTTTTTTTAGGGTGGTAGGGATGGAGAAGGGAAATGTTGGAGGCTAGTTAAAAAAAAAAAAAAAGGGAAAAAAAGCGAGGCTGTAAGGGTGGCTCCTGCAGCATCGAGCTGGGAGATTGCAGGCCGGGTCCAGAGGAGTCGGAAACACTCTGCATCAGGCTGACAGATTCACACTGACACCACGCTCTGGAGGAAAGAACAGCAGCCCAGGAGGAGGAGGAGGAGAAAGGAGGAAGGACGCTGGGGGGTGGAGAGGCAGCGTGTGCCCTCGGTTAATACTAGTCAAGCTCTTTTCTGTGCAGCTCAGAGAGGCTGGGGTACAATTAATTCGATTATCATATGGCCAACTGCAGGTGACAGCAGGGGATTACAGAGATATGAAATATTTATTGCTCTGCATTTAGTGGACTTTCATCTAGTAGACTTTCATCAAGACGAAGGGAGGGCCAAACGTTTTCTCCTCTTGTTTGCAGTCTAAAAGAAAAGAATGTTGATGGATTGAGAGAAAAAAAAAAAAACACACAACTCCACAAACCACAAGCTTTTGAGTGACAGCTGAAGTGCATTTAAGGCATCCAAAGAGCAAGCTGTCACCTATTACTCATGAATAAGCTCATTTTTTAAGCATGTTTTTCATATTCAAGTTTTATGTTCATTCACCTTCCGGTTATTTGTGTCTAGGCATGTCAAAAAAAAAAAGAGAGTGGCACACACCGCACACGCTGGGTTATTGAAAAACTAATTACATAGGCATCGAGGTTGGCTGTGTTTGCCTGCTTTCTGCCTGATTTATTCCTATTTGGACTCTGTTGCAGGGCTCCACAGAGAGCGCGCCGGCCCTCGCTAGCTGTCCTTGCCGGAGCGCCATTGACATGATGACTGAGGAGACGGTCTACACTGATAAAGCCCAAGACGTACAGGAGGAATTTGCATCAAATGGTGACCTTAGCTGTCACTCTGAGATGTGTGCATGTTGTGTGTGTCGTGTGCTTGGGGGTACAGACATGGGCTGGGTTTTGGTTTTATGTGCATCATGTTTGATTACCATGATTTCTTTGCTTTTCCAAATAACAAGTCTTTTTACGATTATGATACGTTTACAGCACATATGCAATGATTGTTGTATTTTCTTATATGTTGTCTCTAATCCTAATCACAGTAATCATACAGTAGGTTACATCTGTACATGGAGTGTTTTGATTGCTTCATTTTGCGGTTGCAGGCTTTCTTCCTTTTATTGATTTAGAATCGTTCCGAATTTGAAACTTGTCGACATTTTATAGATCATTAGTTTAATTAATTATGGGAATACACCCGCATTTTTCAATCTGGCCTTAGATGCACGATTTTATGTACATTATATATTTATATTTACTGGGGACACAAATGTTGTCTATTTTTTTTCTCTGTAGTAAGAAAAAAAAATTTCAAACTCACTAAGAATGAAAGTCTCGTTAGTAAATACGGAAGTGCCTTAGTTTCACTTAATTTCGCCTGGATGCCACAAGTTTACTATTATAATTGAAGTTAAAAGTAATAGTTTTAAATTGTTTTGTATAGTCGAGTATAGTGTAAGAAGTTTAAATGAGGATTAAAATGTAAAACAATTTAGTCATTGACGTCATATCGATGTAGTATTCGAGGAAAAACCACGATGATGCATTCTATTACAGTACATTAAAATTACCAACGATGTGAAGCCACACCACTGATTATTTTCCCATTTCAGCATGTTTTATTTTTCTCTTATACGGCATCAATTTGTCATTGATTACTTTTTAAATTACGATAACATCGACATTTAATTGTTTATAGTTACTTTTAATGTTGTGGAACATCCATGAGACAAGTTAACTTACATTACAGTAGCTATAAACGCTAGTTCTCTTCTTTTAAAAATAATAAGATGAAACAAAACAGCTTAAAACTTAGACATTTACAAAACACTGTCACTGTAGACTTCTTCCATTTATGTTAAATTAATGTCTCGTATCAATCGTATATGATTTGTTTCTTCTTTTGGTTTCCTCTGGCTTCTCTGGTTTCCTCCAGCTGTCCAAAGACATGCTGTGTAGGTTGGCTGGCATTTCCAAATTGCTCCTAGTGTATGATTGGGTGTGTGAGCGTGTGTTTGCTTGTGTCCTGTGATGGGTTGGCATCCCAACCTGGGTGTATCCTGCCTTGTGGCCAGATTTCTGTGAATTAACCTTTAACCCTGTATTATTATTATTTTGGCAGTGTGTCGGTTTATGAGCTCAGTCAGAAGTTCTGATGGTTACCAGTGGATGACTGGAATCAGCGGCCATTCCTCTGAGCACACAGATATCCAGAGCCAGGCGCGGCACGCCTTCACTGTGCTACAAGGTAACCAGGTGCAGAGCATGAGCTCACAGAATCAAAGAGTGGGTTTTCAAAACTCAGCTTACGATAATTTTCTGTTTTAGCATCAACGTGGCACAAGCGACTTTTTCAGTAGATCTGTAATGGCACAGGGGGAGAGGGGTTGGCATTCGTCTTAGTAGAGGTGAAAAGGAGAATAAATGAAGGCGAAAGAAGGCACAGCGTCGTTGCTGCTTCTGGGCATGTTGATGGAGTTTTTAGCTTAAAAAAAATTTTTTTTTTTAAAGCTTAACCCGACTAGAAACAATTTCACAGCGCAGACAGCAAATAGTCCTTTGTTCCAAAGTCACTTTCATACATTTTTCCCCTTGTTGTGTTAGCGAAATGCACTTTTAAGAGGTGCGTCTGGCCATAAGTGGCTGCTTTTTATTCACTCATGCCTTTTAAGCGAGGGTGCGAGCGCAGCATGTGTCAGGGACCCTGTCCATCACCCGCAAGGATCGCAAGTTCGCCAAACGAGGACAGACACATCAAATTAAACTGGAAGAATGAAACCGTTTCTTCAAAACACATGCATGCTCTCACACACAGGCAAAGAGTGCTTGGGTTTTTTTGTTTGTTTTTTTTTTTTGTCTGGAGAACTTTTAAAGTGTAGGCTTTCATATAAAAAAAGAAAAAAGAAAGCATTTTTGCCTAAGAGAGGCATAACATGAAAAGCATATTTAATGTTTATCGTCGTACATTCCAAACAGCCTTCACAGTATTGAGACGATATTAAACAGGTTAATATTTAATGACTGTCTTTGTGTGAGCTCACTGTGTGAAGTACAGAGCGTGGCTGCAAAGGAAAAACAAACTGGATGCTCTGTGAAAATATTACAGCGGTCTAGGCCTTGCCTCAATACCCAGTTACAGCCTTTCCTCATCGTACTATTTTGCAAGAAAAATCAATATTTCAGAGGTGCATTTTCATTACAAATCATATTTTAGACATGTCACGATTAATATTTACAACACAAATCTAACATTTATTTGTAAGGAGTTACGGTAGCGGCATGGTAATAGAGAATATCACACTCCATGGTCCTCAGGTTA
>JAOVVA010000002.1:17799470-17825867 GCA_028565275.1 Leiocassis micropogon | reverse complement strand
TCTTCTTCTCCATGAAACATGTTAATGCTCAGTAGTACACATATATGGTTCTTTAATGTATTTGCATTGTACTAAAAGTAGCAAAACAGAATTTAAACTGATAATCTGCTTATATTTTGTTTTTATCTACTGATCGTTTAACATTAACTCATACCTGACGAGATAGCTGTAAATATCATCATACTGTAAATCTTCTGGTGCACTTTCCTCGAAAATGTTGCAAAGAGCATCTGAAAGCTGATAACAATCGGTAATATCCAATTCGTTCCAGGATTCTCAACATACACTGTTCTCTGGTCTCTCATTATGTGTTGAGTAAAATCCATGGAGTAAATGTAGCCAGTGATTAATCATTATCTGGATTGGTGGTGTTATCAGTGGCAGGCATGATTGACAGAAAAAAATGGTGAAAGTTTTTAATGGTGTGTCACATGACTACGAGAGCACTATAACAGCACAAACTGAAGTGTTCATGCCTCTTATACTAGAGTTATTCACCAAGAATTGCATTTTTGGCTCATTACCAACTTTTTATGTAGAACATACATCAGACCAGTTCCTGCTCGCAGCTACAAGCAGTCATTCTCTCCCCAGCCTTTTTTTTTTTTATGTCATTTGAAGTTAATAAAGCAAAATGCAGCATGTTATGCTACCAAGAATCTACAAAGTTTTTCAAATCTCCAAAAAGTATAAAACTTACGGCTTTATCTCTGACTTGCTTGAAAGCACTGACATTGGAGACTCCTTTCAAAAATGCTAAAGAATGTCATGCATCTGTTTATGAGGAAGTGCCATAAACATCCATGTGCAAGTAGGTACTGTAGAAAGGAATAATGTAATGTAATGTAATAGGACGTTAACTACTGTCAGAGCCATGATGTTATAGATGTAGTTAAAGATGTTAAAGATGAACTGATGACTTCTGACCAGAATTCATCAGCAGTGTGGTATAATATAGTGATATGTATTTGGAATTTATATATAACACAAGAATACACAACTTTTAGAGGTACAACAACAGTACAGCATGTACATAAATACGAGGGGTGTTCAAGTCAAACTGGGACTTGTGATGACATTTCATGTAAATGAAGGCATAAAACTGACTGACATTGACAGTACAGTGATGAGACTCCTGGTCACATTAAGACATTTGAATGGTGCAAACATTTTTAAAGAAGGTTGTACAACCATGAATGATGTGGCTCGGAGCCCACTTCTCTCCTTCCAATGAAAGGTATGTGAGTAGAACACCTGATCCTTGAAAATCAGTGAATAACCTGTCACCAACTTGCGGAAGAGACGCATCTATCTGTGGGAACTGTACACAACATTATTCCAGAACACCACTTGCACATTATAGAAACTCGGCTGCAAGTTATGACCACATTTATCGTACAGTTTTGACCTCGCCCCCAGCACTTTTCACGTTTGGGCCATTAAAGGAGTTCCTGGGCGGCTAGCGATTCAGACGTGAAGCAGGCAGTCCGATCATGGCATACTGAAAAAACTTTCTACCTTGATGGTATACAAGCACTAATGAAACACTGGGATAAGTGCATTAGTGTAGCAGGGGATTATATAGAGAAATAATGGTTATTTATTTTCTCGCATCCCTGCGTTTTGTCATCAAAAGTCCCGGTTTGACTGGAACATCAATAATAGTAATTGAGGCTAATACGGGCCAACCACTTTCATGAACCTCTTGGATGATAAACAGCCTCAGAAATTGTTATGCTTTATCTAATAGCTTCTTGTCTGCTGTGTTGATGTTGTGTTGTCTTTGAACCGACATTCCATATATTCTGACACAATGTCTAGATAAGGACTGACTGATTTTGCCCATGGTGTGTGTTGCAGGTGGATGAAGCCGTGTTCTGTGCGGGTCAGATCGCTCTGGTTCCCTGCACCATGCAGCTGCTGAGAGCAGGTCCGTGCGCTCAGGCCCAGCTGTGTTACAGCCACGTGGAGAAAGTCCTGCATGCCAAGAGTGCCGGTCTCACGTTGGGACATTCACTGCAGGCACACTGCTATGTCACGGATCTTAGACACATTCCAGTTGTCAGAAAGGTGTGGCATGATAAGATACAGAGTGGTCAAGACCAGGTGAGCATCATCAGCTTCTCATGTGGAGTCCTGAAACCTCAAAATGATTTGTTCTTATTGATTTGTTCAACAAACGTAGTACAATGAATGATGAAATCTTAAAAAGAAATGCCTGATGGATGATTTGAACACATGAATCAGTGTTCTGTAAATTTCCTTACGCAAATCCTTCATATAGGTGTTTTTTTTGGCTTGTTATGAAAAATAATTAGCTATTGTCACTGGATGCTAAAGACACCATGAAGAACCAGTATGAAGCAACACCTTTAGTAATCTGTGTTTTGTTGTTTAAAAATGTAGGAATCGAGTCTAATAAAACCTGATACATTCTACTGCATAAAGAACAACCATTGGTTCCACAAATGCCCAAATTTATGGGTGAACCATTTTCAATATGTATATTGTTTTTTTTTTATGTTGCATATTTTCACATTTAGATGATTCAGAAAATGAATGTTAATATTGATAACCTGGGTAAATACAAAATCGGCAACAACTGCAATGGAGCGTTTGCGATAACTTGCAATGTTGCAAGCTCCCAAGCAGCCCAAGACCAGGCTTGGGTGTGTTAAGTGCAATTTAACTCAGCTTTCCACAAAATGTGGTTAATCACAATTCATTCATGATTCAGCCAGACAGGAGCAATTACTTTTTTTCAGGTAGTCAGCTCTTTTCTCTTAATAAATGAAATCATAATTTAAAAACTGCGTTTTGTATTTACTCTGGTTGTCTTTGTGTAATATTAAACTTTGTTGAGCTGAATCATTTCAGTGTGAAAAATATAAATAATAATAATAATCAGGAAGGGGCAAATATGTTTTGATAGCACTGTATGTGAGAGTATAAATCACATCAGCATTTGCCGGGCTGTTCAAACAATGACATAGGTGTACCTAATAAACATCAGATTTTAAATCAGAATTGCTTGAGCCTTTACACACTTTTTTGTGGGGGGAAAAAAAGGTCGAGTACATGTCTCTAATGGAATGTACCATCCCTCTGTGCCACCCTGCCGAAAGAGCCGACAGAAGTTGCTCATATTTACCAGAACGATCGCTCATGAAAAGTTGATGCTGTGGGAAACCCTGACGTCTTTGATAATACAGAGCCTGGCTCCAAGACAGATGTCTTCCTTAGAGTCTGTTTAAACCCCAGAGCAGCTTATCCCCCCCCCGTGCTCCCTCTGCGTCCCCCACCTCCACACGGCTAATAAAGGCTGCAGGCTCGCGCTCTCGGCTGCTCCTCCTCCAGTAATCGGTAGAGCTAAGGGAGCAGGAAAGAGAGCTTTAAATAAAGGATGCACTGTCACCACGTTTAGCCCTCTCTTGGCCTCCGTGCTGACCTCGACTCACAAGTTTGAAATGATGACAGGCCTGAGTGCTGAGGGGAAAGAGGCACGTCCCATCAGGTCGCACACTGTATTGGTGGCAGTGACAGTGTGGGATTGTGAGTTAGGCGGGGGACATCGAGTGAGCCACCCAAGGTGTTCAATCAACCACCTGTCTACTGTTTAGCAATTCTCTATTCAGATCTCTTGGGATAGAAATGATCATTAATGCCAAAATGGCGTGACAGTTTGCAGTGCTTGCCACTTGAGATACAGTGAGGAAAGTGTTTGTTCTATTGCCAGCAGTGAAGGTGTGAAAGGTTGGTGTGAACTTAGCAAGTGATAGGGGTGCAAGTTAAACAAAAACATATGGCGGCTTAGGAAAAAACTTGCGTGGTGGTATTGCTATTTTTGGAACCTTTTTTAAAATTATTATTATTATTTTGGCTCTAATCACATGTCTACTGTAGGAGAACATTACTAATGTTCATAATCAGGCCATAATATCAAAACACAAAACATTAACCCCAGTATGGTGTGCCGTCTTTGGCGGTGTGCCATGGTGTCTGACAGCAGGACATCAGCGGCGGGTTCTTTGGGTGCTGTGGGTTGCAAGGTTGGGCCTCCATGGATTAGACTTCTTTGAGTCTGTCTACAGATGTCTAAAACCTTGCTGCCGTGTGATTTTCTCCCACAGTAAACTCTAAAATCTTCCATTACGCTCTCGCTTTTCAAAACCAACAAAAACGCTTGATGCACAAAGTTTTCGCATTTTAAATACCATACTAAAACATGAACAGGACTGAATGAATCATCGATTATTTTGCTACCTGATCGATGTGGTGATTGGGATATGTGTGAGTGAAACAGTAAATTTAGTTTGGAAATTGTGTAGTTTTCAGAGCTACAGCACTGTGCTAAAGTCTTGAGGTTTAAATTAAATTAAAGAAATTGGAGCAAATGTTTTTCTGTGACAGGCTGCAAAGTGCCTAAAGATAAAGTAAAAAAAAAAAAAAATCAATTCTTTATGTAACAACCTCAACAGCAACCTCATTTCCCCTCTCGTCTGTTCCAACCACCCAGCATTCAGCATTCAGCAGTGTAGTAATCACTGGCCTGATCATCTGTCAGCATCTGCACCTGCTGCTCACTGGGTCATGCCTTAAGTTAGATGTTTTTAATGCTTGAATGATTCATAGGTCACTGTGTTGCTTAACAACATTTCCTCTTGGACTGGTCAGGCACAGGGACTCGAGTGAAAATGAGACTTCAGGAAGTCTGGGGAAAAAAATGTCAGAATGTGACCAGACCACATTTATATTTTGTAATCCATAAAATTTATTGACTGAAGTGACTTCGGAAAGAATGATAAAATTAGTCACGTGCAATAAAATAAGTTATTTTTAATCCAGTAAAATTTTAGAATTCTATAATGTTAACAAAAATGTGTAGATATCACAAGAGCTTTGCATCATCATTTTTTCTTTTTTTCTTTTTTTAAGTACATGCTTTAATTTAGACACCATTAGACACTGAAATCACACCTTTTCTAATGCGCGCTGGTTTTGTTTCACTCCCAACACTCAGCCCCGACTTATCATTATTGCACTGGAGCTGCTTTGGATTGATTATTTACATACGAGGTGTCCTGTCTTTTTCTTTTTTTTTTTGTCTGGATGGGTGAGCACAAGAAGGCGTTTAACTCCTGTTATAAAATTCAGTGCACTCGCATGACAAAAAATCAAGAATATTTTTTGTGAGGATTCAGCGCGGAGCGTTTATCACATTCCACCCCGGTGCAGTTTAGTGCGCTCCGAGTGATCCAGCTGGAAAAGTCTTTAATATGAACATGACAACGTTCTCTTCTGTTCACTACAGACTACCGTGTAGTTGTGGTGCGTTCATAATTTCTCTAATCAGGTGGATGAGGAAGCTCACAGGGTTAATTGGGAGCAGAGTGAAGCAGTGTGTGTGTGTGTGTGTGTGTGTGTGCGCGTGTGTGAAATAATATTTTATGGATTGCAGCGCTGAGGTTTGTTTGAGAATAGGATATACACTGTAGATTAAAGTTTTTATCTGATATTATGTGGAAGAAATCAGCTTGTTATAATCTATATTATTATTATTATTTTATGGATTTAAGGACACAACTAAAAATGTTTTAAAATGCAAATATACAGACAGCCTGATTTTTGGCTCTTATGTTGTTTTTTTGTATTTTCCTCCACCATTTAGAATAGTCTTAGTGTTTGTTTTTTCAAGTTTTAGTCACTAGCGAGACAGCATCTCGGTTTTAAGCAAGTGGCCAGCGCCGAGTGAGCGGGAGGGAGTATTATACAAACTACAGCTACTGAGACCACTCGACGAAGGCCTCCTGCTGGGCAGGAAATGTAGGGGAACTGCCTAAGCATCCAGGCCCCATCAGCTCCCTGCTGTTCAACGGCTTTACACCAATTCCTTATGATGGTGTTTATTGTTCCACTCGCACGCCTCTCCCTCCTCCACTCAGTCTCAAACACACTTCTCGCTCTAGAAGCGAAGAGAGCAAGAGAGAGAACGTACACGAGAAGAAGCAATGGGGAAACACAAACGTGAAAGGACCACTCTGATCTCCTGAAAACGATCATGCACGGCAAACAAAGAAGTCCAGTAAAGAATTAATTGTGACTGGATTTAAGTGGCCACTGCGCTCATGAAGACGTCTGCGCTCTCAACTTTTGTCCCCTTTTTTATTTTTATTGGTTTGATCGTCGAAATGTTTCCTGATTAGACACAATTGTTAGACGGCCAAACGCTTTCACACGTGGTCTTGAAAAAAAAAGAAAGAAAAAGCAGTGTGCCTGTGTAACAGAGAAGTGGAGAGGAAAAATAATAAAATAAAGAAGAGGCGAGGGAACGGGGAGCGATGATTTAACAGCCTGAGACAAGTCAGAGTCGGAAAGTTTCGAGTGTTTGAAGGTAGTGACCTGTGAGGGCGTAGCTGCTGGAGGATGCACAGTGAGGCCCTGAGGGCTGGCCTTTAAGCCTGGATGAACAAGACCTCAGTCCAACGTCTAACGCCTCTCTCCACGCTCAGTCCTCCCCTCTCCACTCAACGACTATTGACAAGTGCCGAGCTCGGCCCCTCTAGCGAGTCACGTAAAAAAAAAAAAGTTCTCGTCTAAAATGTTTTAATATCCAAACAATACATATTCAGCATCGCAGCACTAAGAGTCGGCGCGGCATCCCAGTTAACCAGAGCACTTCAACCGGTCGCTTCGTGGTACTCTCACATTCGAACATGCTCACGCATGCTCACACGCTTGTGTTTTTATTTGTTGTCATGCACTCAGAGTGATTTGTTGTTGATTTGAGGCAGATACACAATTAGGCCTTTGCTCAAGTTTAATCTCGAGATAAGTGCTGCATTCATGCCGACGGCGGACTGGATCATATTGGGGGGCATCCGAAATGGTTGCGAAATGCTGCTCTTGCTCCTGTCAAAGACTTTTCTCTCAGGTTTTTGAGTGAATTTCAAAATAAAGTGTATGTAACCCGTTATTATTCTGCACTCACAGAGTGGGGTGTAAGTGGATGAAAATTGATCCGGCAAATTGAAAAGGGGGTTAAGTGTTTTTGCCCTATCGACTCCAGGCGGAATGACTGTTTTATAAAACGCTCATTTCTCCCCCATTAGCAGATGAGGCCGCCGCAGTGTTATTTGAGAGGTACATTGTAGCACACGCGCGCAGAAGACGTTTCAGAGGCGATAATGGTCTGCACCCAGACTAGAGAAAAGGACTCTACAGATTACAACATTTAAAGCCATCACGGCAGGTTTCTAATAGAGGTGTATGGAGAGGTGGTGTAAAAAGGACCATGCATGTCTAAAATGTTTTGTTGAAAATGGCCCCTCGGGGGGAGATTTGCTGTCAGGATACTTAATGTGAAGAAAACAGACAAGCATGTTTGAGCGTCACCATGGTATGATTGATGCACTGATTTTATAATGGTCTTTAAGCAAACTTTTTATTGAATTTACAGACACACACACATGCAGTACTGTTACTTTGTCCATATTGTGTTGCAGGAGGAATGCTATGGAGTAGAAGAGATTCAATGCCCCCCTCTGGTTGTTTCGGTGATGCCCTGTTTGCCCAGAGGAGCAGAAGTGGAACTTCATGTCATTGCCGTGCAGGATGAGCTTGCGGAGAGGACTTCCTGTCGGATGACCTCAGAGTTCCCAGGAGGTGCCATCCATTGGCAGGTGCTGCAGTCCAGTACCCGCCATTATGCCAGTCTGTCCCTGAGTGTGTCCCTGCATGAGTCATGCAGGACACCAGAGTGCATGGGCACAGAGGCCATCCTGGGGGCAGTGAGCATCTCCTTCCAGCAAGCTCTAGAGCAGATGGAGAAGGCTCTGTCTCCTTTATGTACCAGAGTCTTCTACAAGGACAGCGATAAGCTAGCTACTGAACTCTCTGCAGGTAAGCGTGCTTGCTCTGAGTAGCATATAGTCAAATCATTTTTATAGCAAATTAGTATAGCGAATATATTTCAATATAGTTTATGATACATATAAATGAATCAATATGAGATTGTTCTTTAATTGCATCGAGGCATATTTATAGCTGAGTTCCTGAAATTCTAAACACATTATTATTCAGCAAATAGACTTAAATATGGATGTAACTTAATGAGCTCACTATAGTACTGATGTTGCATCAAGTCATGGTCATTAACAGCTTATAAAATAGCACTTGATCCAGCACTTTTTTTTTCTTTTCTTTTTTTTTTTTTTACGAATCAATAGTTAAAAACAAATATGCTGGATCAAGTGCTATTTTATAAGCTGTTAAACAACAGTACGGGTTATATTGTTAAAACAAAGCAAACATTCGGTGAATACAGTTTAAATACATTTAACACAGTCGTACAATGCTGTGTCTAAGGTCTTATGTTAAAATAATCCACTTTGTGTTGGTGTCTTTCATCGTCTTCTGTCTAAGAGTAATCCAGGATGTTCCTTTAGAGTAAATGTTTTCTCACCTCCCCGAAGTGCTCTTGTGTTCCCACAACATTCATCAATTCAGCACAGTTGTGGTATTCTCTTTGAAACAATCAATTAGCGTTTTGAATGCAAGCCAGAGCTGAGATTTCACTGTCACTTTTAGGCCTCGGTGTAACTTATTATTGTGGGAAGCAAAATTATGACAACAGATGATGAATAGGAATAAGAACAGACTTGTCCGTGTGTGTGCTAACCACATAATATTTTATTAAAGAAGTTTGTGATTGTGGTTTTATTATATAAGAGGATGTGTACAGCTGGAAGGCATAGATTTACTGGCCACTTTAATAGGAACACGTGTGTGTGTGTGTGGGTGTGGGTGTGTGTGTGTGTGTTTTTATATAGCATGCTTAGTCATGCAAATAATCGGTCAGCCAGTTATGTGGAAATTGAGGAAATACTGGTTCAGAGCTTTCGCTTTGTTGTTTGCTGATGTTTATCATGAAGAATAAGCGAAGCTCTTGACTCCTGCTTGCATTATTTTCTTTGCCAGAACGTGATTGGCCGATTGGACAAATTGCACAAATGGTGGGGGTAGGTGGTCTTAAAATAGATGTTCCTATTAAATTGGCCAGTGAGCGTACTGTTATATGTCACTACTGATAAAAGACACAGTTTAACCACACATTCAGTACAAATGCAAAAAAATTCTTCAGGTCCCCTTGATGTTGGAAAATTCAATGACCTGAATGACTGAAAAGCTTTATAGACATTTTCCTATGCAGTGACCTTAATCATCATGTTTTTACACGGAATTGCGCTCGAGCGTATGTTTGGATGCATTTATTAACCTGCCGTTGAAGTGGAATCTGTTTTCTTGCCTTTGGTAGACGCTCATGCCCTTTGGGATTGCCACAGGCCTGGCTCGCGGGTCAGAGCTCCCGCTTAGGAATTCTGAGCGGATAAATAATTGTTTCTTTTAACCAGTGATGCAGGATGTAAGGCTTTATGTGATAGATCAAAACTATGCTAGTAACCATAGTGGAATTTAACGTCAGCATGCATCGGTAACAGGATACTAATTTCTTGATTACAGATCATAAAGCTTGTCTTTGTTATGTCTATAATGCTTCACATAACTTTTTCCAAACAGATGTAGCCCCAGCTAAGTATTTTAACAGACTCCTGAGCACTCAGTAGAGCCAAAAGGCATACAGTACGAGGGGAAAAAACATGGCTGTGAACCAGCTTGATGTCTGCTTATGTAATTCCATGCATTTATGAGGGGCGTTCGAGTCAAACTGGGGCTTGTGATGAAATTTCTCGTGAATGAAGGCATAAAACCGATTGACATTTACAGAAGACTTTAAGATGAGACACTTAGCCGCAGTAAAGCATTTAAATGCTGAGGAAGTTTTAAAGAAGGCCGTACGTCCGCGGAATGGCGATCCTGGTCGAGGTGGCTCAGAGCACACTGCAGTCATTTATGTGAACATTCAGCGAGTGGAATGAAAATTGGCAGATGACTTGTCACCGATTTGCAGAAGAGACGCATCTGTCTGTGAGAACTGTACACACAATCAATCACCAACACCACTTGCATGTTACAGGAACTTGACTGAGAGTTATTGGCATATCCCCCATACAGTCCTGACCTTTTTCACGTGTTTGGGCCATTAAAGGCTCTGGAGTACTGAGGAAACTTTCTACCTTGATGGCGTCCGAGCACTAGCGAAAAGCTGGGATAAGTGCATTAGTGTAGCGGGGTGACTATTAAATAGGGCTTCATGATTTAATTATATATATATTTTTTTTTGATTATTTTAACACATTGAGATTGAGATTTAAACTGTGATATGTAACTACTAAATATCCCATTTACAGTGAAGTGCACTGTAAACGTTTTTATCTAACCTAACAGCAAATAAAGGTACAAATGACATTAAGAGGATATTTGCCAATATTTATTTATTGCCTCAAAAATTATTTAAAAAAATATGAACATATACAGTAAGTCCAATACATATAAACGTTCGAGTTACGAACTTTCGAAGATACGAACATGCATCCGCGGAAAGATAGATCACATGTCCGGCGTACATTGTCACATTCATGCAGCATGCATCCCAGGATGTCCAGAAGCAAGCGTAAAAGCAGCTGCGATGAACTGGTACTTCTAAGAAGCGTCAAGCAATAACGATGACGACAGATGTGAAAATAATTGACAAAAATGAGCAAGGTGAAAAGTTGAATCGTTCAACCTTCTACGCGATTCTAAGGAACAAGGACAAGATCATGGAACATGTTAGTTTTATACTGTGTATAGCCAATTGTGTTAGATTTCTAGTATCTTGACAATGTTTGTTGGACTTACAAACAAATCAGACTTACGGACGAGCTCTCAAAATGAAACGGGACTTTCTGAACTTAAATCTACATAAATTCCCAATGTATGCGTGTATCACCTGTAATAAATTGCAGCCTTTTGTGAATAAATAATTGTATATGTTAAGGACACACCTGGTATAGGTGATCCATATCGTGATTGTTGTTTGCATAAAACAGATGTGTCTTGTCTGAGTCCAGTGAGCCAGTGGTGACACGAAGCACTAACACAGAACAAAAAACACTACTTAGATTTCTCCAGTTTCATAGCCATCAACTGTTTACTACTGGTTAATTGTTTTGGTCATTTATTTCTGTTAGTTGATTATCTTGAGCTTTGTAAGCCAGAATTAGATGCGCTTTTACAGATTTTAATAGTTGAAGAGAGATGACTGTTAGTTCCAATATCTGAGCAGTATCAAACATTGACCGCTATGCAGCACTTTCATATTCTTACTGTATTTCAGAATTGAACAAATGGGATCTATTCATGTTTGGTTCAGTAAATTTATCACGCCTTACTATTGATTACCCGCCCATTGTTTAATGATCATCTGTCTTTCAGTTCTCAGAGGCAGTTCTGAGGAAATATAACAAGCAACTTGTTCTATTCATTCAAGCGCCAGGAAGCTCGCATTTCATTTCAAGTAAAGCTTAGCGTTGCTGCTCTGCTTGGCTTTCCAGTCACAACGATCACTCGCCTCAGCCTAAACAATTTTCATGAGCCGATGCTTGCTAATTGCGCGACCGTTTACCACTTAATTTGAAACAGTTTGAAGTGCACTGTAGCACAGCTAAACCCCACTAGAAGCCCTTTAGTCCCACCAGAGCTTGCATTTTCACACGAAAAGACTCTTTTGCGCCTTTCCATGCCATCTGTGTTGTTACATTTTACTGGAGACTGTTGCGTTTTTAGAATAGAATATTTCATTTCATTGCTGTTGTTCAGGTTGCACTTAACGGTGTAAAAAACATGCACTGATTTAAGAGAATTCTCTCCTCTTCTTTTTTTTTGTCCCACGAACGGAGCCTTAGGCTGCTATTCCTCCGCTAATGTGGTGGCTGTGCTGATGCGTGTAATGGCTCTGGAGAGGGTAATTAAGGGCTAAAGGAGACGACTGGGATCCCAGTGCACTGAACAGAATGAACTCGTGCGTTTGTGCCAACTGATACAAGTAAAAGTGTTGTGTGGGTGTGTGTTCAAGTTGTTGCACATCACACTGTCTGTTCTACTAAATGGATAATTTTAGTAAAAAAAAAAGCACAAAACAACCTTTTTTCCTGTTTTTTATGGATGTGTGATGTCCCTGGTTCATGGTGCAATGTACTGTTGATCTCACAAGGAATCAACTTCCCAGGGTATACCACATGCTTAGATAAGAAAATACTTTTTTTCTGCACACACGTATGAACAAAAAAAAAAAAAAACCCAGTTCGCCATTATTGTTTTAATCACAGCGCATATGAGTTAATTACCCAGTATGGGCTCTTTGAGTCTTTGCTTGACACACTGCTTTTGTTCTTAATGAAAGAGCAGAATGCTTATCAAGTGGTGTTGAAAAGAGCTTTCACCTTTCTGTTCCAATCCCTCTTTCAATGTTTCCCATTTGTCACAGGACCTCCGATTGTCTACTTCATTATTCACATTATGGTGTCATTCATCTATTTCACTTAAGTATACTTCATAAATATGCATTTCCATCCTGTCGCTTCATAGTGTGAGGTCACTTAGAACTTTGGGCTGGAGTTGTAAATATCCGCCGGATGATGGTGAGGTAGTAGATGAATGCGGGCTTTCAGTCATTCCGGTCATAGTTTTCAGTCGGACGTGGCCGCAAAACAACATTAAGTCAAGAGGCTATCGCACCTGACGAGCTACAGGCTGATGAAATATTAGAGTGGCCCTAGCATCCAGACTAGGGTTCACACAGCGGGTCGTTTTGTTATGCTTGTTTGTTCAAATATGTGTTAGATCCGACAGATGTGTTCCCATCGCCATTGTCACATCATTAACCAGGGTTGCCAGGTTTCAGCAAAATTTTCAGCCCAATTACATCTCAAAAACAAAAGCTATGAACAAAACAGGGGAGACACATTTCTGATGCATAGACATCATCACTTCCATAATAATCCCATAATCCTTCATTTCCGCTTTAAATTTTGTCAAGTTATCTTATAATAGAAATGGTCTGGTATCTGGTCTGGTCTGGTGGTGTCATCACAGACACACTATCTACAGATACAGTTTGCTTTTGTTTGAAGAAATGTGTTGATCAGATTCCAACTGCCATAAAGCAAGAGCTTTAGTTTGGTGTCCTAATAATCCTGTCCTGTCCTGCGAGTGTTATTTCTACAACAGTGAACTTGGATTAACACTTTCTGCAGTTTAGCACTTTAGGATCTTCGGGTGCAATAATACCTCGATGTAGCTAAATGAGACAGAATGCATACAAAAGCGAGCAAATGAATGGAATCTTTTTTTACGATCAGAGAAGGTAATTAGTATTTCAAGAGAAGTTATGATGTATGGTGCTGTAAACAGGGACTTTAAAAAGGTTAACATATTGACGTGTCAGCACTGCATTTAAGTTCAGTGGAAAAGATGTTATATCTTGAAGAGGTTCCAGCACTTTTCTGAGGAAATGTGTGTGTGTGTGGAAAAGAGCAATAGACTGTCTGTAACTGAGCTTAGTTACAGTCTTTAAGAATCTGAGGATAACTCTCGGACTGTTACGGGCTCCCTGGTCGAAGGGTTAAATGCAGCCTGCCATTCGAGGGCAGCCCCAATGGGACAGCTTTTGTTTGACCATGCCTGCCCCAGAGGTGAGTGGAATTTGAATAAGAGCATTTTGGATTGACATGCTTGATCTTTGTGGTGTGTGTGTGTGTGTGTGTGTGTATGTGTGTGTCACAGGGCTGCAGGATTGCTTTGAGAGCAGACTGGGTGTGAAAAGGCCGGCTCTGGTGCTGGTTCCTGTGCTGGAGCTTCCGGACTTCACTCTTCTCCACCTCTCAACCTGGCTCAGCACATAGTGGAGGACGAGGACCACACACAAACAGCGACTTCAGATTAGACTTGGAATCACCTCACCAGTGTCCAGTGCTAGATGGACTGAATTTAGAAACTTCAAGTTCATCCAACGAGTCCTGTTGATCAGATCAACTAAAATTTGTCTTGTCAACTTCAGTTACCATTAAAATGCCATTTAAAAGAAACTGAACTGACTAAACACCTTAGTGGACATATTCATTATCAGAAGACGGAGTGTTTAGTCTTAAGAACGCAAAGATTGAACAGTGAAATTGCTAAGTAGATAACGTTGATTGCTACCCCGTTCGTATTCTCTCCTTTCCCCGTTGTTGGGAATAGTTTGTTTTTATAGAAAATTATATCCATAGTTCATCATTCCTAAACTAAAGCCAGTTTGCTAACATGAATGATGAATGCACAAACACTTTGCTCTACAGTTTTTAATTAAGTTTGAGCTGAATGGACCTCGATGAAGATTACAAGTCGGTCACAAACAATAGAAACCCTGGAGGAGAAAATACAGCGGATATTAAATATAGCGAGTCTACGCAATAAGCAGATTAACAGTATATTTGTGCGGCGTCCTGGGAAAACCCCTCCCGCTTCCTACTATATATATTCTGATTCTGAACATTTTCCTGAACTAAACTTTGTATCCCTTTTGCGCATATCTCAAACCTCAAAGTTTTTCGCATTTTAAAGTCTGATTACCTCGAAAAAGTGAAACGAGAGAAAATCGAATTTAAAGATTTCATGCATCCTGTGGCGCAGGAGCATGGCAGGCATTTTGACAGATGGTAGATGATTACTGAGTTGATTATGCTGATCCTATGGCAAGTAGCTATCCAATAACTTGATCAAAGCACGACACTCGCTGTGTGCAGAAATCACGCTTAGCTATAGCGAGGTTTTAGACAGACTTAATGTTCTTACCACAGGATTAGGCAACATTTAAATAAACATTCAAATAAAGTAACATTTTCACATTGTTTTCCTTCGATTGAGGAGTCAAAGAATGTCTTTTTTTTCCCTTTCAGAAGAAAATGTCTTGTTTTCATGTCAGCTGTTGGTGGTCTCTTTCCCAGGCCATCGAATACTAAACTAATGACAATAAATATTTCTGAGACTGGAGTAAGATGCATGCATGCATGTATATGTGGCAGCAGGTTGTGCTCAGTGAGTGTGTTGTGGTGTGTTGGGTTGTAATGGGTTGTTCCAGTAATCAAGTGTGTCCTGTGCTGAGGCCCAGCAGCAGCTGTCACTGCCATGAGGGGGGTCATTGTGAGTATTTTGCGGCCATCTCTCTCTCACTCTCTCTCTCATGGCTTTCCAGCGTTGGTGAATAAGGGAATTGTTTGTTTTATATACCTCATGTTAGAAAGCTGTTATTATTGTGTAATGGGCAATCAGAGTCGAACAGCCAAACAAATGAAATCTCTTTATACCCCTATTGATTCGTAAGGTGCGATTAATAGAAGAGGGTTGCAGGGTGAGCTCTTCTATACTCACTTTTGTTTGTCTGTTGAAACAGAGCTATTATCAATTTCTCCTGAATTACATTTCTTTCTCGCTTAAATCAGAAAATATATTGATGTGCTCAATTGGCCGGCTATTCTTCTTGCCCAAGATGACCGTATGTTAGAGTCTATTGATCTAACAAGAACAATAACGTAGTTGTTAACATCTGAGTAGGTGAATTAATCGGGCAAGAAATAAACAATTATGCTGCACAAAGTCGCAAACTAATATTTACTGTGCTGTTATTTATAGCCAGATGTGGGATCTAATGTACAAGGGTTATGTAATGTACTGTACATAACTGCGTGCACACACAGGCTGTATGATTGTTTATGTCTTACAACTTTTTCTTTGTAACTGATATGTATTTTTAATCTTTACACAAGTTATATTGGCATGCATAAAAGTTAGATGTAATATTCAACATGTGGATAATTTCATACATTGCATTTATTCCCTCTAGAGTATTACTGTACCTACAGCTGTATTTTCTATATCTATGGGGCAGATGTTGCAATGTGCAGCTCTAAAAGTGTGTTGTGTGGCACATTCGGTGTCAACAACATCTACAACAATTTGCATAGTCCAGTGCCACCCAGAACCACAATAACCGCCTGTCACTCAATCAGACACAAGCGGAGTCTGCTGTCTCATCCCTATCATTCTGTCAGCGCATCATCTGCCTACACATGAGATTATTGCCTTTTTTTCCTCCAACTGATTCGTCTTTTTTTTTTTTACACTGATGTAAATACATGCAAATGTTTGTTTTATTAAACATTAGTTTAAAGTGTATGATTATAAGTAATGATTTACAATGCCTACAGAGTAGAAATGATATTATAAGACATGTGGAGTACATTCTGTAGGCTTTCTTCTCTTCATTATGGAAACTATTCATCAGTTCTGCATTATGCATATGCAGACAAACACTTAGCTTGGAATTATTTTTTAATAATTATCTCATTTTTATGATTGATATGTATAATAGAGATGGTATAATTGAGACCTGTTTATTAAGTGGAGTATGGCGCCCTCGTGTGGCTATAATACAAATCAGTACAGTACAAAGTGAAATAATTTAAGATATTAAGAGCTGATCTCTGGTGTTGAGTCTAGCACGTTCACTGTGAGTGTTTGCTCTGAATAATTCGAAGATTTCAGTAATAGGATTTTTGTGGGTCTTATTTGACAAGACAGGGCTTTATGTCCCAGGCATTTATGAATAAACGCTCCATGGCTGATCACCAGTGCATAACTGTTATACACGTTACTCTAGGAACTTTATCCATTTTTGTGGTCCGATGCACACAGATCTCTTTGTGTTGTCAGGTTAACTCAATGCCGGTTGTTGTTCTCTATGGCAGAGCTGTACGGCCTCCTCGGTCAGTATTCTCTGGTCCATGACTGGCCTCACCACCTGCTGACGATTCCCGCTTTGTGCAAGATTCAACAACTAGGCCACAGAGCTGTACTTGTGACCTCAACATGGTCACCTTGGTTTCCATTGCTCTTTTCTTTGGTTGTCTGAGCATTCCTGGCAGCCTCCTTCTAAAACAGACCTGCTGTCCATATGGACGTGGAGATTCACGTCACCAAATAGGCCGTCTGTGTCCTCGGGTGTTGTCCATCAGAGCAAGACTGACTGGTGACCATGATCTTAAATTCTGTTATGTAAAGCTTTAAAGCTGTAGACCCAATAAGCACATATTGGAAACATTATATTAATTCAAGATATGGGGCTCATTGGCGGCTCAGTGGTAGGTTTTCTCACCTGCCATGCGGGAAGCCGGGGTTCGATTCTCACCCAGTGCCCAAACCCTAGCCACTGGATTTTGGCAGTGTTGATCCCAAGCCTAGAAAAAAATGGGAGGGTTGCGTCAGGAAGGACATCCGGTGTAAAACCTGTGCCAAAGTTGTGTGCGGTTCAAATGGTTCGCTGTGATGACCACTCGACAGGAGCAACTGAAAGACTAACAACAACATACGTACTAATACCAGGTAGGGCCTCTGCTCTCAAAACAGCCTACATTCCTTTGAGGTTCTGGTCCATGTTTACCTGCTTGCATCAAGCAATTCATTAATACATTTTCAAGTGCACTTTTATGCTGTGAATCTCATGCTCTACCACATGCCATTACTTTTCTACTTGATTCAGATCCAGTACCAGGGAAGGGTCAGAAGAACACTGAACTCAAAGTCATGTATGTGAATGCTATGTTTGCCATTATAGCCATTAGAAGATGTGGAAAATCGTGGCCATGAGAGGATGCATATGATCAGCAGCAATACTCTAATAGACTTTGGGATTCACACAATGATTGATTGTTATTAACAGGCACAAAGTGTTTCAAGAAAACATTCCCCACAGCATTACACCATCTCCACCAGTCTGTGAACGGTGTTCTTCTGATTACTCGACCCTTTGCATTTCCACTTTCTAGTACAGTATATTTACCTTTTGTCAGGGATTGCTAAACACCAGCAAGTCTCCATCTATCCTAAAGGTGTATGCAGTAGCTTTCATAGCGCACCACAGTGCCACACAGATGTGAGCTGCCTCCAGCCACTACAGTCCACAGTCAGGCTTCCCTTTTGTGTTGGGGTCAATAAAGGGTCCTCCATATGGGCCTAGGCATGACATTAACTTGAAGTAGGTGTCTTTGAGAATTGATTTGTTGTTAGTATTCACTTCAGCTAAATGATTTAGGGGTTTGTGCTCAAGTGTAAATGAGTTTTTCTGGTGCAACCAGTTGCTATGAGAACCTTCAGCTGTGTTTAAGGTAATTATTAACCAGGGTTCAAGGTTTCATGTACTGACCAATTCCATCTCAAAAACCACATAAAATACATGAAACTACAATTGTGGGGAAGTGAAAATGAGAAGAAGTATTCTTTTCCTCTCAGAATTTGCATGAGAGTTTTTTTGTCATACATACTGTCTGGCCCCAAAACAAGAAAGGTCAAATGATTGGCCTGCATCAAGCAAAGAAAACAACTAAGGAGGGTTAAAATGACTGGAAGTGGGTTAAGAACTCTTCAACACATTATTAAAACCTAGGAGGACGGTGCTGAACTTTCAGCTTCAGGGAACAAAAGTGGGGTCAAGAGAAAGAGGAACATGAATGGAGATCACTTAAACACTTTGTGAAGTTTCATCATAAAAAAAATAAATAAAAACCATAGCTATAGTATGTTAATAGAGAAAGTCAGAATATTTTCAAACACAGACGATGTGATGAGAACTCACAGGATTGGGACTAAACAACTGGGTGGCCATAAGAAGCCTCTGGAGACTGTTATGATCCGGGGTTACAGTACTTCAGTTGATCAGGTCTATGCTGAGCAATAAAATGAAGTCAGCTGATGACCTGAATGTACTGAATGACCAGGTTGTCACATCTATGCAGTTTTTTTTTTGTCCCTGATGTCCATGGCTGTATTCCAGGACTCAAATTGTGAACGAATGGTTCTGGGAGCATAAGGAATCATTTTTACACATGACCTGGCCACCACTTATTTGGCAGTGTGTGTATGTTGCAACTTTATATGAAAAAGATTTTTTTTTTTTTAAGAGTGTTCAATAAAAGGTTAAAGATTTCTGACTTTAATCACGGTAACCAACTCAATTGGGGATGGGAGTTGTTCATGAAAATGTACAAGAAATGCAACAACAACAAAAAAAAGTTAATGAACCAGGGTGAAAACAAGCAAAGGATGTCTTATAAAAATGTTCACTGCCTAACAGAAATGAAAAACCCAAACAGCTTAGATTGAAGATTAGCAAAAGCTTAAGAAGCTTCAGAAATCAAGCCATATAGATGAGATGATAAACCCTCTCACTCACTCATCTACTGTACGGCTTTATCCTGTATTCAGGGTCGCAGGGGGCCTGGAGCCTTTCCCAGGAGACTTAGGGCACAAGGCGGGGTACACCCTGGACATGCAGACTCCATGCACACAGAGACAGGAATCGAACCCGGACCCTGGAGGTGCAAGGCGACGTGCTAACCACTACACCACCATGCTGCCTGGGATGATAAAAAAAGTTATTCATGCTCTGTGACGGACTGATGTGTATTACAGCTTGTGTACAGTATTCCCAGGATCGACTGGATAAGCTGGTTCCTACATAGATAGATCAATAGATCATTTCTTCTAGCCTATACACTTACTACAATTTTATCAGCTAATATATATAAAACCTTTGTCTGTCATGTCTGTTCAGTTCAGCCTAGTGCAAATTCCTCTTACATTAAATGTATAATGCATACGGTTACTAATGTGAGGAAGTCGCCTTCACACAGTAAATACGATGCGGAATAATTCCAGGTTGCCATGAGCTATTTGACCAGCAGATGTCACTTATATATAGTAAATGTTTAAGAATTATGGATATATAATTTAATAATTTAATTGTAAACCCTTAAATATTTTTTTATGCAGTTAAAAGACTTGCGCAGCTGATGTTAGTCCTGTCTAACCTTTTATTAAATTCAAATTTTATTTGTCACATACACAGTCATACATTGTACTGTGACACTCCAAAACCTTAATTTTTTTTTTCTTGAGCCATTTAGTTATGGACTTGCTGGTCTTTTTTAGATTGTTTCAGACTGCTGTATAACCTAAGCGCACTTGAGCTCGAGGTCATTAACTGATGACCGGACATTCTCCTTCAGGATTTTCTAGTAAAGCGCAGAATTCATAGTTCCATCCATTGGGCCAAGTTGTTCAGGTCCTAAAGCTGCAAAACAGCCCTAAACCATCACACTACCACCACCATGTGTGACTGTTGGTATAATGTTCTTTTTATGAAAGACTTTGTTAGTTTTACACCAGATGTAAGAGAATGGACACCTTACAAAAAGTTACACTTTTGATTTATCAGTCCACAGAATATTTTACACATAATTACACATCATTACTTTTTACCAGGCAGGTTTGAACAGCTTTTTTTCCTTTAATAAAATCATCACTCAAAAACTACATTTAAAATATTAAATATTATTAATTTTTGAATAATATTTAATATTAAAAATATTATGAAAATATAATCTTTTAATAATATGAATTATTTAAGTGTGACAAATCTGGAAAAAAAAGGAAAGGAAATGGCAAATATTTTTAATTGTACACAATGTTCATATGATCAGACTGTGGGAGGAAAGCGTACCCAGAGGAAGCCCATCAAGCTTTGGAAAAGGAAGAACATGCAAACGTGCACATACAGACCCGAGGTGGGAATCGAACCCTCTACCCTGGAGGTGCGAGTCTACAGTGCTAACCACTACGCCCCTGCGATGACTTTTTCTCTGTTGTTGTATAAACTAATATTCCTTCTTTAAAAAAAAGAAAATGTGTTTCTATTTCATCTGAAATGTTCGGAGTGACATTATAAAAAATACAGTATATACTGTGGCCACGCCTGACTAAGGCATAGGAACAAGGGATGGCCACAACTTACTAAGATATGGGAACGAGATACTATGTTGTG
Organism: Leiocassis micropogon; assembly: GCA_028565275.1. Lineage (NCBI taxonomy): Eukaryota > Metazoa > Chordata > Actinopteri > Siluriformes > Bagridae > Leiocassis > Leiocassis micropogon. Next base: position 17,805,013 of record JAOVVA010000002.1, on the reverse strand, counting down.
GCCACCAGAGGGGGTCTATAGGAAAGGGGGAAATATACATTGCACAAACTTACTAGTGACAGCTGTCTATTGGGGAATTTAGCTTATGTTAACATAAATGTTTTTCTTGTGAAATGTAATGATGCCAGCTGTTTCTAGCCTGACACGGCTAGCTTACACATCTTTGCAGTGCAAGTAGCTACCTCCAATATGACGGCGTTGCTTAATCAACCAGCACTAATACAATGGCTGGGGTTTGCCAATCTACTCTATGGTTGGTTCCGATCACCTTGAAGTCCCATGTGAAGTTTACTGCACAGGGCATTCAGCCATGTTAAGTGCAATTCCAAACCGCAGGGAGCGAAACTGCTCCGTTCAAAAGTAGCTGTGAACGGTGTAGGGAACAAGTGAACAAGGTCTTCACTTCAATGAAAGTGGACATGAAAAGGTCCTATTAGTCACTCCACCTTGCTGGAGCCCAAACAAATGGAGCTCAAAAAGGGATCTGTTTTTATTATTTATTATCATTATTTTCTATTGTCCTCCAAATTACTGGCCACTACACAGTGGTAGCTCTGCCTTTAAATAGGCGGCCCATTTGTGACATCATCACACGTCACAGTATCATGGCCCTGTCGTGGCACACTTATATACTCATACACACACACACACACACACAGGCGCGCTTGGGAAGTCTACTTGGCCTACTCTGCATGTCCTTGGACTGTGGAAGGAAACCGGAATACCCAGAGAAAACCCTGCACTATAATAATAATTTTGCTGTACATCATCTAAATGAAAAATATATATAGTTTCAATAGTAAATGTTTCATTCAATATTCAATATTTAATATCTTTAGTGTGAAATTTTCACAGTAGCAGCAACAAGCATTCAAGGTGCTTATGTTGCCAGGGTAACTCACGGAGGAAGTGACGTTTGCGTTGGTCACGTTGGAGGGTGTTTCAAATGGTGGAATTTTGTCGAGGGAAGTGCCCTTGCTAACTCACATTCCCTGCCCAGGGAGTAGGGAGCACACTTTGTGGTGCACTGTGGAATAGAACACAGCCAAAAATATATAAACTGTCAGGTTAACAGCAGGAGGAAGTACAGTGAGCACTTGAAAAAAGGAAAACATTCATGCTACTATAAATGTTCAATTCATCGTTATAAAAGCCATGTGAGGAGTATTATTATTATTATTTATTTATCATTATTATTATTATTATACCAATTCTCCGTGTTATTATTATTTGACTTTTATTTTGACATGTACGTAGGTACCGGGGGAAGTTTCACTGCAGTTGTTTGCTCACACATGTTAGCACGCGAGCTAACGTATCAATGACGTCTTGGTAAAACAGCTTTTTCGCGCCTAAACGGTTTACCGAGTTTAATGTTCCGTTAAGCAATAAAAAGTTCACATTAAGGTAAAGTACTGGTATATTTCGCAGTTATTAGCTTTGAGAAACTAAGCTAGCTTGTGCTTTGTGTTTAAGTGGTGTTAGCTGACTAGCAGCAGTTAGCCAGTGTAGTAGTCAGTGAGAGCTGCTTGGGGTTGCTGTGCGCATGTTTAATAACCGGATAAATGATGTGACTTGTAAAATGTAAATGTGTTCAGGTTGCTTAATTAGAGGAGAAGTGATGGAGAAGGACGCGCGGGTGAAGAAGACTGCGGCACCATCAGTGGATCAGATTAACGCTGAATACGTAACGCAGGTGATTCTCTAACACTAGGCTCGCTTAAAGCCAAGAAATCTGATTGGGTACATTGGGTCACGTGACAACAGTTTCTTCATCTGGTGCTACACGCTTATATCTTTTATACCGCTTTATCCTGTATGTAGGGTCACGTGGGGTCTGGAGTCTATCCCAGGAGACTTTGGGGTACACCTTGGACGGGGTGCAAAACCTTCAAGGGGCGCATGCGCACACACACACACAGGCAAATTTGGGAACAACAGTTAACCTAATCTGCATGTCTTTGAGCCGTGGGAGGAGACCGGTGTACCTGGGGGAAAACCATCAAACACAGGGAGAACATGCAAGGTGGGAGTCAAAACCCTTAGTGGGTTTACAGTCTAAAGACATGCATTGGGCCAGGAGTAGCTCATTAGTTAAGACGGTGGACTACGGTGTGGACAATGCCTGGTTCGAACATCACCACTTAGTTGCCCTGTTGGGCCCTTGACCCCGTGTAATGAGATAAAAATGTGAGTCGCTCTGGATAATAGCGTCTGCCAAATGTCGTAAATGTAGTCTAACGTGTTTCCAAATAAGCTGTAGTGAGTGTGTGTTTTCGTGTGCCCTGCAATGGATTGGCACCCTGTCCAGGGTGTACCACGCTTCTTGCCCAAATTCTTATGGGACAGGGTCCAGGCCCCCCAAACCCTGTACAGGATAAGCAGTGTAGAGAATGAATGAATGAATAAATGAATGATATTGGGTTGTATTAATGAACAATACAAATACTGGGTAGAATCTCACATCTTTGTGGACTGGATGCAGCAGGATGTTGGGAACATTCCTTAGAGATTCTGGTGCTTGTGGACATGATTGCATCCCACACTTGCTATAGATTTTTCAAGATTGTTAGTTGTGTCATTGAAAAGATGCACTTGGTTAGCAATAATAAACAAAATAACATCAAATAAACAAAATACTCAATTAACAACAGTGCATGTGCAAACTTCATTTCAGTTAACATCACCACACAGGTTACAGATCACATTTCCAGTGCAAGTGCTTTTTCTTGCCTAGATTCTTGTAGATATTTGGGGCAACGAGTCTCCCCAAACAAAACTGAATGGAATTTACAGAAATAGAGCCGTGTCCAATATAATTTCACTGAGCAAAAAAACGTATCGATCTGTGCATTCATAGCATTTCACAGGACAAACATGTACACATTAGAGTCACTTATAATTATGAATGTGAACTCTCGTGACTTTTAAATTCATTCTGACCAAATAAATCAGAATTTAACAATGTGTATGATTCATTTGAAAGTACCCTTGGCCTGTTTTCTTTAGTCTTCCGTCTTCTTACCATCTCTTGTTTATTCCACTACCATGACTAGATATCATCCCCAACGCAGAGACTTGTAAGAATTTTAGCGACCTCATTAATGAGAATAAACCTCTGCCTAAATAATCTTTAATAGATGACAGTCGTAGGGCTGCACGATTCTTGCTAGAATGTGAATCACGATTCTTCTTCATGGGAATTGAGATCACAATTCTGTTACACAGTTCTCAGTTTTTCAACCTAAACGTGTATTGCATTTTAGCAAAGAAAACTACAGGATTTTTCCTTATTTTAGAAGTGAAGAACTTGTCAAATAAGTGAGTGAACATGTGAACGCATCTTGATCATAATGCAGGGAAACATGTAGAATTTATTCACTTTCATTCAGAAACGGGTTCGAGTGTCTGTATGAATCGAGAATGTGATTTTTATTTTTTTACTTTTTCTTTTCCTCTTCTTACATTAATTGTGCAGCCCTGGATGGTTGTAACATCCCTGTTCCACTACATATGGACATATGGTAGAATTGGTTTCAGGAATTCTGCATAGCACCAGATGATTAGTACAAAATGCACTTCCAGAATATGTGCATATTTTATTTAATTAACTTTAATGAGTATTTAATAAACATTTAATGAATTTAAGTCTTTAGTTTTTTTAATGCCCTGATAAGAGAATAAAGAATGCTGTTTATTAAATACTGTTTTTCTGATTTTTAATGATTATTAACGTATGTGATTTGTTTCTTGTTTCTGTTTTATTCTCTTTTTTAGCTTTCAAATAAATATTGGGCTCCGCATGCAAAGAAGAAACTGCCATTCGATCGTAAGGTACGCAATACATGATTTATGTTAAGGAAGCCTAACGATTCATTTAAAAGTAGCCTCATGAGGAACTTTGTGTTAGACTGGTAGACTGTGTAAACATTAGGCCTCTGTACAAATGATTACATTTCAGATTCATGAGGCATTATCACAGTATCTACAGTATATTAAGAGAATTTCTAACCTGCTTTTCTCAGTGTATCATGATGCTTTAAAAAGTAATTGATGTTTTGTGTGCTTAAGAACTAACTGCTGTTAACTGCATGATGTAACTATGATGTGATTGCACATCATACAGTTATAGGAGTTGCTGGGAATGATGGGTGTTGATTTTTGCTCATCCTGGTTAATAGGGGTTGTTCCTAAGTGGCTAAAGTAAAATAATCACCTTTTAATACTTATACATTTTTTCAGGTTGTTGAAGATGTCTATCAAAATGAGATCCTCAAATCAAAGTAAGTCTGTAACAATGAGGTGCATTTTAAAAAAAAAATAATAATTTTTTTTAACAAACATTATTTTTGCTATTGTATCTGGGTTTGGTCATGTAAAAACCATGTCCCCCCCCCTTCAGATTTGCAATCAGAAAAATCATGTTGCTGGAATTCAGGTGGGATCTCAATTAGCCTTTTCTTTATTACTTCACATAGTTTTTCTGTCTTTGTTAAAGCAGATCATATTTTATTAATGTCTCTATAATTTGTTTGTCTTTTAGTCAGTACCTTGAGAATTACTTGTGGGTTAACTACAGCCCGGAGGTGTCCAGTAATGGCTATCTGATGTCCATCTGCTGTATAGTTAATGAGAAGTTCAGAGAAAACGTTCCAGCTTGGGAGGTGAGTGCTCAATACTAGGATTTAGGATTGTCTATAAATCCAGTGTAAATTTACAATATGATTTATCTATATAACTATATCATTTTAAAAAGCTTTTAAATCTTTATCTTGACATAAATACAGTTTTGTTAGATTAGATAAGATCAAACTTTTTTTATCCTGAGGAAATTTGCTGTATAGCAGTTGCAATACAAAGTTGGAAGAGTGCAAAGAGTGCAAATATACACAAGACTAAAATAACAAAACAGTAGGTGCAAAATATAAAAACTGCATAACAGTGAGGTGCAAATAAGGTGGAATTCAAATATATACAATATATACAATGCCAAAAACATGTCACCAGTATGGAAGATAAATAAGGATAGTCTGCAAAGATTAATCAGTAAGTTGTCAACTATTAAATTAATTACCAACTATTCTGATAATTGATTTATTGGTTTGAGTGATTTTTTAAGAAAGCTTGTGTGCTTTTATTTGTGCTTATGTTTTATTTTGCTTATGAGTCTGCTTATGTGCTTTTCTTTGTGTTTGTGTGCTTAGAAAATAAAGTCAGAATTCTCTGATTCCAGCTTTTTAAATGTGAATATTTTCTGGTTTCTTTCCTCTGTGACAGTAAACTGAATATCTTTGAGTTGGACAGAAACATCAGAGGATGTTATCTGAACATCATCATCATTTCATCGACAGTTTTTACCATTTTCTGACATTTCATAGAGCAAACAACGAATCGATGAATCCAGAAGATAATCGACACTGAGAATAATCATTAGTTGCAGCCCTAATTATGATACAGCATGTTTTCTGGTAATTCAATGAATAAATAGTCTGTATGAAATAACTACATGGTAAAGCTTATTTTTCTATACTCCTGTGTGAATT
>JAOVVA010000002.1:17759747-17799370 GCA_028565275.1 Leiocassis micropogon | reverse complement strand
TTATATTAATTAATTATATATTTATAAGTGATGTGTAAACCTGTTAAGACTGACATGCCATGAGCTGCAAGATGATAATTGACAGTATGTGCATTTGTAGAAGTCACTGACCAGTTCAGGTTATTGTGTTTATTTTTAGTCAGATTGAACTGCTTAAGTTCTTTGACATGGTACATTTATCCTTAATCCTTATCACAAAAACCTACCAATGAGTGATGGAGCTGTTGTGAACACCAGAGACTGTAATCACATCTAACACTGGTTTCTGGCATGCTCGTTCTCTCATACATATTAGGTTTGTTCAGGGTAGAAGGTCAGAAGTGAATGCAAAATCATTTCAGATTACCTATGTGGAGCTGAAGTGTATCTGGTAAGCTTGTATATAAACCAGCCATTGTTGCAGCAGACCAGTGCTTCCCTTAATCTAATATCTGCCACTCCATCAGTTACACAGAGGAGTGTAATGTATCCAGGAAATGAGCTGCTTCACAGTAAATCGGTGTCCTTCTACATACAACACACAATGTTTTGGCTGTGTTTTGTGTTTTTGATCAATTACTCTGACAACTTTTGACATATAGTAAAGGAGTCTGAAGTAAAACAGCGTACTCTGACTTGGCTTTCCAGGCCGCTATGATAAACGAGGCAGGATAAAACAACTGAAAAGGAATAACAACTTGAATGATATAAAACATGGGGTTGTTACAAAGCATTAAAATACATGAAAAAACACAGGCTTTGGAGAAATGAGTAATTATGTAGTAATTATAGGGTCAGTAGTAAATTTTTAATAATATACAATCTTGATGGTTTAGCATTTTTTTTCCAATTAAAATAATTGTTGCAAGGCCATCGTTCATAAAATATCTGGTTGCTCAGGTTTATTTCTTGACTTATAATTAGATTTTGTTAGTCGGAGATGTTCAGATTAATTCCCTCTTTCACTCTTTTCAGGTTTTTAAAAAGGAGCCCACTCACTTCCCCTACTTTTTCAAGTGTGTAATGGAGGCCTGTCTAACTGGAGAAGAGCTCGGCTTGTCACTACGTGAACAGACGATTCTGCTGCTCTTCCTTGATCACTGCTTCAACAGTCTGGTTTGTTTCAGTAACTTTAAAGAAGCAAAATTGTTTAACTGCAGTACATTACTTGGTGTTGTGTGACTGTTAAATGGCTGTTAAAATGGACATGTTCACTAGATGGCAGTGTTGTTCTACAGTGTAATATTGCCCATCACAGCACTGTAGCCTGTAATGAAACGTTTGAGTAATTATCCTAAGAGATTTTAACACTAGGAATCTTTCTATTTTGAGGCATGTATATTTTTATCCACTCCTGATGGGTGCCTTTCTTTTCTCAGGAGGTAGATATAATCCGAGAACAGGTGCAGCAGCTCGTTTCTCTTCCCATGTGGATGTGCCTCCTGCCGGTAAGTCCTGCAACACCACCTCATAATTTTACAGCGTTGTGTTTGAGATCATCAAACATGCTATGACTTCTACTGTTTTTAAACTTTTTTGGGCTGTAAATACATAAACATGAAAAATTAAAAATATTAACGTATAACTATAGATCCATATAGACATTTATAGTATTGGAAATTAAATGCAAATGTTGTTGATATTTACAGAAAAAACTATATGCACCCTAATAATTGCTACATATTCTTAACATGAATTAAATATTTTATAGTCGCGACTCCAGCATGAACTGAAAAAAGTTCCCAAGCTTCAGAAGTTCTGGAATCTTATCAAGAAGAACTATGAAAAAATGGACCCAAAGAGTGCTGAACAGTACAAAGCTTTTCTTTCTTGAACTTAATTTTAAATAGTTTTCTATTAATAAATGCATCTAAAGTTCTATTGAACTGCAATTCTCATGCAACTTTACTTTGCCAGAGCCAAAAGGGAACGGACCTTTCTCTCTGCTCTTATAAAGAAGTTCCTTAATGTACTGATGTCCATCCCAGCATCAGGTAAGTGTTCTGCCTCTGACACTGTAGACACTCTGTTTTGGTCAGGAGACACCTTATGATATAGAGTCAGGGATAGACAAAAGATAACTTCATTAGTTAGTAAAATGTCCAATGTCCTGCCCAGTCCATCTTCTTTTTTTTCTGATCTAGAAACCTGCTTGATTACACTTGATAAGCTGATGTATGAGAAGTGCATTAAAAAAAAAAAAACTGTCAACAGTGAGGATATCAGCTTTGTATTGGACTTTGTTTCGCTTTGTTTCATTAGTGCATGTTCCTGATCCTGAAAAAGTCTCCTGTCATTCATATAACCTAATTAAGCCACCTAGTTAAAATCATTCTACCGATGAGCAGCTCTCACTGGGGCACATGTGTGTGGCACAGCAGGCGGTGAGATTCAGAAAGAGTAGCAGGTGCTGTAGTTTCAGCAAGAAGATGTGTTACATCACTGTGACACATTATGCTTAGACACAGCTACATACTATGAACAGTTTTGTTTGGTGAATATCAATAACGGTCTTATTTTTTAAACTTTTTATGGATGTTGAATCTATCTCTGCATAACTATGAATAAAACACTAATATTCCAGGCACAAAATCTGCTTGCTTGATTTGCCTCAGACATATTGCATCATATGAATTTTACATACATATCGTGCATATTGTAACTGTTTGTCAAGTTTCTATGTTGCGGCTACTCCAATATTTTAATTTCTGTAAAAATTGGAGCTCCTTTTTATGCAACAAAACTCTTTCTGCATCCTCTGACCATCTTGTGGTGTAGGTGGCTTCTTCTGGCTGCTTAATTCAAGTCGACACCTCAGGACAGACTGTGTGGTATGAGAGATGGAGCCACACTGCTCTTCCCAGCATGCTTACACAGTCTTAATCCTTCCTGTCAGACTCTGCTCTATATGAAGTTACTGGCTGTGCAATGCACCAGTCTGTGTGTCTTCAGGCCTCTCGCACCATCCATATTGTCTTATTTGTGCTCCCTGACTCAGCTTTCCCCTTGCCTGTTATAGGCCCGGTCTCCATGGAGAAGGTTCACTACTGCGAGAGATTCATTGAACTCATGATTGACTTAGAGGTAAGATGGTTGTTATGGCGACAAGCAGAAGGAGATGTAGGAGAAGCTTTTTTAATGCTACTGCTATAGCCGTAAAAGTATCATATAACATGCGTGATGAATCGGTTATAAATAAAGTTGTTGAATAATTGGGGTCGAACTTTAAACTAGTAAAAGTTTGTTCATGTAAGTGTTGCCCAACTGGCAAAACATTTTCTCACACTATAAGTCAAAAAATGTGTTTGTGACATTTTAGAGCAAAAGTGGCAAAATAATATATGTGCGAAATTATACTTTGATTAGACAGCTTTGTTAATTTTGTTTTGCTTTGTGGTGAAAATCCATAACTGAGGGACAGTGCAACTTCAAAATCAGTTTCCTCCATGTTTGCTGTCGCACATCAAAATTTTAGTTCCTTTGTAATTAAATGGCATGAGCCGTGGTGCCTAAGGCGTAAAAGTAAATCAGTAGTCTTACAATTAATGTGCTTGTTCAAGATATTTCCCAAACTCTAAATAGTTTCTAAAAATATTTTGAAAACTAACAATGTAATGTATTAGTTCCCAGCGGTAGTGCCTCTGGATATTTTTTAAATATTTTTTGTTAGCTAGTTGGTTTGTTCGTTGCTTAAAAAAATTACCCCAGCGCACAGTTTATGTCCTGATACGGTTGGGTCAACATGGAATTTAGCGTTTATTTCCCCCATCTTTTGCTGCTCGGTTCTAACAGTATTGCTTATAGTATTTGAGATGTGATGGTCTGAGATTTTACCGCTAGAGTAGTCTTTATGAATGGCCATTCTTGGAGAAAATTGGTTTCAGTTTCCTTAGTTGTGCTGCCTTCACTTTGCTCTGCTTCAATCTCAGCCCAAAAGCAAGGCTATAAAACTTAAATCCTTAGGGATTAGAGTGTACTGCTCATCCTGCTCTAGTATATCTGATTCAAGGTTATAGCTGATTAGGAACACCGTATGTATCCACTATATCCAGCTGGCAATGCTTTTGGTATGAAGTTGTATAGAAACGCACGTAAACCTCCACTGTTTCTGGCAGGCTCTTCTCCCAACGCGCCGTTGGTTCAACACCGTACTGGATGACTCTCACCTGGTGGTCCACTGCCACCTGTCCAGTCTTGCACACAGAGAGAAAGAAGGTCACCTTTTCTGCCAGGTTAAAACTTACTGCCTTTAGTAGAGTTTGTTTATACTTAATAATTCACAGTGAAAGTACTTGTTTAAAATCTTAATAATTTTGACATTGAGGAGTCAGTTATTAGTGGCTCAGTTGTTCAGAGGTTAGCTGTGCTATAACGGTCTATCCTTTCACATAGCTCCTGGACATGTTGAAGTTCTACGCAGGCTTTGAGATCAATGACCAAACTGGCAACGCCCTCACAGAGAAAGAGATGACTACTCTTCACTATGACCACATAACCTCGTTGCAGGTAAATAAAGCACTTACTATTGAAAGATTTCAGCCCGATATACGCTGTCTGACCAAAAAAAAGACATTGATGTGATAACCTGGTCATTCAGTACATTCAGGTCATCAGCTGACTTCATTTTTTTTTTTTTTTTGCCACATAACGACCAACTGAAGCAACCCCAGATAAAAACACTGCCTTCCTACATTGTTGTACAGTGGCCACTATGCATGATGGGTACATCGCCTCATGCTCTTCACTTTCTTTATTCTGATGTACACAGTGCTCTGTAATAGTGTCAGTCTGGTTTCATCAGACCACATGGGCCTTTTCCATTGCTCTCAAGTCTAATCTTTATGCTCCCTAGCAAAGTATTATTATTTTTTCTGATTAGCCTCACAAACAAGTGGTTTTCTTATGACCACACAGCTGTTTAGTCCTAATCCTATGAGTTCTTATCACATTGTGTGCACAATAGAATGATCCTCTTTTTACTATTTAAAACATAGCTATGGTTTTTCTAGGGATGGGAATCACCAGTCACCTCCCAGTACGTCATTACATGATAAAATTGTGATTCTAAGTATCATGATTTTATAAATATCCTGCTTCGATATAAAATTTTTCCCTGTTTGAAAATGATGTTTGTTTGAAGCAGGTACAGGAAGAATAAACTATCCAGGACATGCTACTAACTAAAATGAGCAAGATTCAACCTAAATTAAAGATTTTATGCATTGCAGAGCCAGGTTGATTAAGGTTGCCACATTGTATGGTGTTTAAACACTTTTTTTAAAAAGTTTAAGTAATTAAAATGTAGCCCATTTCTTATAAAATTAGTCTTCTCACTTTAAAACAAAGCGGGTACGCAGGGCTTCTAACGCACGCCATTTTCGACTTATTTGCGCTCCTGGTGTTTTGTGACCTTGAGTGGGTGTTTGAGACTCTCTGAGTTTGGAGATCGGAAGCTTTTAATGCACAAGATTTTTGATAATGTAACGCCATAAAAATATTTCTGTTGCTCCACTCGGAAGCGTCTGCGCTATTTGTAAAATTGGTTATATCTGAGGCTGATACACACAAAATAAACACTATTCATACCTGAATGACGGTTCAGCACTATCTTTCCAGGTTTTGATAATGTGTTAAAGGGTTCTTAACCCAGTTTCAGTAGTTTAAAATCTCCTTAGTTGTTTTCTTTGCTTGATGCAGCCCAACAATTTGACTGTCCTGAAATGGCGACCTTTTTTTTGGCCAGGCTGCGTAATGTCATGTTTAAATGTTGTAAATATCACATCAAATTGCATGTTTCTTTTACAGAGAGCTGCTTTCGCACACTTTCCTGAGCTGCAGGATTTTGCTCTCTCTAATGTAGAGGCTGTGGATACGCGGGCATCGCTCACCAAACTGTTTGGTCAGCTCAGGTAAGAAAAAAACAATAATAAAATAATAATAATTGTTAAACCGTTCTTTAACGTCAACACAGACATTAAAGCATCTTTACCTCCTAAAAGCATCTTCACCCAGCATCGAACAGCAGCCTTGGGTTAGCAAGCAAGTTAGCAAGCTTTTGGTCAGTATCCTTAGCTGCTAGTCAGAGCTTGTGTTGATAATGACAGACAAGAGTTACAGAATGCCATGCAAATAAATGACTGAGCTCATGTCTTGTAAAAGAGAATTTTATGACAGATGGACATAAGATTGATAAGTATGTAAGTGTAGTGACCCTCAATGGAAATCATTGAGAAGTGGTTGGGTCACATCCCCCAGCATAGGGAAGTATCTGCAATATATCATATGCAACGTTGCACCCCATCCCATATTGTATTTGATCAGAGAGTTAAACAACCGTATTGCATTGAGAATTACAACAGTGTACTGGCTTGCTAAGTGACAGGACTCGGGTCGTTGAGCACCGGCTCATTGCAACTAGAAGGGAAGCTGTGCCTCATTAATTTAATCGATTTGTAAGAGCCTGACTATAAACTCCTTAAACAGCTGCGTTTGTCAGACCATAATAACACTGCCACACTGCAAAACCTGCTATATCTTAACAGTGTGTGTCGAGGGGTGTTTTGTGCATGCAGGTGACAGAATAAAAAAAATGAGCAATCAGCAGTGGAGAGATGGTGTTTCTGATGTTTATTTTTTTGTTGGGTCAAAAAGAGAGCTAAGCACCAAGCGCAGCCTTATATTCCATTACTTTTTCTCTCATTATTTTCAGAATTATTAAAATTTTTGTTGAGTTATTTACATAATGGGGTGAATTAACATTTATTTATTCCCAATTCAAATTATTTTTTTCACAAAAGTAGCACTGTTTCTCATTACTGCTTATGACGCTGATGAACTTCTAAGACGTATACAGGTTTCTCCAAAGCCTATTGACAGTTTTTCTTTTCATCTTGTATGTAGTATATTTTCCTATTAGTAAAGTTTACTCAGATTTTTATTTGTCTCTGATCTCTTATCTTTTATTCATCTCTGAATTCCTGCAGTCCCAATACCATTCACAAGGTGGCGTCATACCTGTGCCTTTTACCCGAGCTTCCAGAAGAAAAGGACACATCATGTGACAAAGAGATGCTTTTAGAGCTGCTGGTAAGCTTGAACTCATTTTATTTAATTGACTTTAATAAATTTAAGATCGTATTACGGTCAAAACGTCAACATGAATTTTTTTTTTTTTTTTTTTTGGGTGCTCATGATGCAAGTAATTGATAATGACCTTGGATTCCAGATTACGCTTTCATTTAAAACCAATTTAGAGCTTGATATCCTTGGATGAATTGACCATGATGTGATTTGCTTGGAGAGTGACTGGAAATGGTCGGATGTTTGTTCCAGGCCTTTTCTGATTGTCCCTAACCCTCTCCAGCCCCTCACACACACACTCGCATAAGAAGCCCTTTTCACTCTGGTCATCAGCACAGCACCTTTGTCCTGCTTTGCCCATAATTGGGCTCTGCAGCAAGGCCAAGAGACACTCTACCATAATTATCTCACTATATTGCTAGACCCAAGATTTGTCCACTAAGACCTGCGTTGCCTCGGCAAATTGAATCTCAAAGAAGTCGGGGATTTTATGTGTATATTACAGGTCATGCGTGTGGTAAAATATATCATTAGGATTAGAATGGATAGCTTTTTATGTATTGAGAAATCGATTCATTTTCTTGTATACAAGAATATGAGGAGAAGTGCTGTCTGGCAAAAGCAGTATGTGGTAATATGATTTGTGTAGCATCACCTTCAGAGCATGTTGCAAAAAAAAATATTGTTTTTTTGTAGCCACAATGTATATACCGTTCTAGTGTTTTGTTTTGGTGTCAAACATACAGCCCAACATAATTAGGAATAATTGGATAATATTACCTGCATGTGCTTATGGAGATCAGTATTAGAATACGAATAACACTTAGCCGCTGCTGTATTTTTTATTTTTATAGCACAGTGTACAGCTGAAAAACAGAGAGGCCTGATGCCTTTGTATCTTTACCAGCAGACAGCTTCGCACTTGCATGTTTCTCACTTGTCTTCACACACACTTTTTTCATTTCCCAGGTTGGGTAGGGGAGACACGTACACACTGCACCTTTCTGTCTGAGACAGAATGTACCATTCCTGAATTACCATAGAAATTACTGTCGCCTGGGTGAACGTTCATTTCCATACGTTGCCAAACTCCAGAGGAGAACGCACCTTTTAGGTCACATCCTGATGGTTTTCGATGTAGGTCAGATGTGAATCTAGAACGGCCAAACCAGAGCCTTAGACTTGGTATTAACGTCTGTCTTGGGCGATGGGATTGTGAGAGGATGGTGGTGTTCTTGTATAATCTTACAATATGCTGTGCTCTAAACTATTCACACACTGGAAGGCCGCAAAGCGTCCTATGTAATGGAAGATTATTTGTTTAGAATTGTAATTAAATCTGTGAAGAGTCTGGGTATTTATAAAATTGTGATACAATCACAATACAAATCAAAAGGGCACCTAGGTATCGTGATAACTGTATCGGGTGGCCCATGGTGATTCCCGTCCCTGACTGTTACTATCGAAACCATTGGGTCAAATAGTTATAAATGGCACAATAAATAATTCACTAAACATAAGCTTGAAATTCCTGGTTGTTGTTCATGATTTAAAAATAGAAAATTAATCGCTACAACACAAAGGCTGACATTAAATTTGTGTTTGTGTTTTTAACTTCGTCTATGTTTTCTTTGTTAAATGTGCAATTTAGTGTCAATTTAATCAGCATTGTTTTAATTTTAAAAAATGGTGTCCAGCAGCCAAATGTACACGACATTTTATCCGGGTTTGACATTTGATGCAACATCAGGTTGCTTTTGGACTCTGACATCACAAGTGCATTTGAGACACACAAGCATACAGTACCAGGTGTGAACAACCTGCCGTCTCTGCTGTTCTTTTGTGGCTGGAATTGGATCACCTGTGACTGAGTCTGGTATTTATGCAAAGAGGCCAGCTGTCTCTGTACAAAACATCCCACAATCTAAGACCCTTTTCAGGCTTGGTATTAAGATCAGAATGAAGCTGATGAGTGCTCTGACCTGATTCTTCACAGCTTCTAAAATTTCTTCTTCTTTATGTAGAGAGAATCAAAACAGGACAGGATTAAAATACTCAAGTCTTTAATTAACCTAATTTATTTCTCTCTTTCGCATACACAGGTGTCGCGTCATCAGAGGCGAATCTCACAGATTGAGCAACTTAACCAGATGCCTCTTTATCCAACAGAGAGGATTATCTGGGATGAGAATATCGTCCCAACTGAGTACTACTCTGGCGAAGGTTTTACATTCTTCACTCTCTTCACTCTGAAATAGTAAAAGACAAATAAAATGCGAACAAAGGAAAGTCTCAATTTCTCGTGATCGTCCTACAGGTTGCTTAGCTCTACCGAAGCTTAATCTGCAGTTCCTGACTCTTCATGATTACCTGCTGAGAAACTTCAACCTCTTCCGTCTGGAGTCTACCTATGAGATCAGGCAGGACATTGAAGATGTTGTGTTGCGAATGAAGCCATGGTAATTAATAAACAATGATTTCATACTGATTATGTTGTGCTGCATAGAATGTTTGCTAAGACTTCTTCATGTCTCCTGTAGGCAGTCTGAATATGGTGGAGTCGTGTTTGGTGGATGGGCCAGAATGGCACAGACCATTATGTCCTTCTCCATTGTGGAAGTGGC
Organism: Leiocassis micropogon; assembly: GCA_028565275.1. NCBI lineage: Eukaryota > Metazoa > Chordata > Actinopteri > Siluriformes > Bagridae > Leiocassis > Leiocassis micropogon. Next base: position 17,789,687 of record JAOVVA010000002.1, on the reverse strand, counting down.
GAAGCCTAACATTGGAGAGAACTGGCCCGCGCGAGTCCGTGCTGACGTCACCCTGAACCTAAACGTGCAAAACCACATCAAAGCTGAGTGGGAAGGTTGGTCGGTTCTCTTACGTATGTGTGCAGATTATTAATGAACTCTTAGATGGCTTTTTGATTTTGTTACGTTGTGTTCACAACAACTATACGCAAATGATAGGAACATAATAGGGTGCATTGAAATTAGTTCATTCAGATTGATGAAAATCTCAATCTAGTATGGGGTGTTCTCCCTGGAGATTCCCACCCCTAACTAGAACCATGGAAAAAAAAACACAAAAGCAGGAAGAATTATACTGATCATGATAGCTCTCACCCCAATCATGGACGCATCACTCTGCTTCCATCAGGCAGGCGCTACAGGTGCCTCAGCACCCACAGAAACAGACTGAAAAATAGCTTTTTGCTCGGAACAGCTGGAATGTTAACAAATACACTCTCACTTTCAGTCTATATTGCACTGCTTCATCTACAGTACTCATTGCGTTACTGTATATTCGACTCTATTTATTTTGTATATACTGTATCATACAGACAGTCATATACGTACATATGTATATTGTGTCAAGCCTGTCATTTTCTTCACATGTTTTATCCACTGCACGATGCTTGCACAGTTATACAGTTTATTAACATAATGTACCCTATTCTTATTACCTACTGCACCTTCTGTACATTAATCACTCTCACCTGTGCATATATGAACCCATACCTTCATTCACCACACTGTTATTTATTGCACTTCTGGTTAGATGCTAACTGTATTTCATTGGCTTTGTACAGTAAAAAGTTGAATCTTATCTAATCTAATTATAGTTTCTAATGTGTGAACAATCAAGAGGGAATATCAGCACAATAAATGCAGAATGTAAACAAGAGAGTGAGGTGGTTATTATTATAGTACAGGATACTGACAAAAACATGCAGTTGTTCTTCAGGGAGCATCTTAAACGATGTATTTGCATCAGTGAATAAATGTTATCTGAATATAAATTAGGCTTGAAGTACTTATCTAACTAATACTACTCCTAATCAGTATTATAAGAAGCAGTGCAGTGTTGAAACAGTCACTGTGATTTTGTCACACTGCTTTTGCTTCTATATGGTCACAACACAGTGTTGGTGATGGTAATGTTATTTATGTATTTTTTTAATTATACTTATAAAACAGAAAATATGTGTGCCAAAGAGGCTACTTCCGAAGTTTATGCAGTAGTTTTTTGCAGTAGTAGTACGTTTTGGAGAGATGATTTCACATGTTCTCCAAAAATGGGGATTTTTCATCGTTATACTGTTTCACTTCAAACAATAATAATTTAAAAATGCAAATTATTCATATTTCTTTATTCCTACTGATACTAAAATTGGAATAAGCTTCTGGAAAGCCATGACCTGTAAAAATTGTTGCTTAAATTAAAGCATTACGTTTTTTGGTTAATCCTTAAAAAGTCAAAAATCTGTAATCATGTCAAATTCATGTTGCAATATCTTGTCAACCTTTTAAATTACTTTGTTCATTTTAGAATAATACACTTTTTTAGGTTTATGTCTTTTCATGTGAAATGACAGTTAAAATCATTTAAAAGATTCGACTTTGAAAAGAGAGTTACAGACACTACATAAAAGGGCATGAAATTTTATTTAGCAAATTTTTTTTTTTTTTTAAATCTAATAAAAATATAAATGTATATGCATATTTCCAAAAAAAGCAAGCATGGACTAGGAGATGAGAGAAGCATTAAGTATTATAAAAAATGGTGTGATCCTATCTGTTTTCGCCAATTGCGTATAATTCCCCACTCCCTTTCCTGCTGTATTATTCTTTCTCTATTTGAGGTGGGAAATTCTGGGTAGCAGTGAAGTTGTATAATCATAGGCTCCATGTGTAAAAGATGGATGTGTGTAATGACTGAGCTGTTTCTTGCCCCTGTTGCTTTCCTCCTCACACCCTCTGTATTTCTCTTCAGGTTTGCGTAAGCATGATGTTTGTTTTCTGATCACGGTCCGGCCCACCCTGCCCTATGGCACGCGCTTTGACCGGCGCCAGCCTTTTGGCGAGCAGACAGGCCTGGTGTACGTGAGGGGCTGTGAGGTACAAGGCATGCTAGATGATAAAGGCCGGGTCATTGAAGAAGGTAAGTTTAATCTCACCTCTGCTGTGTTTTTCTGGTTCATATAATAAACCGAAGCCACTCTTATAACCTTATGTTGGCAGCAATAAAGAGGTAAAAAATGCATTAGATGGGCTGGTCGAAGGATAACACTGTACTGTAATTCTGTGCAATGAAATTTTATTGAGTGTATATGCATAAAATAACAGATCCTGCTTTTTTAAGCTTCATTTCTGTTGTTGTGTAGAATGTATTTATTTTAATGCATTGTATTGAATTTTGTTTGTTTAATGATGTACCTTTGGCAGAGAAAGTATTTCATTGCTGCCGATTTATACTATACTTGATGTGCCCGCGATTTTCTTTGCATGGGATTTAATTGCACACTCATAAGCGTGTTTTAAATAATGTACAACGCCGTGTGTTAAATTTTGGAATTAACTAAAAAATTAGTATAAGTATTACCGTGAAGTGAAGGTGTGCTATTGCAGTTATTAAGTAGATTTCAATAGTACACTCATAAGCGTGTTTTAAAAATGTACAGCGCCATCTGTTGAATTTTGAGCTGAACTGTCTTTTTTATTTATTTTTTTATTAAATGATACAAGGCCATTTTCCATTTAAATTTCAAATTAGCATATTTTCTCTTCCCGTGGGCTGATGGAGATAAAGCCAAGCCTATATATTACCTGAAGCTCGATCTAATTACAGATCGTTCAGTTTTCGTTTTGTTGTTTTGTTTTTATGCGCAAACAGAAAAAAAAATCCAAAAAACGATCCCTATGTGTTCTATTACTCATCTTACAGTACGTTCCCCCAAATAATTTTTTTTTACAAATAATGACAAGGTTACTTACTGTAAACCATGGTTTGCCTGAACACCCTTTGGATAAAATTGGATGTAGACTAGACTAGCAATCTTCTTAACTGACATCAGTGCTCGAGCTAATGCTTTTGTGGTTGTTTTTTATGTTTGACTTAAGGTCCTGACCCGAAGCCCAAACTGCGAGGTGACACAAGAACATTCCGTGTGTGGCTGGACCCAAATCAGTACCAACAGGACATGACCAACAGCATACAGACTGGTGCCGAAGACCCATATGAGACTTTCAACATCATTATGAGACGCAAACCGAAAGAGAACAATTTCAAGGTTATTCTAGTTCTAGTCACTTTGTCCAGTTGCTTTTTGTTAAATTAAATAAGCAAATACACATGAAATAAGCCTGGATAATTTGTTATGAAATGAAGCAATTACTATAACAAAGTGTGGGGAAAATTAATTTCTATGGCCAACATCTCAATTGCCAGTAATTCACTTTTGTCACTTAATACATAAATAACTCTTACTTGTGGCATGTGGCTTTTACTGAACTCACTCTTTTTTACCTTTGCAGGCTGTGCTGGAGACGATACGTCACCTGATGAACACTGAGTGCGTCGTCCCTGACTGGCTGCATGACATCATCCTGGGATATGGCGACCCCGGGAGTGCGCATTACTCCAAAATGGCCAATCAGATCTCATCCTTGGACTTCAATGATACCTTCCTTTCCATTGATCACCTTAAGTCATGTTTCCCTGGACACACAGTGAAGGTCACAGAAGAAGACCCAACCAAACAGGTCCCTCCATTCAGGTCAGGAAAACATTCTTCCTGCTAAAATCTGCCTGTGGCTTAGCAGGAGTTTTACTGTGATGTCTATCTGTTTAATTGCCTCTCGGAGTGGAAATCTAAACTTTTACCCAGTTACTGTTTCAAATTTTAAAATTTAATCTGTTTTTCAGAATTAAGTTCCCTGTACACAATGTCAAGGGAAAGAAGCGGAAAGCAGATGAGGAGGAAGAGAAAACCGAGGAAGATAATACACTGATAGTAGAGCCTCACGTGATTCCAAACCGAGGTCCCTATCCCTACAACCAACCTAAACGGTGAGAATTAATTAACTGTGCTCAGACATCACACAGTTATGTTGAAATAAATGTAACAATGGTATAAGCATAAAGAAATGTCCTCCTTAAAGCATGTTTGTAATTGTGTTTAGTGATTCTGGTGCTAATCTGTTGTTTGCTGCTGTAATTTCTTTATTCCTATGATCTCGAACATAAAGGATCAAGATGAACCAATATACTGATGAAAAAGATTCCAATAAAAAATAAGTAAGAACTGAATGGCTGAAGAAACTGAAGAAACTGAATGAATAAAATCATACATTAATTGTAACGATATAATGCACGTGTCACTCAGACTGGGTTCTAGCTTTAGCACAAAGCTGATTTCAGTATTACTCCACCGCTCCAGCTTGTCTTTGAAGTTGAAATTAATGGAAGGAATCCAAGGACGCAATAGCTTAAGAGGCCTCCTGATTCATGTGTTGTGTAATTTAACAGGAACAACATCCCATTTACCCCAACTCAGATTGAGGCTATCCGTGCAGGCATGCAGCCGGGTCTCACCATGGTAAGAACAAATCCTTACTTTTGTCTTCCTGCACTTAGGCATTTTTAGTCATTTCCTGCCTCGGGATGTTTATGCAGATTCGCTGTTTAATTGTTGCACATTTATTTTAACTGTCAAAAAGCTAATTAGTTTGTGTCACACTCTTGCTTGGGTGTTATTGTAACTGGGTATCAAGGCTGTTTCTCATCGATATTCTCATCATTTATGTAAATGTGGATGGAATTAGAATAAAGAGAATGATGACTGTGAGAGGACTTCAGTAAATGAGCCATGGTGTCCTTGCTGGCTGCAGAGCGTCTGAACAGGATGCTGATTGAGAGGCATCTTCAAACTGCTGATTGGTTGTTGGCAGGGGCTGTTGGCTGGAAATGAATATGGCAGGAAGGCTATTGACAGAGCTATAAACCAAGTCATCCTGCATGCCTGTCTCTCTCCACCTCGACTAACTCTGGCATGCATAGGCTCATTTCACAGCCAAGCAATAGGCCTTGGGTTCCCCTACCCTGTATTGCTCTTTGCTAAAAGATGAGCTCACAATGTTTTATATAAGCTATATTTTCATAAATTAAAATTCTTTGCAAAGCACAGTCTATAGAATTTATTTGGCCACTGTACTAAAATATATTCTGCATGCTACTGTGTTATGCAACCTGCATGTAAGCGATATTTGCATGTTATAATGGTCTCAGTGCAAGCTCAGAATCGGTTCAAATTATTTTTTTTAGATCATGTGTCCCATACATGACACTAGGAGCAAGAAGCAATACTCTGTTGAGCAGATCTATCATAAAGTAAACAATGCATAGCAATGATCATAGGCTGAATAGCAATTGCTGTTGTTGAAGTTGTTTTTAATACAATTATTTATGAATACTGTGTTTAAATGCGCAGCCAAACATAAGGGTGGAGAGTTGACATTCAAGCTGTCTTTCTGCTTCTTCTTTTAAAGTTGCATGAATTTTTCACCTGACTGTTTAGACTGGGGTCACAATAGCTGTATTTACTTGGCTCCTGATATTCCGCTAAATCTTGATTGTTAAAAATTGAAAGCTTTAATCAGAACCAGTTAAATTGGATTGAAGAAGTTTTGTCCATCTAACTGTAGCTGCTGTTGTATATCAGATATGTATCAAATAAACCTGCGTATGACATTATTTATCTTATGAAGAATTCTTGTGTCATGTGAATGTAGCATTTGTTCTGTATTACTCCTATAAAGGCTTATCGAGGCTTCAAAGCTTTATTTGTGCCCTTTATGCCTGTATAAATGTAAATACCTGTATATCTGCGGTATAATTGAGGTTGCAGACTATCCTGGATTCTTTCCATGTATAGTCATTATATACCCTTTGCACGGTGCCATCTGTTTAAGTTATATTAGATAAAACAAATCTGAAACTATAGTTGCAGTTCTGCATATTTTTTTGGTTCATGGTGGATAACACAGGAGATAACGTCTCCTGTTTTGTATTTGTTATTTAACCATCCTTCTTTTTTTCAACCATCTCTATAGGTCGTAGGTCCCCCAGGTACTGGCAAAACAGATGTAGCTGTGCAGATCATCTCCAATCTGTACCACAACTTCCCAGAGCAAAGGACTCTCATCGTGACTCACTCCAATCAGGTAAAGCTCTGCCTCAGATAGCTTAGCATCCCAACGTTATAATCTGCACATGATTGGATTTGAAATGGCAGCTGTAGGAAAATGATCATTCTGTGGCCTGAAATGCCCATCTAAGCCTGGAATATTTATATATTTTAGGCTGTCTGTTTTTGGCAATCATAGTGTAACTGTCCAAGCAAAACTCATAGTTATCGATAATTGATTGCTGCTATAACTGCTATAATAATAATAATAATTTTCAACGGAATACCGTAATGATGCAAGCTCATATGTGTATTTGTGTTTTCTTCCCAGGCACTGAACCAACTGTTTGAGAAAATCATGGCCCTGGACATCGATGAGCGGCACCTCCTGCGTCTGGGTCACGGAGAGGAGGAGCTAGAGACCGAGAAGGATTTCAGCAGGTAAGTTATTGAACCCCAGCTGGCCACACAACAGATCAAAGCTTATAAACTTGGAGGCCACTCAGCGCCACCTTGTCCCACAGGCACCATGTTTGTCTTAATTTTTGCTCTCTTGATGAAGACAGCAGCCCTTTATGGAGTGTTTGATGTTGTAATTAGGGCTCCTAATTAGTGCCCTGAGTGTGGTCTGTGCTGTTTTTTACACAAACCAGGCTCCTGCTGTCACTCATTTGAATAACTTAGAACGATTCGGTGATTGTTCCACGTGACAGCATTGGCATATCTAATTTTATGTGGGTGGATGTGAGCATAATACAAATATATGGGGCAGAGGCTTGCCATTTTGTTGACAAATGCATGTAAAAAGGAGAAAAATAACTCAATATGAATTTATTGTGGATAAAAATGGGTGATATCCCAGTCTTGTGTCCATTTTTTTTAATTATTATTAAAAAGCATTCCAGAATGGTTTACATGGTATTTAATTGCGAGTGAAGGTGTTCATAGGATGTAACAAAAGTAGGTTGCTGTTGCTTTTCCAATGTCCATTGCTTGTCCAGTTTTTCAAGCTGTGATGTACTTTTTCATTGTCTCTAGAGTTCACAGACATCAGGGTATGGGTTTAGATCCTTAATGAGCAAGTCAGTGGTGATGGCAGCAAGCAGAAATTGCTCTTCTATAATCCTATGCCTTAAACTTGGAAAGTACCAAGTGTGTTAAAAGGTGGTTGTGGATGAGTGTAGTGTGAATAGGACTACTTGGATGAGCACAAGACAGGCTTTATGATTACAGCAGCAGCTCTTGGGCATTGATGGGGGTTATTGCTTTATGCAGATTGCATAAGAGCCAGAAAGACGCAGAGGACATGAGATAACATTCAAATTCTGCTAAATTCCCAAGCTATTGGCAAGAGGATGACAGGGACATGAAATTTAATCAGTGCAGAGCATGATGAATGACAAGCCCTTGTGATGTAATAATGGAAACTTATGGCACTATCTATATATTCCCTGTAAAATAATAGAATTAAAATATGTCTTCATGTATTAACATATAATTCAATACCCAAAATAGGATTCAGTGCTCTTTGATACAGTAATACAGGTGAAATTTGTTTGTGGTTTTTACCTGGAATTATAGCAGTCATTTAATTATGCAGGCATTGAGCTGGTGCTTTCTATTAATAGCTACATTACATTCACATGCTCTTGGATTATATGGTGTTTCCTGGTGACATTCAATAACTGTTGTACTTTATGTAGATAGATTTTAGCTTTTCAAACTATTTGTCCCATTTACAGTTATGTCTGTTTATATTTTTTTTAGACCAAATTCATTTTAAAGATGAAGATATTTCAAGCTTAACAGATCAACATTAAACCCTTAATGATTACTTACTTAAATTGCTTAAACATAAACGTCAAAGTGTTTTTTCTGGTGAGGTAGGATGTGTCCTGTCATGAGCTGAGGACGCTGAATGATTAATAAAGAAGTCTATATGTCCACAGGCTGTAAGATCCACATGTTTGGATTCAAATTTTTAATTCTGCCAATCACTGACATTCCTTCAGTTGCTACTCAGCATCAACGGCCCCATAAAGAAAACACAAGCATATTAGGTGCATGAAAATCTGTCAAGATTATTCCTAGCTATTGTTTGATTTCATTTGTTTCCCCCCCATCAGTTCCATGTTGTAGGTAGTTTCACCTCCTTCTATTTATCAGTGCAACTATTTGTACATCAGAGTTGTAATATCATACTGGTTTCCTCCTCAGATATGGAAGAGTGAACTATGTACTGGCTCGAAGACTGGAGCTACTCAGAGAAGTGGCTCGCTTGCAAGAGAGTCTCGGCGTCCCGGGTGACGTATCCTACACCTGTGAAACAGCCGGCCATTTTTACCTTTATCAGGTACGTCTACTTCTAAAGGTCTCTGCATTCTTCTCTGCTCCATGTCCACTAAGGAAAAAATTATCTAAATAAAAAATATGCCATCTGTTTACTGCTTGTTTTAAATGCAAACATGAAAAGAAAATCCCAGACATGACGAGCTTTGTTTTGAGTTTGAATCAGCAGCACAGCCAAAATAATCACTCCTCACTGGGAAGAAAGAAAGTCAATAAGAAGTCATATAACGAGGCTGGTAAAAATCAGACTCCAAATAGATGAAAACAAGAAAAAAAAAACTAATTTAGAAGGGGGTGACATTGTGAGATGCACAAATAGGCCTGCTGTTTTGAGAGAATGAGAGGAGAAAAATATTGTCTGCCGTTCTCTATAGAACCCAGTAGCCATGCCTGATCAGATTTCACACATCCAAGAAGTGTGTCCGCATGCTTGTGTCCTTTAAACAGAGCTTTTATTTACTTATTTATTTTTTGATCATTTCAGCATGCTTGTGTCCTTTAAACAGAGCCTTTATTTACTTATTTATTTTTGATCATTTCCTCCTCAGTTTTCACTGAATCTGTATTTTCCAGTTTTTTACATCTTGCTGCTTACATCAGCTGATATGAGATACATACACTTGTATCAGTGACAATGATCTTATGACCTAAACTGTGCTAAAGCCTGCAGTCAGACATGCATGCTGCTAATTAATCTGGCCATCATGGCTATTTGGTTGATCGCTGCATGTGTAGCAGTAATATAGTGTATGTGAATGTTACAGCCAGTGATGAAGCATACAAGCAAACACTCTTTCTCTCTCCTGCAGGTTATGTCACGTTGGGAGGAATACATAAGCAAGGTCAGACCCAAACCGGGCCGCGAGGTGAGCGTACAGGACGTGGCTGCACACTTTCCTTTCCATAAATACTTCTCAAATGCACCCCAGCCTGTCTTTAAGGGACAGAGCTACCAGGAGGACATGGACATAGCAGAAGGCTGTTACCGCCACATCCGCAAGATCTTCACTCAACTGGAAGTAAGTGAGAGTGACCATCCTCATAACGTTCTTGCATAGTGAATTCAGACAGCTGACACTAAATTAGGACATGAACAATGAGAATTTAAGGTGCATATCATTTTGCCCTAATAAACCCTTCATGACTTTCACAATGCCTTTAATGTGATACCCAACCATATGTTTCCCAGTGTTCTTATCTCCTGATGGGAGACTCTCTGTATCCATTTCTATATGATGTTCTTTCCAATTCCAGCCATCAGGGACAGGCCTGATTTTATACAGAGATAACAATAGCATTGCCCTCTTATGGGAGAACTGGCGTCAAAAAGCAATATCCAACTTATTGGTTTGAAGTAATATCTCTGCTTGTGCACGTGTTCATTTCCCAGAGCTTATACCAGATAATTGCACTGACATGCTTTCTTTGTGAGAAGCTTTATTTTTTCTTTTAGGTTTGCTTTTCTATCAAAGCAGAATCAGATAGACCAACACTCTCTTTTACCTCCTGTTTCTTTGATAAGGCGGCTGCTGACAACGAGGCTGTAATAGATGTCTAGCTCTTGTACTTTAAAAAAATAAAATTTTGTGTGTGTTGAAACAGGGCTAGTCCAGAAGTACACCTAGGCTGCTGTTTGTCCTCTACTAATGGTTCAGGGTTAAAAATATCCTCTTTAATTTTGCATGATTTTATATGTTCAATATTAAACTTAAAATAGTAACATCAAACATTTATGATCCCACTGGTCTCGGTCGCAACTTCTAATATGGAGTCTGGCTATAGCTCGTTTTTTTTTTGTCCCCTCTTTGTGTATGTGAAAACAGCCCAGTTGATTTTGTTGGTCGCAGTTAAATGATGTCAATGACATCCAATAGGCACTTTCTAACTATGTCATTTGTGTTCTGTTTTTTTAATGTGAAGGAGTTCAGGGCCTTTGAGCTTCTGCGCAGTGGACTGGACAGATCAAAATACCTGCTGGTGAAAGAGGCTAAAATCATTGCTATGACCTGCACGCACGCTGCTCTCAAACGCCATGACCTCGTGGAGCTCGGCTTCAAGGTAATTCTTCATACAAGATGAAAACACTGATATCTGCTTACGCTTCAATGATTATCAAATCACACATAGATTAAATGTCTTCCTCACCATGTCGACTTCGCGCATATTGATCTTGTATTGAGATTGATAATTTTCTGGAATAAAGGGTGATTTCATGTAAAAGAAGTTTCCACAAAGTTTATGGACAATTCACCACCTAATTTTACTTAATTCCCAATCACAGTTTTGTTAATTTTGTTCAGTCATTTTTTTTTTACATTCATGTAAGAGAAAAAAAAAATCTGTCCCCATAAAAAAAATGAAATATCACAGGAAAAAATAAATCAGCTCCCTGAATATACAAGAGAGATTCATTATATATTTATGCAAAAGATCAAAGGATGGGGAAAATGGTAACCAAACGCAATACACAGTTGTATTATTTATTTTTTTTAAAAAGAAAAATAAACAAGAGTTTGGGGAATGAAAGGCCATCTTTTTGAAGATCAAGACATCCACACTCCTTTCCGGGGCCAAACAATGCACAAGATCTCACATTCACAGATAAAGTCTATATGGAAATTTGTCTTTTCATATCATGACTTTTGGAGAATTGCATGCACAGATTTTGACGACATTGTCCTTTGTTTTAGTATGACAACATCCTGATGGAAGAAGCAGCTCAGATCCTGGAGATTGAAACCTTCATCCCACTCCTGCTGCAGGTACGACTATCACTCATAGTCTGCGTCAACCTCTCCCATTAGCCATAACTCAAATAGCTGGGAATCAGATTTCCTGTTACATCTCTTGCATGGTCTTGATGAATGTGCTCTCTGCTATTTTTCCCTGCATTGCCTCTTGATTGTTAATTGGATCATGCTTGACCTCTGAGTTTACCTCCCAGTTAAGAGCTTCTGCATTACGTCCTCTGTTACTTTTGTAATCTCTGTAAGAAAAGACCTCTGTACTCTACTTTTGCATGTCCCATAAAGGGCAGACAGTTTATTTTAAGGTTACTGGATCAGCCTACAGTAGTGGAGCAGTGAGTAAACACAGATGTGCCATTGACGGGGATCTGAAATGTGAGTCAGTCTTTAATATCATTGCTGCTCAGTAAGTGTGTAGATTTGGATTGTGTGGCTAAGGAGAGTCTGATCTCCACTCTGCCACCTGTCCCCGCACTGACTGAATGTTGCTGAGTCCACAAGATTCGGGATAATGTTGCAACGAGACATTCACCCCTAAAAAGAAATGGTTGGTGCAGACGGCCGGTATAAAGATATATAGAAAGGATGATTGTTCATGACTCCACTGAACGTTTTCTGATTCATTTCTGTTGGTTATTAAATCAGACATCAGATCACAAGTCTGCTGCAAAGTGTGTTTTCAGGATTAATGGCCTGATTTTAGAAATGTTGTCTTAACGTGATCTTAAAGCAATTAATATAATTGGATTGAACGGTATATCAAGATCAAGTGTTTAAAAGCAGATGTTCGTGTTTCTCTTTTTGCAACAGAATCCTGAGGATGGCTACAGTCGTCTAAAGCGCTGGATCATGATCGGTGATCATCACCAGCTTCCGCCTGTCATTAAAAATATGGCCTTCCAGAAATACTCCAACATGGAGCAGTCTTTGTTTACACGCTTTGTGCGATTAGGAGTTCCCACAGTTGACTTGGATGCTCAGGGCCGAGCTCGTGCCAGGTCTGCTTACTTCTTTTTTTTTTTTTTTTTTAAACCTGTGCAATTACCATGTGTTTCAGTGTCTTCTTCCTGATAAAGCTTTTAGTACAGTTGTATATTTTTGTCATAATTTCTGTTGTCTATTAATGATTACACAACTCTTCTGTTTGTATATTGCAGTCTGTGTAATCTCTATAACTGGCGTTATAAGAAGCTTGGAAACCTGCCTCATGTTCAGAGTCAGCCCGAGTTTCAGGCTCCCAACCCAGGTTTCACCTACGACTTTCAGCTCGTCAACGTGGAGGATTTCAATGGAATTGGAGAGTCTGAACCCAATCCTTACTTCTACCAGGTCAGTGGTGGTCACTGAGTCCATCACACACTGCATTTTATGAACTGCTTTCTATGGGAAGAGAAAGCAGTTGAACGAATGGCCATTAGGCCTCCACGGAGCTCCAGCCACATCAGCGCTGTGCCAACAAGCCAGACGTTATTCTAATGTACATTAGTTACACCTCATTAGTCAAAGTACTTTTACACTAATGCTCCATCTTACTCACCCTCAATGGTGCTAGATTCAGCACATCAGATGCAGTATGAGGCTCGTATGCTTGTAAATGTCACATTTTACACAAGGCATATGACTCCACTTAACCAACCCTAATGTGATACAGTATATAGATTTTCTTCCTGTAGCCAGCTAATTGGTAAGGCTACTTAGTTACAGGGTTGTTAAAGGTTAATATTATTAGGGTAGGGCCTGTTGTTCAGAGTGAGTACGTAGCCACTGTATACGTGGTCTTTGTTGGTTTACCGTCACTCTGGTTTTCGTCTACCGAATGCTTTGGTGAATTGATGATGCAACAAATTGAATTCGGGTTATAAGATTTTATCTCAGTGATGTATTGATCCTGAAACTGCACTCACACTGAGCCTTTGGTTTGAAGCTATGCTGTTGCCATGGTAACTGGGGCCACTTCATTTGCAGCACATTAGATCGCATTAGTATAAAAACAAGTGTTTTTGTCTTTAATTGTGGTTCCAGGTTTTTTTTTCACATTTGGGCTTATGAATATCCTGGTGGTGAATACACTTAGGGAAACATCTGTGCTTATGCACAGTGACAAAAAAATATTCTTGCTTAGATAAAAATATTTGATCTTAAACCCAGTAGTCACTGTATATTCTGTTTTAAGATGCAAAAGTGGACAGTAATTTGGTGACTTATATGAAACGTCTGAACTTTGTGTACAGAAACGATGTTTAAGCCTTGAAAAAATTATTGAAAGATGGTATGTCTGTCTATTTTCACTTGTTATCAGTTGTGTCGAAGAATATCTATATAACCCATCTGTTGGTGAGAGTGTGGGTTATTGTCCAAAGGTATATATATAGTATGGTTTTAACTGGAACACATTTATAAAGGATACATTGCTGATTGAGGCCAATATTGACATGGCTTAAGGGTTTAACAGAGGCTGTGGCAAGATTCCATAACCTATTTCTTTTCTAATTGCCTGAAGTTTCAATAGCTGCCTTGTGGTCCTTTTATTGAATTTATTTTTAATGAAGGATTTCAGCCTTCCAAAAATAGCATTGCAGCTTACCTTATTCAAATGTTGAGGATTTGTTGCATTGCTAGCAGCTGTTCATGTTTGATGAAATGATTGGGCAGATGATTGTTCTTAGAGAGTGACAATTGAGACTTGTTTGCCCTGCCAGTGGGAAATGCATGGGTATATTTAAGTGCATGGTTTAGCAGCAGGCCAGTGATATTTACAATGCTCACTCATTCTTTGTAATCACTTGATTCTTTGTTGTTTGTTCAGTTTATGAAGTCAAAAATTTTTCAGAAATTGATAGCTTAGTGTCACATTAACATATGTGACTAATACTATGACTATTGCCTAATGTCTATATTTAAAGTTGTGCAAGTTTTTCATTCGGTTTGTTACAGTGTTCATTATGTCTAATGTGTGTTTTCTGTGTAGAACCTTGCTGAGGCAGAATACTCTGTGGCCCTGTACATGTACATGAGACTGTTGGGATACCCTGCAGAGCGCATCAGCATCCTCACTACCTACAACGGCCAGAAGCACTTAATCCGAGATGTCATCAACCAGCGGTGTGCCAACAACCCTTTCTTCGGCCAGCCCAACAAAGTAATCACAAACTCACAAAATAAGTTTGTCTCTGTTAAATGATTGTATATTCTGAAAACACAAGAACAGCATTTCTCCTTAACTGTTATACTAATATAGGTCTAAATTTGTTTCCTCCTAACTGAGTTGCACAGAAACCCGAGTTCACCATTTGTCTAAATGGCTTTCTGAATTAGATTAGGTGGATGTGTGCGACTGACAAAGAGGCAGGTCATGTGGCTCAATTCTAAATCGCATTACCACGTGTTCTTAATTATACTCTTACTCAGGGGATATTCACATAGAATGAACAATCAAAGAATGAGGATTGCAGAGGTTATAATTATCTGGTAAACATACAGTGCTTAAACCCTACGATCAGTTTTGTATTTAACGGGAACTCTGTAAAGATAAATCAGCTCATCGAAGATTGTCCCCCTTTCTAGTGCCTGGAGTTGCAGGTTTACTCATTTAGGTGACAGGGAGAGAAATAGAGCAGCGACAGGAATGTGCTGAACTGCAGAAAGGTCACTCAGCCTGCGTCTGGCCAGAACACTGCTGACAGTTTGTCAGGATTGGTAAAACAAAACAAATGTCATTTCAAGAGTCTGTTGCAAGCACTCTAATTAGAGATGAGAAGAAAGGGAGTAACAAACAAACATCATTTTGCAAAGAAAAAAAAACTATTATTAGGCTCTAGACAAGCTCTAGAGAAGAGAGCCCTGAGCACACTCTGCATGCAACTCCAAATGAAAACACATTTACATACAGTCATGTTCAAAAGTTGGTGTCCTCTCTTTTAATTCTATGTGTTTTTGGATTGAAACAGGTCTCAGTATTGGGCAAATACAACCTCAAACTAACATGATGTTACTTTTTTTTTTTTTTTTTCTTAACCGTGCCCTTATTTATTTAACAAGAATGAGGCCAAAAAGTAAGAAACATGCAGGCAACATCAAGTTACCCCCATGATACAATAGCTTATAGCAGATTGTATGATTGTAGCAGCAATGATTTTTCCTTTATGACACTATTAGTCTAAAATCTTTTCAGCCATTCTGATGTACATTTACTGGTCTGCTTTGGATTATTATCCTGTTGCTTGACTAAATTTCGACCAAGCTTTAGCTGTTGGACATATGGTCTCACATTTGCTTCTAAAATACTCGTATACAGAGGAATTCATGGTCGATTCAATGACTACAAGGTCTCCAGGTCCTGTAGCTGCAAAAACAAGCCCAAATCCTCACCCTTCCACTGGTTGTGCTTAACAGTGGGTATTAATTGTTTCTGCTGAAATTCTGTGTGGACAAACATGGTGCAAGGCATTAAGGCCAAACAATTCCACTTTGGTTTCATGTCTCTGTAGAACATTGCACCAGAAGTTTTTATTGAATCTATTTTTAATTAAGGATTTGTCCAGATGCAGTTTTGCGAACCTCAGTCGTGCTTCCTTGTACTTTTTTTAGACAGAAGAGGAACCTGGAAACCCTTCCAAGCAAAGCCTACTTGTTCAGTCTTCGTTTAATTGTGCTATCAAGGATTTTAACATTAACATGCTCAGTGAGGCCTACAGGTATTTCCTGTGTGTCTGTGTGTGCAAGTAGGCAGGAAGCCTATAGCTTATATAGTCAAGAACAGAAGACACCTTTTCGGGAGAAATAACACATTTTACAGATACTGTTTTGTTAAATAGGACATTCACTGACTCTCATTTAAGATTGCACATAAAAAATCTGACAGGCCAAAGCAGACTCTGTCGCTGCTGGAGACCCGCCAATAAATGCTTCACTTCACTGACCATCTGCTGGGAGGCATCACACAGTCCAGTCCCTGGCTGAGGGTGCTAATGAGAGAAAGCAGTCTGTATCATCAATGTGTTCTGTGATCATGGACTCTTCCAGGAGCATCTTTACTCATTGGCGGAATTCATTTTAGGCTAAGACTTGACCTCAAACTTAAGCGTGTGCATGCTGGGTCAGTCATGGAATCCCCAAGCCCTCAAGCAAAAATACACTAAATACTGTATTGTAAGTGAACCCACTGAAGGAGAATAAAATGTCCTGCCATGCTGCACCAGCTGGAGAAAAAGCAGGGCAAAGCATTTTGGACATAACCACATGGCATATCTAGTCCATCATTTTTCTGAAGGCTTGTCCTTAGGGGTAGGGCATTGCTGCCTGAGCCAAGCTCAGTAGTTGATGGTTCAGAAATCAGGGCATCTGAGACATTGTTTGGAGAAGTAACCACAGAGTGCTGAAATGGCCTGTCAAAACCTACAGATCTCACTGCTTCCTGCTATTGTAAAGTGGCATATTGTTGCTCGCGGTGCTGCACCTGTTCTGTATAGCAACAGAGAGCTGTAAATAGATGGCCCTCTCTTTTTTTTTTTTTTTTTCCCCCCGCTTTATTTTTTATTTTTTCCTTTTCCTTTGTCCACCAAAAGCGCTCAGCATTAGATTGTCTCAGCGGACTGGGTGTCTGGAAATAGTTCAAGGCAGAGATTTATTTAAAGGTGCTGCCCATTTGTCAGGGAGCACTTTAGCTGGGTCTCATTTTTCTGTTTATCATGCCCTGATCAGACAGAAGCAGGTAGCAGTACCGCGCTCCGATAACCTACAGTGATTTTATCAGTCTGCAGCAGCTTTTCTGTCTTCACTTAGTGTGCGCGTGCGTGTGTGCGCTTGAATGAGTATGAATGTAATAAGAGTCTGTGCAGTACAGTAGCTTGCAGCACTACTATACAGAGATGAGAATTTTGTTTTAAACATGCTTCTTTTTCTGGTTATATTAAAATAGGAATTGATTTCTTCTATCTATTTCTTTAATTTCCATAATCACATTTTTACAATTGCTGTGAAAAGCCTTGATTAACCTTCAGGTGCACATGTCGATAAATAACTGTCTAAGGTTCTTGCCTACCTCATTCTGACTCATTGTGTTTCAAATACACACACAACTGCAACCCCCAGCCTTTTTTGGTGTATCTGTATGTATTCAAGAAGAACCTGTATATTTAAAAAAAATAATAAAATAAAAAAAACCTGGGTTGTTCTTTCATAGGTAACAACAGTGGACAGGTTTCAGGGTCAGCAGAATGACTACATCATCCTCTCACTGGTGCGAACCAAAGCTGTAGGACATTTGAGGTAAGCATTTTGGGTTTTTTTTGCACTCAATTGCTGAGTTTTAATGCCGTCATCTGATCTTCACCCCTCCACACATATAAACACACACTCTCTCTCTCTCACACACACACACACACACACACACACACACGCCATCAGGAAGAGAAAGATGTTGATTCTCCTTACACTTGTTACCCCATTCAGTCAGGGGTGATATGGAAAAGAGCTGATATAAACAGAATGGCTGCGAGAAAAAATATCGAGCAGTGTGATCAAAGCCTTGTTTCTAAATGCTACTTAATTATAAGTGCGTTCTGTAGTGTGCGCGTGTGTATGAGAGAGAATGGCCTTTTGATTTATATTCAGCTATGTAATACCCATGACTCCTATTTTATTGTGTTGCATGTTTAATCAACATCTGGAGTCTGCCGCAGTATTTTATTTTTTCTAGTTGAAGAATCAGTGCTGTCTTCTGGTGTGTTTACTGTGAGCACTGAGGGTGTCTCAGCACAGCATGCTGAACCTGCTGCCTGCAAATGGAGTTTTAGGCTAATGAATAAGTTATGGCTTTGTATCTGTGCCCTGCTAGCTTAATGTCCCTAAAAGCACTAGAATACTATAAGCGTCTTCAGAAACATGCCTGGTTGAAGTAAAACCGTTTACTGACAGTCCTTTGACCAATGCTTTTCTGCTTCTGCTACATGTTGGCCTAATTCAGTTCATCTTTTGGGTTTCCATTTAAGGTCTCTGATATTTTTAGTTTGGAGTGATGTGCCTGCAAACATGATAAGGAGCAAACCTGTTTGTTTGTTTGTTTGTGGGTTTGTTCAGAATGAACTTCATCTAGATGTCCGAAGCAATGTCTAAAGACTTCTTTTCTTTTTATTAAGTACTTAAATAACAAAAAGTAAAAAAAAAAAAAACAGTGCTGAAGATTTATAGTACTGATGGTCAATAACCTATTTAACCAGTATAGGAAAGCGTTCAGTGATTGAGACTCCAAAGCACTTATTTATGTCGGGCTACCACTTATGTAAGGGTGTATGCCAAATGCCATATAAGTGTAGGTTCTAGCTTTTAATATTATGGTTCTGGCTTTTACAAAGTCATTGTAGAATGTTCTCCAGCTGTTTGATTCTTGATGCTCCCTTTAGTTTGAAAAATGCTGCATTAGTGAGCCACCCCTCATGTCTTCATATTAAATGTAATCTATAAAGATTTATATTATCTATAAAGAAATATTAGCAAATCATTTACCATGACAGGCTGCAAAGATGCAATTAAAAAATTGGTTGTTTATCGAACACCCTCAGCAGCAAGCTCATTTCACCTCTTGTTCATCTGTTCCAACCACTCAGCATCCAGTATCCCCAGTATACTAATCGCCAGCCTGATCATCTGTCATTATCTGCACCCGTTTCTCACTGGGTCATGCCTTAAGTTCGATATTTTTAGGTTTGTCTTTTTTATAGGTCACTTGGTTCCAAAAAATTTTTATAAATTCCTCTGAAACAGGTACAGGGAAAATAAGCAAAATATGAAGAAATGAGGGGTGTCGCAAGATTTTTGCTCTGTACTAATACTGGTATAAAGATGCAGATACTTTATCTCTGATGCCTGCCAAAAGTGGACCCTCTACACACATGCATGGCACTTTTAACAACTGAGCTTAGTGAATAACATTTTTTTACATCTATATCAGATTCTTCCCTATGTAATAAAAGTCCTTCTATTAATAAATGTTGCTGCTGTGATACTGATTAGTGGACAGCATGAGATTTGATTACAGTCTGATTGATTTTTTTTAATGGACACTATTTCCGTAGTCGATACCTGCTTGTGACTGTCTCCTCTCCTCACATTCTCCGATACAAAGACAACTCTCACAGATAATATTGCACTCTTTCCTGTTTGTGTCTTTAGCACTGTGGTACAGTATGTGTGTGTATTGTTGCTGATACATAACTAAAGCTGAAGAAAAGAGTAATGTATAATGATAAAAGGGTTACTATCTGAACTGATTGCAGGACCAAGTGCCTTATCAGCTCTTTTCCAATCCAACCAGATTGATTTCATTAATGAGAACTCGCGCTCAAGTGTGTAAAACATCTTTAATTGAGCATGAGCTTATCATTAGGATAAGCTAACTACCCTTAACTGTGAAAGATGATAAATCATGTGATTGTTTGTCTTTTCTCTTTTTCCTTCTCATTGACATTGGCTTTTTCTTTTATTTCTTCCATCTTTTCCTTGTGTGTAGAGATGTGCGGCGTTTAGTGGTAGCAATGTCCAGAGCCAGACTGGGCCTCTACGTCTTTGCTCGGGTTTCCCTTTTCCAGAACTGCTTCGAGCTGACACCTGCCTTCAATCAGCTAACTGCGCAGCCGGTTCAACTTCACATTCGGCCTCAAGAGTACTACACCTCCGTGAGTACACACGCCTGTACATGTAGAAATATTAACGGTGGTAGTCATGCTGTTTGAGGTCAATTAGTCAGTATTAGCACAATATAACTGAATAGTTATTGTCAAATTTATTGTCAAATTCTGTAATCATGGGCTCTTTTTTTTTTTTTTTTTCCCCTCTGGCTTGTTTATTAGGGATCTAAATCTACATCAGAATTTCTTTTAAGCTGTTTTTTGACTGTTTTGTTTAAAAAAAAAAATTTTAAATCACTATATTTTATTTTTATACCACATGTACAGTATTTGATAAGGGGTATAGTCTAAAAATATAGCCTCATGTAAAGTCGAAAAAGTGAAGAACACTGATGTGACAGCAGGAGTGCAGGTGTGAGTCGGGCAATTCCAGACCGTCAGTGTAAACACCTACATATGAATGCTCTAAACAGCCTTATCAATGAGAAAGCAAAAATCAAGATTAATCATCACCTTTTCTCTTTCATTAAAGCGTTTCTGACACCAAAGACATTCAAGGAAATTATTCAAGTGGAAAAACGTCACCTGGTTGCATGTAATAAGCACAACATCTGACATGATTTTCTATATTCACCGTAGCAATTTGCGTGAAAGTCTGACATGACGCTTCTACACACACAGACAAGCCTACACTTGTGTTTAGTTGATCTGTAGTGCAGTAATGGAAGAAACACTATTCATGCATACTTAAAGCATGCTTAGAAAGATTCTGAATCTATTGATAAATATACTTTAGTGTTCTCCAAATAATAGATGTCATTTTGTTAATGAATTGTGGTGGTGAATAACAGACAGTATATTTCCAGGGACACTTACAATTATTGCAGAATATTCATATTTCCTGTGAGAGTTAATGAATGCACTAGACATATGTGCCTTTATTTCTCTATATAATTCCCTGCTACACTAATGCACTTATCCTAGCATGTCACTAGTGCTTGCATGCCATAAAGTTAGAAGGTTTTCTCAGTACCTCAGAGCCATCGTTGGACTGCCTGCTTCACGTCTGAAACACTGGCCTCCCAGGAACTCCTTTAATGTCCCAAACATGTAGAAATGGCTTGGAGTGAGTTCAGGACTGTACGGGGGACGTGGCGATAACTCACACCTGCATTCCTGTAATGTGCAAGTGGTGTGTACAGTTCCCAAAGACAGATGTGTCTCCTCCACAAGTTGGCAACAAGTTATCCGTCAAGGACTAGGCCAAACGCTGAAAGTTCACAGGACTGACTGCAGTGGGTACCAAGCCACCTCGGCCAGGATCGACACTGACTGACATATGGCCTTCTTTAAAATGTTTGCACTAGTCAAATTTTTACTGTGGTTAAGAGTCTCATCACTGTACTGTGCTTGACGTCTTCTGTAAATATCAGTTGGTTTCATGCCTTCATTCACGAGAAATTTCATCACATGTCCAGTTTGATTTGAACGTCGCTCGTGGTTAGAGCATTCATACAGAGCAGTAAATACGTGGAAAATTATTTCACATCAAATAAGTAACCGCTTCCTGTGTCTCCGTCTTTCCTTGCAGACTGAGGAGCGCTCGAACAAGCCTGATCAGGTAGTAAAGAACATGCCTGAGATGGCCAACCTGGTCTACAATATGTATATGCATATGATACAAAGAACCCAGCAGTACCAACAGGTGAGCACTTTACTATCTGCTTTCCTTTTCCCAACACTTTTATGTATTATTCATCACAAAGCCATCTGCTTTTGTTTTTAGCTGAAAAACCCAGTTAGAGCTGCTGTAATAGTCATTTTAGTTCTACATGCTAAAACTTAAGCAATGAGCTTAAATGCAGTGCTTCAACAAAGGATAGATTGGCACTAATGAAGACCTGCTAGGGTAAATTGTAGAGAAAGCTCAGGTTCCTGTCAACCCTCTGCACTCAAACTCCCACACCAGAACACTGCGCTGCTGTTAGTCAGTGTGGCCTGTTAGTAATCCATGTGTATCAGTGTAGGCAGACTGTGGCATGATTATAATATAAAATGGCTAGAATATTATAAAACATTGGCTTTTTCATACATCAATCAACAGTTGCATTTCTTTCTATTAAACATCAAAATATGTTTGTTTTTGGTGAGTCCAATTTAATAGTGGCTGTTTGTGGACTGCAGTCTTCAAGTAATTTCTCAGATTTTCAATAGGGTTAAATCTGGGCTCTGACTAGGCCATGTAAGGACATTCACCTTTTTCTCCTTCACCCACTGTGCACAGTTTTGCAGTGTTCCAGTCCCTGCCACAGAGAAACACCACTATGATAGGATATTACCACTTGACAGCTTAACTGTAGGAATGGTGTTATTTGGATGGTGAGCTGTATTGAATTTCCACCAGACATATAAATTGGTGTTGTGGCCAAAAATGCGTTTTTTGCTAAGCTCAGTCATGACTGCATGTGGCCTTGCTTGACGAGTGGCTTGTTTTTTGTAACCCTCGCATACAATCCACATTTGTAGAGAATTTGTGAAATTGTTGTCACATGCACACAATGACTACTCATAAATTCTTGAAACTGCTTCAGAGTTGCTGTAGGCCTCTTAGTGGCCTCTCTGACCCTCCTAGCTCTTTTATCCAGTTTAAAGCGACATCCTGATCCAAGGAGGGGCTTTGTTTTACTAAATACCTTTTTACTTCTTAATAATAGACTTCACTGTGCTTATGGACAGTCATGCAGCCTTTGAAATGTTTTTGTATACATTTCCTGAACTTTTTCCCCAGAGATTTTTTGATGGTGCCTTGCCATATTGTAGTTGATGGCCTGTTTCAGTTGCACTACCAGGGAAATGCTCCAGCTTGTCATGGTAGTGCCCTTGTGCCTACGACCACATCACGACTGATATCCAGCACAACAGCACGACCTCAAGTTTGACTAACTACAACAGCTAGTGCATTAGGGTGTACAATCACTTGTTCCACACACTAAATAGTTCACTTGATTAGGGATTACAGAGGAATTTGGGATTTAGCCTTGTTTTAGAAGCCAGTTAGTTTATTAACTCATCTTAGGCATAAAAAATGAAAAAAGGATTAGACACTTTCTGAACAACTAAGGAGTAATTATTATGGAGACAAAGTGTTGCTTAATATGACGTACATTATCAGATGTGTTTTCTTCCTGAAATTGCTTACATTTTCAACCCATGCAGGCCACCAAGAGTTAATGTAATTAACGTTTTTTAGCACACCTGGGACGCAGAGTGAGACATGTAGTTAAACATCCCAGTGGTTTTACTGTGTATGAGGAATGTCTCTCATCCAATCAGATCACTCAAATTCAAATTTTATTTGTCACATACACAGTCATGCACAGTATGATACGCAGTGAAATGCTTATACAACCGCCCGTGACCTTAATATAAGAAATAAAATAAGAAATTAGAATAAAATAAGAAATAAAAAAATATAGAAAAAACTTTAAATATGGAAAATGCAGCTATAGAGGATAAGAACAAAATATAAGAAAAACTTGGCTATACAAATAGAAAAATGATTGCTGTACAAATATAGAAAACTTTAGTTGTGGAAATGGAATAGAAATGAAATTAAACTCGGTTGGAACTAGCGTATATCTTAGCATAGCATTTGCCCAACCCTAAAATAGTATTTAAACTGTAAATGTATTTTGCCAGTCCTCATATAGCAAAGTGTAATACAATATATTTTTATACAAAGTGTAAGACAATATTTTTAGCTGTGGCATACCCACTACTTATAAACCAAACAGGTAAACTACAGATGGCTGAACAAACTTATTTATATATAAAAAGCTGAGGGCTTTTTGTAGGACTAGATTTATTTGCAGCATACAAGATCTTCATCCATATTTAATGAACTTCTAAATAGTGATGTATTTGTTTCTCTTTGTGCTGAAGCAGCAGCAGCAGATTCTCCCACCGCCACGGCAGGTGACGACAGAGGAGGGGTCTGACGTAAATATGAGGGAAGAAGAAGCAGAAGAAGAAGAGCAGAAAGATAGTCAGCCTGAAGGAGAGAACAAGGAAGGTGGTACTGAAGATAAATCTGAGGAGGAAGAGTCTGAGATGAAGATGGAGCAGGAGTCTGGTGTGGAAGAGGAGCACACCGAGGAACATGCTAAAATGCCTGAACACCCAGGTAGAGACAGTGACAGCGGGGACAGTGAGGAGGACGAGCGCTAAAGCAAATCCACCCACACCAGCATCCACGGCTCTATCCATTAGGATGTGATTTAGTTTTTCTTTTTCCTTTTTACTTCACATTGATTTGGGTTCTTGAAAATAATTGCCTTTTGTAAGAGAACATTTTTCAAAAAATTCAAAAAACATTTTGTAATAAAATTTATGTAGTTAAATCTGCAGTTCATTTTGTGGTATTTCTTTGGGTGTGTGTGTGTGTGTGTGTCTGTGTGTGTGTGTAAGTAACTGAGGCTAAAATAAGTTATTTCCAGTGTATTTAAATTATTATTCTCATACATGCAGGCTACTTCTCTTTCTAAACGTCCTGCTTATATTTATTTATGGTTTCTCTGTTAATATGATTGTGTTAGGCAGGCAATGTGGAACTTCCTCTAAAAGTCTTCCTCCTTTTATAATGTAGTACGTTTTTCTCTTCACTCCACCCCAAGTGCTCATCTACTGCTTCCTAGAAATTAGTGTTAAGCAGAAGGAATTTGTCCACAGAGTTCCCAGAGCCAGTGACACAGGGATCACTCTTTAACGAGCAGGAATTATTCTTCCACCACATACAAGGATTTACAGTAAGAAATCCTGCTAGTGGAGAATCAGTAACCTCAAGAAAAACATTTAAAGAGGTTGGTAGAGGTTTTTTTCTCGATTGCTTTTGTTTCTCTATAATGTTGTACATTTACATATACAGTACCTGGTTAAAAAGTAAAGTATTTGAAAGTAATCCTGACAGTTTATTACCTAAAAGGTTACTGAGAGTTGTTCAAATGTTATATGCCTCCATGAATACAGTGGCATGTGTTTTAATAATTCACTAGTTTTATGATGTATGATTTAAAATAAATATATATATATATATATATATTTTTTTATTTTTTTTTTTTTGTGAGGGTGGAGGGTTTTTTAAACCAGTGCACATGACTGAGACTCACGTACCTCAAGATTGTGAGCTCTTGCATCACTTGACTGCTGACAAAACAGGACTGTCACATGTCAGCTGATAAGCACATGCTTTTTATTATTCAAGCAGTGCAACTTGCCACATCTTGTGCATTGAGCAGATTGGTGGTGTTATGCTTTTGAATCCACAATTGAAACAAGATTGCAAGATTGGCTAACGTACCTCATGTAGTTTTACATTTGCTGTACTGTTGTGTTTGTGTGGTGGCAAAGCAGGAAGTCAGGTTGTGGATGATGCCGTCTGTTCCACATTTTCAGCTATGGTCATGAGTTGAGAGTAGTGACTGAAAAAAAAAAAAGAAAAATGGTTACAAGTGCATTTGGCGGAAATTGGGCTCCTCTGCAGGGTTGCTGTGATTCGGTGTACTCTGAATTTGAACAGTATCAGGCTATCATGCTGGATGCGGACCCAGAACCTTCTAGAGAGAATATTTCACACATTGTGAATGGTAATATTTGGGAGAAACTAGAGATTAAAAAAAAGTATGAATTGACAGTCTCAGCCTGTTGCCACTGCGTCCGTGCTAGAAATAATAAGGGAAAGAAAATGAATTGGGGATTTGGGGGACAAAAACAAACAAAGGTCTCGCCACCCTCAGGCAACGTTGGCACACACTTTGATTATGAGCACTGCATGCACTGTTTCCCCCACACAGGGCTTATAGGCAATAGCAGGAGTGACTGTAATATTAATAACCCAGCCAGGCTGTGGAATTCTAATTCTAGTGCTTGTGATCTAGAATACCAGTGAAGATTTTAAAGGCCTTTGTTCAGGTGGGTTTCCTGGAGCCATAGAACATTCTTAACCTGAGAATGAATGAACAGTGGTTCCTGTAAGTGTATTAACCAGTTACAAAGATTTATGAGCTCTTGTAATCTAATAATTTTAATCACCTCCATAGTTAAGAAGGAAAAGTGGGATTATATTTTTCTTAGTGTCTGTCCATTTTACTTAATATGTCCAGATACCCATCAATTGTTTGTTATACATATATGTTGTTATACAGGCAACTATGGCCTGTGTCACACCAGCATTTGGTAGTCTGTTGGTTGACATCTGATTTATCACTTGACAAAATCCACCAATCAGCCACAACACTACCACCACCAAAAATACACTTTGAATAATGGGAGTCCCCCAAAGATGTCTTTTTTGAACAAAGACAGTTCTAAAAACAAAGTAATCATTTTGCTGTGTAGTCCTAACCTTAAATAAAACATACAATACCCTATAAGTGCACAGTGTCGTGGAAGTAAAATTTGAACATATAATTCAGCACATATACAGTATGTGTAATAATCTTTGTGCTCTCTACTATATAGGATGGCAGGCTCATGTTTTTGGACAATAGTGTGGCTGATCGTGCTGTTAGTGATCGGGTGGCCTCTCAGCATCTTCCTTGGAGGGCTGTATGGACTCTTCGCCCCCTTGACAGCCTGCCTCGGATTTGACCAGCTGACTGACCTCCTGATGGCAGGAGCCAATCTGGGCAGGACATGTGCCATGAATATGAGACATGGCACACCCATGTGCTGAGGACATGGCTTTCTCACTCACCTTTTATATATATATTTTTTTTTTAACGAGAAACACCACTCCTGATTTAAACTTTTTAAATTAAGATTTAAAAAATGTTTAAAGGTTCATTATGAACTCATTTCAGGTGAAAATCTAAAATAAAATGAACATCTCTTGTGCTTAAGGTAACTATCATTTTAAGTTTTTTGAATTGCTCAACACAATGAGTAGATCCTGAGCTGGATGTAGAACCACAGTATATTGAAAGATTTCTAGTAGAAGCATTATTACAAGTTATGGGGTTTTTAATCCAAACAACTAGTGTATCTTTTCCCTCCTACACACACACACACACACACCCACACAGAGTTGAAGTTCTACTACCAAATTTGTCTTCTCAGAAAATAGAAAAGCATAACTTTTTAGCCATGTCACTTTTTATATATCTTATATATTTGCTGAGGTTTCTTGTTACCCATAACTGATATTAAAAAAAAATGATATAACATTTCTCTCATGCCAAATTGAGAAGGCTTGAAATTTTTTTCTCCCTCAAACATTTTTGACAAACACTTCTTTAAAAAGTTTCAAATTTTACCTTTCGGAGAAGTCAATTTTCAAAAACTAGTAGGGAAGGTGGAATCTTATCTCTCTTTCAAATCTAGCACAGCCGAGAAGTGTTTATGATGGAAAGTTGGCTTTTTAGATCTGGTCTCAGGCTAAGAGATGTTCTGTGAACTTTTTAGTATTCTCTTTGTTAATTATTTTACACTTTGTGGATGCAAGAGGAATGAGCGCGTGTCTTACTGAGTGTATGCAGAAGGGTAGAAGGCTGCCCAATGAGAGGCTATCAGGATCTCACCGGGACATTTATCACAACAGTTCTCACTATTTCAACCTCTAATTCATACTAAATTTGAGCCTTCATATGATATGCATAGATTGCATAAATGTTCTCTTTCAGCAATACTGGATTGTTTATGTAAGGTTTATATAAAAATCTGTAGAAAGTTTCATTACATAAAAAACATGCTGTAGTGGTTAGCACTGACGCCTTGCACCTCCAGGGTCCGGGTTCGATTCCCATCTCGATGTGTACGGAATTTGCATGTTCTCCCTGTGCTTCTGTGGGTTTCCGGGTACTTCGGTTTCCTCCCCCAGTCCAAAGACCTGCAGATAAGACTAATTGGCGTTCCCAAATTGTCCTTAGTGTGTGACTGAGTGCCTGCGATAGATGGGCACCCTGTTCAGGGTGTACCCCGCCCCGTGTCTTCTGGGATAGGTTCCAAGCCCCCCGCAAATACAGGATAAAGCAGTATAGACAGTGATTGAGTGTATATGGTGTATGTATATCTCTACAACTTTCTTACAAGAAGTTATGAATGGAAAAATATATTCTTCAGGATAAACATCTAGATCTTGATCAACCTACCAATACATTTTTAAGGTTTGCTCTCTGTACAGCCATAAAATAGTACTTATTACCAGTTTTGAAATAAAGCCATTTATAAATTCTCCAGAATTACTTCAGAAAAGAGTGTATGCACCACAAATTGTTACATTACTGCATAATGTTTGCATGTTTAGCATATTCAATAAGGTTTAATATGTATCACATACTGTCCTGTGGTTATATCCATGACAACAAAGTTACAACAGTAAACTTTATGCCTTGGCAGACACATTACCACCATCTGTTTTTTTTTTTTGTTTGTTTGTTTTGCATGTTTTCAGCGTCCAAATCCACATTCTGACTTATCCAGGAAATCCCTGAATATGAAGCAATATGGCCCCCACTTGACATTTGTAGATTAAACCATTCATTTTGATTCATGCATATTTCATGATCATTCCAAAGTGCTCTTTAACCTAATTTTCTCACTGCTGACTGATGTGCTCAGTGACAATAATTCTCCCAAGTGGAACGCTAAATCCTAATCCTCTAGGAAATATAAATATAGCTTCTTCACAAAACTTTAAATGCAATATGTATAAAACCACAAAATGAGACTTGGTGAGACTTAATCAAATAAAATCTAGTTTCAGGCTTGTGTTTGTTGTTTTTTCCCCCCCCCAATTCCCTGACTGTAAAGCAAAGCATGCAGACGAGAGGCAGGGCAGAGAGAACACAGTGGGACGTAGAGGATGCACGTGTGACCTGGGCTGAGATTGGGCCCAGGCTGAGAATAGTCTATTTCAGTGTGAGATGGAGAGAGGAAACAGGCCCGACTGTCTTGCTGAGCTGATATGTGGGGTGATGTGCAGAGAGGATATGGAATGCCAGGCATCCAATTAACCCCATACCGCTTTTCTAATTTGGCTCTCACACACACACACACCGGACAGGGAGTGGACTCTCTTGTACTGCTGGCTCAGGGAATCTCAGGACTGACTGCTGCGCTAGACAGTGGTGTAAGTACATAGATGAGTCAACACACTCACTTCAAATGAGGTTTACCCCCTGTGTACATGTGTTTAAATAACAGAGGTATTTTCTTTTTTATTGTATCCCCAGAATCCCTTACAACTTTAAATGTGTCAAATACATTTAAATGCATCAGTGTAGTAAATGGTCTATTGAATATGAGTGGCATAAATCTGTGTCCTACAATAATATGTATTTGCATAATGTGCACCAATCAGCCATAACATTAAGAACATTAACATTAAAACCACTGTGCTGCTCTGTTCCCTCAGGGCGTGGCTCAGCAAGGCCTCTGGAGTGAGCAGTGGTGTCTGGCACCAGGATTTTTAGCAGCAGATCCTTTGGGTGCTACGGGTTGTGGGCTGGGGACTGTGGATTTAACAAGTTTGTCAAACACATGGGTGTTCAATTAGATTGGGATCTGAGGAGTTTAGCGGTCAGGTCTTTGCCTGCTGGGCCCCATGCATGGTGGGCTATGGAGCACTGGGTGTTCTGTGTATTCTTATTGTGGTCCAGGATTTACAGGATTTGGCTTTTCTGTGTTATTCGGACCCACGAATGAGCAGACCTTTGGTCATGGGTGTGCCCTTGTGTGCCCATGATCCTGTCACCAGTTTACAAGTATATAGTTGGTGATCAGTGTTGTTCTGTTTACCTGTCATTGGTCATAATGGTATGGCTTATGGGTGCACAGTATATGCAGTATGTATTTAAATTACATGCTGTCTTGACATATTATTTTCTTTAGGATCCTTGACATAAACTCATAGGTCAGTACGTATGCTAACACAGTGGAGTTGTGCACTTGCGTATTATATACTCAGCAAAAAAAGAAACGTCCTCTGACTTTCAACTGTTTTTACTTTCAGTAAACTTAATGTGTAAA
>JAOVVA010000002.1:17738656-17749910 GCA_028565275.1 Leiocassis micropogon | reverse complement strand
GCGCATGCTTAAATGCTAGATTATTCCAGGACATTATCTTCCCTGGGGGGTTACAAAGATCTAACAATGTATATGAACTTATAAAGTGTTCTTTTTACAGTTTTTACATTTCCTACTAAAAGCCTATTGTAGTCAGTGCTCAATATTGTCCATCAAAACCCCAGATTTTGGATGGTCATAAATCTAAAGTAAAGACAGTTACATTGTAATTCTTTTTATTATTATAATATTGACTGTAACAAGCTGAAATGAGAGACTGGGCATTGCCTTTTTCATAACCATGAAGGTCAACATTGAAGGTCATTTGTCATCTAAAACACTGCAGTACAACATACAGTAGATATACAGGTGACCCAAAAGTCTGAATCCATAGGGAAAATGTATTTAAAAGTATAAATTACAGAAAATGCTCAAAATGATTGCCTCAGACTAGCGAGGCACTTGTGTATACTCTGAATACAAGAACATTTAAACATTTGAAATTAAACATTTATTAATGCATAAGTGCAATGAAGTGTCTGGCCCAATTCCGATAGACTACTGACGTCAGATGATCCCAATGAAAGAAATCAGAGTGGTGTTAGGTCTGGTTTTATTTTACTTAAAACTAGTTTAGAAATCATGTTAAGTCTGAAATAAAAAAAAAAAAACAATTTTATACAAGGAAAAATGTTAATGTTTGGATCAAACTTTCAACCCAGCTTGTATGTAACTTCCTTAAAATAAAATATAAAAATAATATACCCAGTTTAAATTCTATTTATATTGTAGACAAACTGAATTTTATTGTATTTTTTACTTCATGAAGCGACCATATTTCCATATTAAATTAATATTAAAAAAACAGTAGACGTTGGCATGTGTCGTGTACCGGCAGATTTCCATCCAGTACAAATTTGCAATTATCTCAAAATTTTCTGTTATATAAGAGAAGATAGTAGGAATGCTAATAAATCTCTACTTTTCAACTTTTGCTGATGCAGTATCAATATTAATATTTATCACTTTACTTAGATATTCCTTTATCTAAATGCTACTATTTGAGGACTACTGATTTTCCTTCTTGTAGACAGGCACCAGATTGAACAATTCAACCCACCTAATTTATCAGTTAATTTTCATTTATTTTACAAAATTAAAAGCAGGCAGCTCTTGTGTCTCTAGAAATACAAATGCCATAATCATACACAGAATAAACACTATGGAACCTTACAGTAAAATAAACCTCATTGGTTTAGAAAGGAGACACCTGTTCAGAAGGAGGTGAGGCTTAATTCTGCTTCATCAAAAAGGAAGCATGCAGATGGAAGAAAAAGCTGAATGCTCTTTTTGATCCACAAAGTCAAATGTTAAAAAATGAGTTGACTTATAGTTTATTTACACTATGAACACTATTCCACATCACTCACTCACATGGTAAAATTCAGCTGCTGCTAAACAGAGAACGCCGTGTGTTTATTCTCAGTATGAAATAAACTCAGGACTCAACAGACGTTGTGACGTCCTTTCCTTATCACATTGTCCAGACTTCCTCTAAAAGGACGTTACATTCATTAAAAGAGAAGTGTTTCATATGAAATTAAGCCAAAGTCTTATCAGTACACATGACCCCCGTTTTTAAACAGGGGTCGTAGTAAACTCTCTCTTTCTCTCTCAAGTGTTTATTCTGGTAAGTTTTCTGCAAGTGAGGAAAGTGCCAGAGGATAAACAATGAAATACAAATTTAATAGCAGATGGATTTTTGCTTCTTTATTCTTTATTACAGCACTCACACAAAATCCTTTTTCCGTGATGAGCTGGAAGGAATACAATTCCCTCAGGTCTGGGAACCAACAGTAAAAATGCTAATGGACCAGTTACCTGTCCTAAAAAAGATACTATTAAAGGTTCAAATGAGAATGTAATCTTATGTTTTGGAGAGTTCTTATTTAATTTTACAGATTCTTTATTCACTCCCTATAAAATAATCCTTTACATAGGTATGGGTGTACATACTTATGTACCGTAGTTTACCACCAGCTGCTCTGGATAGGCACAGTACTTTAAAAGTATAAAGATAAAGAGCTCTGCAACTACCTAACCTAGCACTGAAATCCAATATGGATAGATATGCTTGTAGATGTGAACACAACATTGTATAATTGAGAGATCTAGTTACACAGAACCATGTTATTAAGACATTACACTGAAACTAATGTCAAGCAGACAGCCCCCAGTTAGATCGCTTGAGCTCCAGAGCCTGACAAAATGCATTTAATTCAATTACTTCCTTTGATATCATCTATAATATTTTGCTTGCATGTGCCAGTCGTATTCCCACCTCATTCTGATCTCTCTCTCTCTCTCTCTGTTATTCCAGTTAGCAGACGGGGTGGACACCCTTGGCTTGCTAGCCAATTGTTCTTGATAAATGTATATGCTACGCACCATTGGGTAGCCAATAAAAATCGCTGGACGACAAACCTTAATCAGCAACAAAGGTGCTCCCTGTCCGACAGGATTACGGCCTAGCCAGCAGAACAAGGGGGTGGAGGGGAAGTGGTGCACACCAGGGAGATTTAATTATCCACCGGCACAGCACTGACACTCAAAGAGGTTGCAGTATAATCAACACCAGACACAGACAGAAGGGAAGCAGTATAACAGCACACAACAGACCGGGCTTATGATATCCATTTCTTGTCGTCTGCACACCAACTGTAACTGATGGTCTCCCTTAAAAAGGTTTGCTATTTGAAAAAAATACCCAAATATGATGCTTGTTTTTATGCCGCTCTTGAAGAAGAGGACTGCAAGTCTTTGTCTTCCTCGCTTTTAATTTATGCACAGCAGCATAGTGTAAATTGCTTGGTTCTTGAGAGGTTCACTAGCTAACAGATTGAATCGCACTTCCCAGATGGGGCTCTCAGGTTTTTGATCTAACATATTCTCACTCAGGTCTGTGCTTGTGTATTTATATAGAGAAGCAGATCTGCTAGGTTGACTGCAACACAGTCTCAGAAATAAAATGCTTCTAAACCATACCTTCCTCCTAAGGTCATATCCTTAGTCTTTGTACATTTAATATTTATATTTACCTGGAAATGTGGATATATTGCAACTTAAAAAATTACAGTGGATAGGAAATGGTACTCTTTAGTATCATGCAGTATATATAATTTTATATTCTTTATATAGAAAGGTGCATGATGTGTTTTGATGATATTCAAATCTTAAACTGAATTCACCTTCAGAAATCTAAAAGGCTTCATTATTCAGCTAGTTAACTATTTAACTAAATGCAGTAACTACGTAACTAACTAGTAGTCCAACTAGTTATAATAGTGAGATGTAAAGACAATGCAACTGGTGATGTGATTTAGAAAGATATTTTTGCAACTAATGATTTTATTAACACTATTGCTGCAAAATCAAAAGACAGCATGAAACAGTAACACATAGACAAGCTCACTGGATAAAGGGTGATGTATGGAATTTCTCACATTGCACATGTGCCACTAGTAAGACTTAATCACATATGTCATATGATGGAAAGTGACAGACTATCGAAGCGAAGTGGGGCTCCTCTGCATCATCACAGGAGGTCTGTGGGTAAGCGGGTAGATATACTGTACGTGTGTGTAGATGTGAAGTGAGGTTGGGATGATCTTTCAGATTACCCAAGTCATACTTCAACAATACCCCTTACTCATCAGCAGTGTGATGACCTGCCAGGTCATTATTGGATATGGGCCGCCCCTGCTTCCTGTGAAATACGCTTACAACCTGCCCTGCCTGTGTAATTAATCTCCAAGGACATGGACACAGTGTCAATCAATGCCGGACACCAATGGACAGGGCCAAGAATTGGGGTCCTTTGAACCCAGATGCAGCTGTCTCACCGTAGCCATATGTCTGCCACAGTCTCTGCATCCCAGGATGGGGGATGGGGGAAAATAATAATGCTGTAAGGTTTATTGCACCCTGCGAGAAGTATTTGATACAGTATTTGAGTGTGAAGCCAGGATCTCAGAGGGAAGAGTCAACGCTTCCTATGTATTGGATTCCATTTTGAAATGCAGTTCATCCCGCCATCAATCCACCCATCTCCATCACACAGCTTCTAAACAATTTATGAGGAAAGCATTTGTGCAGAGGAAGATCAATTGTCTTTCCTCTATAAGACCGCCATATTCTTCTCCAGCTCAGCACTTGTGGTATATATGAACACAAGCTACTCTCTGATTGCCTCAGCCAGGCTACTCTTTTTAATTATGTTTTTTCTTCCACACAAAGATTAATTCCGGCCTGTCTAGCATTCCTCTAGGGAAACAGAAATGTTACACATTTGTAGTAGACTGCAGCATTGAAGCTGAGGCTGGAGCTGCAACTATTAAACATCATTTATCTTCATATTTCTCTCTCTCTTTTTGTCTTACTCACTTTCTCAGACTTTAATAATAAAAAACAGATAAACACAATGTTAAGTGAAATTACGCAGATATACCAGATGATGGAGGAAGGAAGAAGGGTTTGTTGAGATCATAAAAAATAGCAATAAGAAAGAAGCGGAAACACCTTCAGGCATCACAAGATTTGAAAAGTTTATGTCTTTATTTACTGTATATATAATCCTGTTAAAGTACTGGATGTCTTCTGAAGTCCCAAAAATGATTTTACATGGAACAAAACTTCCCAAAGCATAAAATTCTGCAATATAACCAAAATATCACATCGCAAATAATCAAATAATCTAAAAAACAAACAAAACAAAAAAAAAAAAAAACACCAAATTAATACCATATGGATTTTGGGTATACAGTAGAAATTGTTTGGACATTAATGTCCACATATGTTCTTTTATGATCACAGACTGAGATTGTAAAGTTAACCAGAACATTTACTGATACATGATTATTAAGAGCACATCAGTAGATGAACATTATCTCTTACAAATAACTGATTCCATTATTTAACAACAAACTCTGAGCCAAGTTCAATTCAGAGCAGGACTTATGATAAAATGTCTTGTGAATGAACTGATTGACATTTGCGGAAGGCTTTAAGCACAGTGCGGTGATGAGACTCTTAGCTGCAGTAAAACATTTGAATAGTGCAAACGTTTTAAAGAAGGCTGTATGTTCGTCAGTGACAATCCCGGCCGTGGCGGCTCAGAGCCCACTGCAGTTGTTTCTGTAAACATGAATGAGTGAAACTCCTGATCCCTGAAAATCAACAGATAATCTGTCACACACAATCATTAACAAAAACCACTTGCATGTCATTGGAACTCAGAAATAAAAGTTATTTCTACAGTCTCCCCGTACAGTCTTTTCCCATGTATTTTCCCATGTTTGGGCCATTAAAGGAGTTCCTGGGAGGAAAGTGTTTCAGACATGAAGCAGGCAGTGTGATCATGGCTCCGGCAGGTTAAGAAAACTTTTTACCTTGATTGTGTCCAAGTAGTAACGAAACACATAAGTGCATTAATGTAGCAGGGGATTATATAGAGAAATAAAGGTAGTTTATTTACTTTTAATAACTTTGTTCTGTTATTCTTCCTGGCTTGACTTGATCGTCCCTTATAGGGAGTAATACAATCCTTTAGGCTTTGCTGCATTTCTATAATGCACCCATTAGACCACTGTCTCCAGCTCTTTTCTTGAAATGGGGTCAGTCTCCTTGTCCACACAGCACAAGAGCTTTGAGAAGTCCTGCCATAGAGCTGACTAATCACTGTCAGCTTTCCACTACATCATAAGATTCAAAGTGAAAACCCTAATGCCTCCACTACAGATTTACTTCACCACAAATTCTCTTTACCTGCCATTGCACGGTCTTAGAGATGTGTTATAAACAATTCAGGCAGAAATAAAGATGAAAATAAAACTATATTAACCATGGAACTACCACTTCAATACAACTTCACTAAATAAAAATTTGGATAGTCATATAAAATAGTGTCTAAAATAAATGCAGCAACAATGATTCACAAATTTTCAGATACTGACACAAAGAAAGCATTTACCTTTCTTACTTGCATTACACATCCTATTATACATTGCAGTTTTCCTCCGGTTTCCTCCCACAGTCCAAAGATATGCAAGTTAGGCTAATTGGCGTTCCCAAAATTGCCCGTAGTGTGTGAATGGGTGTGTGTGTGCCCTGCGATGGATTGGCACCCTCCTGGGGCAGGCTCCAGGTCCCTGTGACCCTAAATAAAGGATAAAGTGGTATAGAAGATGAGTGAGTGAGTGACAACTCCCTCCCAGCTACAGTAGCTGTAGCATAATAGGGCAAAGTTTTAATAATTATAATTAACATGTGATTTTATGAGCAAGGTGTTGTTGTCACAGTGGTAGGTCTCTCGTCTGACATACAGAAGGCCCAGGTTCAAATCCCAGCTACTGGATGTAGTGTCGGTCCCAAGTCTGGATACAATGG
The DNA here is from genome assembly GCA_028565275.1 of Leiocassis micropogon. NCBI lineage: Eukaryota > Metazoa > Chordata > Actinopteri > Siluriformes > Bagridae > Leiocassis > Leiocassis micropogon. The sequence goes on along the minus strand of JAOVVA010000002.1, from coordinate 17,743,487 downwards.
AAGGGTTGCATCAGGAAGGGAATCCGGTGTAAAACCTGTATCAAGTTATTGTGCGGATTTAAGCATTTCACTGCATATCGTACTGTGTATGACTGTGTATGTGACAAATAAAATTTGAATGGTCCGCTCTGGTGACCCCTCGATGGGAGCAGCTGAAAGACTAAAACCAACTTTTTATATTACAGGATTTGATTTTATGAACTACAGGATATCATAGTAGATTGTTCATGGTAATATTCACAGTCCAGGTTGGTCAAATGTCAATAAAAAAGCTCAAAGTCATGATAAAAGAATAATAAAATGACCAGAGCAATCTTCATCATCCACCTTTGGAACTGTTGAAGTTACATAGTCTACACAATGAAATCATACAGGTCTGCACAATAAAAATGTCTTAAAGTGTTCATTGGATATTTAAGGGTTCTTAGCCTCCTAAAAGTGTTCTAAATTGAAGTATTGAAGAGCTTCAAGACTTCCCCTAAAAGGACGACCAAGGATCTCTGAGATTCTCTAAACTAAATTTCCACAGGGTAAAGAGAGCACAAGAAACGTATGAAAAGATCTTAAGGGTTTTTGAGGTTTATACTTCAAACAGAATCTTTTGTCTCATGCTAGCTGATTTGCATGCATGCGATATTTTTATGATTAAAACCAGAAAAAAAAAAAACTATCATCTGACTTCTCTGACAGAGTTGCACTGGCAGCCAGAAATACATCAATGGAGACAAGGACAACCTCAACAGCAAAGGACCATGTCCTTTTCAGCACATTTCATCGCACCCTCCTTCATGCCTCTCCGATTACTTTTATCTTTATCAAAAGAAAGCTCAGCTGTGAACCATCCTCTCTCCTTCTCCTCCATCGTCCTATGGTAACATTAGTACACAGTTCTTGTCTCTCAGGTAAACAGGAAGCATAGAGCCAGAATCAGACTGCTAGACTGAAAATAAACATGCCAATGTGTACTCAAGAAAACATTAGCAGGCAGTAGACTCTGACCATGGCACAATGCCACAGCTGTAATGTGATGGGGAAACAGATGCCCTGATAATGAGGAACGTTTTTTTTTGGTAAAAAGGTTTATGCTGAGTTTGCTGTGGTTAAGCATTTTATAATTGGAAAAGAATTTTATAATTGGAAAAGAAAATTTTTATAAATTGAGCTTTATAATTGGAAAAGAAAAATTAATCAGAAACAAGAATCAAGCAGGAATATTCACTGTTCTAGTAGCAGAATATACAAAATAAAATATAAATGTCTTTATAACTAACATCTTTTTAGGTAAGACAACTTTTATATGCATCACAACTGCAGCCCTGCATTTTCAGAAGCTTTTCCATGAGCTGAACTGTTGACTCCACCAACATTACAGAAATATTTTTTGAGCTGGCTAAATGTGCTTCTGCATAACAAATACAGTTATGAAATTAACACAAATGACCACTCATTCATTTCTTATTCACATGCTACAGGGCTTATCTGCCTCTTTTTTTCTCCTTTTATTTTATTTATTTCTGCTCACCTCTTCTTTCAACTAAAATATTTCCTATATATGGAAATGAGATTTGGCCGAGGGATGAATTTCTAACAGGCATGACAATGAACTTGTGCTTGCATCATGGACTGAATAATACCTATAAAGCCATGTGAGGACATATCCACTACAATCATCCATCCCTAATGCCACACTTGGTATGCGGTGCAGCACAAGGCTCACTGAACTTAATTTAAGACTGCTTTTTCAAGCTCGTTCTGCCTATGGCAATTAAAGAGCAAAAAAAAAAAAATTATAGTAAAAAATTTAGTGAAGAGTTTTGTAATTAACACATCAGCATGGCACGTCTCGTGAATTTTCATGAACCATAAAAAAATATATCACTTGCAAACAGGATCAGCAGATATTCAATTAAATGGACTTCATGAATAATTCTGTCTGCGTACTGTAGGTCTGTCTCAGAGGGGAAGCATATCTTCAGGGAAATTAAACATGCACAGATCACTGCACAATCCCTAGTATTAATCTATTGCAGACTGTCTGCCCAGTGGAATGACACAAAGGGAAATTCTGACGTAATCCTTAAATTCTGCCTTGTTTCACAGTATAACAAAATTTTAATGCAGCAAAACAAATGCAAAGTACACAAAGAAATGTAAGAGGAAGAAGAAGAAAAAAAATCCCACAGTCTATATTACGTGTCATGCTGAGAAGCCTTTAGTTGTCTCCTGGACAGCTGCTCAAAATCCATGGAATTGGCAGTGAAAGCTTTTAAATATGTAGATAAATGGTAATGATACCAGTCTTGGCCCAAAGTGTGTAGCTTCTGTAAATAATTGGTACCTTATTATACATGCAAATATTACTGCTAAAAAATATCTAAACTCAATCATAACATAGCAATTAAATTAATGTGAGCTGGCAATTAATTGCACAGTAGCACCTGATTACAGAGTGTGTAGAAGTAACAGTGTTCATGTGATATTGCTTAAGAGCTGAAGAAATTCATCTTACATACAGTAAGCAGTGTGCAATCATTTAGGCATTCGGTTATGAACAATGCTAAAAATGCTAAACTGGTGGCTATTAGAGTAAAATAATGGAAATGTAAAAGAAAAATTCAAACACCAAACATGTCTCATTTCAAGATAAGTAATGGATAAATAAACAGACAGATAGAAAGCTAGAAAGCTAGATGGATAGATAGATAGCTAGATAGATATTGCTTCAATGTAAAAGAAAAAAAATCATAATATTTATTTAATTAAATCATATTTTAATAATATTCATTTAATCCAATTTATTTAATTATATTCATTAATTAATAATTTATTAATAATAAATCCTTTTAAACCATTTTAAACCATTTCAGAATTATATATATTTTCCTGTTATAAGATACATTTCCATCCCAACTACATTTTAAAAACATACAAACTAGCCCAAAGAATTTTCCTGTTCTTCTTTCCTCAGCATGGCAAACAAGGTCACTGTGGTGTGCATGAATTTTTGATATACAGACAAGACAGACAGCAGAAATTAATTAGATTTAACAGCTGATATAAATGGTCAAATTTCTAGCAGCTTTTTTTATGGATTGACTCATTAATATGTATTTCGGACAGCGTTTATATTTATATAAAATGAGTCATGAGGCATGGCACAGAAAATGTATTTATGAATCATACAAAGAGTAAGTAAGGATGCAGAGGGGTGTGGCAGCAGCTTCCATATGCAGTGGATTCTGCCGCAGAGTTCTGGATGTACCTGAAATGACTGCGGCACACACTCCTGTGGAGAGACTCTACCTCAGCTCTCATCATCGTGTCTTCAGCGGGAGTCTGGCTGCCACTCATACTGCAGAGAGTAGTGTGTTAGGAGAGGAGCAAGATCTTACAAGGGAAAGGGTTTATCAGGTACATGGGTAAAACTAATGCGTAAGTGGGGGGAGGAATAGAGGCAAAAAGTAAACAAAAGAGGGAGGAGAATGGATTTACTAACACAGCACACTTTCCCTGTATACAGTATAATGCCGTGGTGTCTCCAGCTGGCTTACTTTATTATCTGCAGGGTCTCACTTTTCCACACTCTTCTCATTGCTCCAGTTTTGTGCTGCAGGACCGCCCTGTTACACTCCTCCTCCTTTCTCGCCAGTCCTGTGTATCTGTAACTGCAGTAGAGCTTTCTATCACTGCCTCCTCCAAACAGCAGCTTTGCATCAAACACAAGGGAAAAGCCCTCACTAAAGTTGTCAGTGCCGGTGTTGGCTGCTAATGAGGAATGCAGAGAGATGCAGAGCGTGAGGTATCACACACACACACATACTGTAAATCACCAGCTCCAGAATAATGCAACATTCATCTAAACCAGTAAAGTCTAATCGTTAGAGGCCTAATTGTTATCTGATACAAACACAATAAACCAGTGCTGTACAATTTATTTTCATTGATTAAACCATTAGCATGTTTTATTTAGGCTAAATAATTACAATGGAAAATTTGATGCAAGGAGTCCACTGGGGTTTTCGAACATGTCGTGTGAAACAAAAAAGTGTCATGTGCTAGTGTCATTGCCCAGGGTGAAATGCACAGAGAAAGAAGCCATTCTTCATGTTTGTGTCTGAGTATTGGATTTCTATTTCCCTGTTTTGGCTAGGATTGCTCATTTTTCTTGTTTGAAAAACATGTCCCATTTATTCCAGCCCAATTATTGAAGCCTCGGTGAGCAGGATAGATGCTTTGATGGATAGAGCTTTGTCTTAGCCCCACCACTGCTGACACACATAATTCTTCCAGTGGTTTATCCATCCATTAACCAGTCAAATCACCATTGTTTACGACCACTAGCCACCACTCTAATTGATGCTATAAAATGTTCAACGTGATAAACACAAATCAAAACTGAGCCAACTGTGTATGCAAGAACATTACAGCTAGCTCTGGCTAGTTTTGTCAGAATAAAAGCATTAACTTACCAACTCAGGCCTTGTAGGGGTCCATTATGTTCTATTATTATTATACCCTTTTGTTATTGTGAGTTTTAATTTTAACCCAGCTTTAATATTCTTGCACATCTTGTTGCTTATTCTGTACGTAGTTGTGTAATCTGTGAACTAGCTGCTGTAATGTTATAATTTCCCTTTGGGATTAATAAAGATCGATCTATCGATCTATCGATCTATCGATCTATCTATCTATCTATCTATACACACACACACACATACATATACACACACATACATATATACACACACACACACACACACACACACACACACACACACACACACACACACACACCACACACAAAAAGAGAGGGATATTGTTATTACATGAG
>JAOVVA010000002.1:17715305-17731699 GCA_028565275.1 Leiocassis micropogon | reverse complement strand
ATATATATTCTTTGCCAGAGAAAATTGGAAGTGGAAGTGATGTCAAGAATCATGTTTCAAAAATGCAAATTGTAAAAAGTGGATATAGTCTCATCAGCATCCACACTGCAGCTGACTGTCTGCTCTCCACCAAACCTTCACTATAGCACCAGAGCTGAGAACACATCGTACTTGAACCGGAAATGATCCACACAGTCACATGATAAGGTACATGTTACAAGGAGGGAAAAGAAATCACATCTTTTTGTGATCTGTCACATCAAATCAAGTGTCATGTGCCGTTGCTGAGATCTGGCCAATAAAAGGACGCTATTTTTAGGAAATTTAAATGAGCATTCTGTACTAAGAAAGAGGGAACCGTCAGGCTTTTTTTGACACCAGGATGTCTCTGATAGCCCAAAAAATATCTTTGCCAGCAGTGCTGTTTTATAGTGAAAAAAATGCTTGAAATCTTAGTATGAATTTTTTTCAATATAGATGCAGTATATGACAATAAAGATACATTATTTAGCAATTAAATGCATTTCACCTACTGCAAAAGCACCAGACTAACCTGTGCCAATAAATTCCTGACTCGATATAATGGGTCACATTTTTTACACCCAGAATCCTCCATCCACAAACACACTGCACGACTAAACAATGTGGTCAAACAATGCATGATAAGTCAGATGCCCATCTGTGCGTGGTCCAGCTGTGTTTCACTGCCAGACAACATACTGTGTTCCCCCTCCTCTCTCTTCATTCAGGCCAGTTGCTATGGCACTGCAGGCCGCCTTTGAGGCTGACAGCATGAGAGAGTGTGGATGCATAATGAGGAGTGGAATCAAAGGCCAGTCCAGCATCACTGTCCTGCAAGCATCTCCCCATCACACCCTGAGCTCCTCTAAACTCTGCTGTGTACTCCATCTTATCAGCACTGTCCACACTGTCAGATAGCTTGTACGTGTAAGCGAGGATGTGCTCCGAGATGAAGGACGATACTCAGTCACACAGCAGGTCGGTCATAAATACAGAGCTAACACGCAACATTTAAGCCCACTCGAAGCGTGACACATTTTGTACCTAATCAGTACATTGTGCTTGCTGGAGAGTGGAGTATATGGACAGACAAGGAACAATGATATTATTTATGCTTTATTGTTTTAAATCCTAAATGATAATCCTAAACTAATGTCATGCCATTTATTTCTATTTAGTTTTATTGACAGACAGACAGATAGATGTAAAGACTTAAAACCATTTGTCCACTCTTCTTGAAGGACAGAACAAGACTTCAAAACCGACGCTTCAATTATTGATGTGTATATGAGAAACGAACTGTAGTGTCATCCGCATTGCTCTCTGGAAGAAATAAATCAGTGTGTGCTGGAGCATGAACCCAGGTTACACGAGGAGGATGGGGCACTATCATCCTAAACTATTCTGCTTTCATTTCCAGCAGCCTGCACAAATAAACCCTTTAATCTAACACTGTTTACCAGAAAAGTTAAATCCTCAGGACCTGACATCAATCATTCTCCTGCTCTGTCCATCCTCACATCTGACCAATCAAAAGCTTCCTTTCATATTGGCACCGCCAACATGTTCACCTCGAACTGAACCCTGCATACAAATGAGGCTCTTCTTCCATTTCAGCTACTTTTCTTTCCACCTGCTGAACTACAAAGAGAGGGAAACAAATGATAGATAAAATCTTTTCACCGTTTGCATAGCATTGATTGTCTGTGCAAAAGAAAAAGCATGCTGTGTACTGTAGCTGAAAAGCCAAGACATATTACATTCATTTTGGTTAGCTTTGCCTGTGTTGTGTCATAATCATATTATATATTGCACACACACACACACACACGCGCATACATGTACGGCTGCCTGCACACATCCATCCTCCATCAGCAAAATACAAACTGCAGGAGAACGAGTCCAAAAGCATACATCAACCAGATGATTAAACACACATGCATACACGCTGAGAGATGTCAGTCTCTCCTTTAATTTCCCATCATGCTGTCTTCAGCCAATTCTTATGATGCTGTCCTTCTGAGCTGCTCGTGGGTAGACAATGGCACAGCAGATCATGTTCTGTCACCTGATATCAAAATGATCTGATAATAAACTATGTTAGAGAGCTGATTTAGGACACTGCTGTACATCCTGTACACTGGGTTGAAAAGTCAGGAACTCCATCTGGTATTTAAAGTTAGAAAAAAAACAGAAGGTTTTAGAATTTAGAAAAATTTGAAACAAAGTGTAAATCCTGAATATATTGAATATTTAATAATCAAGAGTCTGTTCCTATTTAAATGTATGTAAATGAGTGATATTTAGTGTCAGATTTTTCTCATGCTTAATCTCTTCTACTGAAGCATGTGTTTAGATACACATGGATGGATTTAGGATAAAATGCACCATACCAGCGTGAGTGTACACTGTCATTAAAGCAAGAAAGGACGTATACCAAATACTCTGATATTCATGTAAACATTTGTCATCAGGAATATACTATCTCAGCCTTTAGACCCCACTGTACATCCTCTCATCATGTCTCATGAGGATTTTGATGATTACTGCAAATACAGAGTTATTGTTAATGTCTTTTTACATTTCCCTCAGACAGTGTTCAGTTTCCCAGACTTCTCTTTCCTTGTTCCTTGTACTTCCTCTCTTTGTTTCTCCTGTTTAACAGCTCTAGTTCTTTGATGTACGTGATGGATGTTTACTCAGGACGTTCAGACACCAGATGTTTAATCAGACACCATCATGTGAATGTCGGCATGTCAAGCATGTCGGCGTGTATCGAGGTGCACAACAAAGCAGGTCTTCCCTTAAATTTAAACATAACAGGCACCATTTCTAATAAAATATGTTAGCACACAAATGCACATGGAGGAACAAAAAAAGAATTGCACAAAAGCACTAGCATACATCAGTGGACCTAAAGCTAAAGTTTTTACTACCTGAAGATCACAACCCTGCCCTGTCTTCTACTGGTTCACAAAACCAAATTCAAAGTCCTGCTACAGAGAGCACCATGTCTTTCACGTCCTGTGTTCTTTCAATGTACTGGTTTTTCAGTGGGTGGCATGGAGGCGTAGTGGTTTTCACTGTAACCTTGCACCTTGAGGATTTCGGCCCACCTCATTGGTCTGTGTGTGGAGTTTGCAGGCTCCCCCTTGTGCTTGGTGTGTTTCCTCCGAGTAATGCCCAGAGTCCAGTTGGATAGGTATCCCATCTATAAGTGGTATAAAGAATGAGTGAGTAAGAGTGAATGAGAGCTTTTCAGTGTTTGGTCTCTGCTTTAGGGTTAGCTTTTCTGGTGACTTCAGTGATATGAGTGTAATAAGAGGTGATTGTAAAATGCTGTAGCTAAACTGTAGACTGTAGCATTTCTGTAGATAATTGGAGACAATGCTGATGCAGTCACAAAATGAATCATCACTGATGGACTCAAAACACAAGAGAACAAAACAGACTTGAGCATTCCTCTTATCTTCAGTATAAGCACAGCTCCAGAGCAACCATTCTGAACTCTCAACATCTTTTAAGAAAGTGTCATTGCCTTTGGCGCAGCCATCCCAGGACCACATTATTAATGTGCACTTAATGAACATGAGAGAAGAAAAGGCCGTTTCAAGAGCCAGTGATCCAGGGTGATTTCACCACTAAATCTATCAGACTTCACTTAAATGGTTTAATGGGGTAGATATTTCTTTAAATATGAATAAAAAGAGTTAGACATTTATGAAGAGGTTATGGAGTAATTATCTTCAGATTTAGATTTTTTTAAAATCCTTTGGGAACAAAATCATACGTAATATGAAACAGTGTTAGGTAACTTCAATAAAATTCAACATTATAGCAGAGGAACCTGATTACGAGTCTGAAACAAAACGCTACATTAAAACAAATTGAAATGAAGTAAAACTAATGTATTTTTTTTTTTATTATTTAAAGAACAATATGTATTAAAATCTCTACTGGTTTGAGGATGGTGAATATCTACTCCATCTATTTTACAGAACCTACTGATTCACCATCTTTCTAAAACAATCCTGATTTTGTTAATTGCAAAAATTCTTCTATGTATGAATAAATAAATGAATTAATTATCAAGAAAGTTTATCAATCAGAAAGTTGTTGGTGGGGTTGCAGATTCTAAGATCTGACTTGAGTGAGATGAAACAGTTTCTCATGTTTGTACTTCCAGTAGATCATTGTAAGAAGTATTGCTCAGCTGGACAGAATCACTAGTGCATGATATAATGCTAATGCTAACTATTATGATTATAATTGTTTTAGCCCAAAGATCTTTGGCATATTGGGGTTAATAAATGTGCTACACTGATTTGCCGATGCTGAAGTATGCAAAGTTATATAATAATTTCCAATAAACCTAGATGTCTGATTCTAAGTTCACACCTCGATTAAATTTGAACTTCTTATTCATATGTATTTCCTGTCAAAATGTATTTATAACATGAACTTTTTAATGTGAAAGATGTTGGGTATACAGCGGTTATTTCTGATCCTGATTTAGGCCAGAGAAATCCTGTAATACAGATCTTTTGGTAAATTAGCACCAAAATTTTGACTTGAACTTAACCAGACTGAATCAGATCCAGTATCAAAGTCGTGTATCGTCATTATCTGACTCAAAATCTCTGTTCATGCACATATAAACACACAGAGTTAATCACATTGAACTGCAGGTATGTGGTACATTGCAAATGTGGATACTGATGGTATTTATTTGGTTAAGTCTAAATCTATATAAAAAAAGAGGTTTTGTCTGTATATTAGTTTGAACTCAGTATTTCAATAATATCTTCTTGTCTGTATGTCTGTCCAGGCAGATTTTGTCACAGAATCACACAAAACTGGCTGGATAGAATTAATGAAACTTTTCCAGTCCTTCATTATTTGCCTGAAGTTAAATCTGCACCATAAATGAACACAAAATGTTGAGTAGAAGGGACTTATGAGCAGTTATGTCCCAGATTGTATCACAGCATCCAGTGCCTTTTTGGATGAATGTAAAGTGGACTATAAAAACTGAATGGACAGATCGATGTATGTTTATTCTTCCTGCAGGAAGTTTAAGACCAGTTTGTCTCATACGTTGGGAAACTGTAGTGCTGATAACAAGCAGTAGTGTGAAGCGCCACTCTGAGATAAAACACGGGTTGTTAGAGCAAACATGTCCACAGCAGTCCGAGGTGAGAGCGTTTAAAATACCTGAACTGAGAGCCCAGTGTTACGCGCTCAAATCAAAATGTTAAGTAAAAGCGAGGTTATGAACAGTTATGTGCCAGATTTAATCAGCATTAAAATAAGCTACTTGTAAACAAAAGCATGCATCCATAGATATTAATTGAGTAAATTTAAACTAAATATTTTTACTGGGATTACTTAACTTTTTTTCCAGCTGAAATAGCAGCACTGAAGTGAATAATAACGCACTGGGGTCATTTTAAGATAAAAATTAATATTTATCTGATCTACTTTTTCAATTTTTTGACCGTGATTCACTCTCTGTTTACTGAACAAGGAGTGTATATGGCTGACGACAAAACAACTACGAACGCACTAAGTACGTAAACAAGACACAAGATACTTAATCTTACAAAATTGTATTTCTTTATATTAATAAGTTAAGCAAAGAGTTCTGCCATACAGAAAGCCAAGCAGACATGTCCATGGGCTTCAACCTTAAATAATAATTGCATTAAAGCTGTTCAGCTTATTTATCACCGATGGGTACTAACTCTAGTCCTAAACAAACATGTCTCTGGTTTCTTACACAGACACACAGAAATGCACCATAAAGCACTAAGCATCAGCATGGGAAATGTGACTGATATTACTACTGAGGGTGCTAGACGAGGTACTTTTTTTTTCTTTTTGCAAACTCAGGCAATTTCTGCCTCACATTCCAAGTGAAAGATGCAGCCATTACTCTGAAGCCATTTGGTACCCTTATTAAGAATTCATTGGCTGTTAATGAGGAATGCTGACCTTCTCTCTTTCCCCTCTCATTATGATACAGCTTGGGCTGAAAAGGCAGGAGACAGGATGAGGACAAAGACAGAGTTGCTCTTTTGGCTGCTTTATTAACTGCAACATACATGACCCTTGGATCACTATTATTCCACCCCATATCCAGTTCTGAGCAAAGACCACAGACCACAAGGGCAACAACTAATGGGGTTAATGTTAATTTATGATAGATAAGGACGGTCCTTAGAGGGTAGATAAGACACTTTGTCTACATCCTGTCCTGCTATCTCCCCACACTCAGCTCTCTAGGGATTGAAGCCCAGAAAAAAAAAATGAGAAGAGAGTAGAAAGGAGGAGAGGAGACGGTAGGACATGCTCTGGTACTTTTTCTATGAGTACTGCACCTGCCAGTGCCTTTAAAAAGCTGACCAGAGTGTTACACTACCACACAACGCACTGTCATCTACATTCAAAGGTGCGTTGGATGGAACCAGGATCCTAGTGGAGTATTACCTGTCACTTGTGAAAGCAAAAAGCATGCTTAAAACCCCTGACTTCTGCAGTTCCCCCAGCACAATGTATTTATAAAGCAAAAGACTTAGGTTTCAACCAGGCTGACCTCTCAGGACTGTGGTGTAAGAGAGAGAGAGAGAGAGAGAGAGAGAGAGAGAGAGAGAGAGAGAGAGAGAGAGCTGAGAGAGAGCATCATTGATGGGATGCACCACAGCACATTCAGAACGCACATGTCAACTGACAAAAAGGTCAACATATTGACTTATTTCAATAAAAGCACAAAAATCTTGTTATAATAAACATCTTTATCAGGATTATCTAAAACCATGTAACAATACTAAATACAGTCCTGTAGGATTAGCATGTGCATGAGTTGAAGTCCAGCCTCCCTGATGTGTAAATTGAGACGTTTCAGCGTACTATAGATGAGAGACGATTCCCTTGGGTCCCGAATGACATGTGCATTTATCATAGGCATGTTTGCACATCAGCATACTTGTCACACTGTCAGTAAATCTCACAGAGAGGCTTCTACTAAGGCAACCAATTCTCACTCACACAATTCATGCTTGTACGCAGAGAGACAAAACTAATATATAATGTCCTACACCTGCACACACACACACACACACACACACACACTACAGTACAGAAAACAAATACAACAAAAACAAAGCTATATAGAAATACAATGCTGACCTCAGGAATCATTCAGCCTCCTTCACCTACAGAAAGAAAAATTTCAATGGCACACATTTTTATGACCATATTTCAAATACAACAGTAAGGCATAATGATATGAGGATGGTTTGGCAAATACATTTTTGGAATTGTTGTAAACCAGGGTTCAAATGAATACATCACCAAGATCAAGGGTTATGCATGCTGTGGAAATATGCACTCAAATCCTCCAGTCCCTGCTTACATTCAGAAAGCAAGACATCTGATTGTTAGTAGATATTATTGATAGAACAATAATTCAGTCAATCATATTTAGTTATCCCAGTCACAATGAGCCATGTTCCCACTACATTCACAAAGAAATTGGGTGATCACTGTAAAAACTTGTACAACAATGCCAGGAACACCATAGAAACCAGTAAGAATGTAGTATCTTATCCTGTGGCGAGGAGCTGCCATGTGGGTTTTTAACGACATTTAAAAAAAGAAAACCTGGTGAGGATGTGGTCAAAGCAAGACACAAGAAGAACTTAATAGGGAAGCATCTATGTCATGTTCAGAGAATTTAGTATAAATACTGGATCCAATTCCTCACATAATCACTTGCGATGACAACACAGTAAGTCCTAGTAAGATCTGCTAGAACATAGTAATACAGTAACTCGGTTTGATCTCAATGAACGTGGTGAACGTGGAGAACCTTACAGTGATGTGGCTAGGAAGTATTGTAGTATGACCTTTATAAATCACATTTTTCCATTTTGACCACACTAGTTGTGTGAAGTAACCTGGTTTGTAAGAAATTATGTTATAAAATTATGCATATTATTTTAAAGTATTACAATGACCAGTTATTTAGCTTTTTTGGCATTTTTCATTGCAATCAAAAGATAATTATTCGACAACAGATCAGTTTTTTCATCTCCTTATATATTTATATCTAAATGTGTTAACCAATTGACCATTTGTTTACCCCCCCCCCCCCATTTTACCAGTGATCAAAAAGATTGAAACAAGTGTCTGACAGCTGTTTCTTGTTGTCCAGATGTGCCCTGTTAGATTGATTTATTAAAAAAAATAAAAACAAAAAGCTCAGAATGTCTACTATTGGTTTGAATTCTGGGTTTCACCTGTGAGTGCTATTATTGTTAAGTTATACATGAAGAGTAGAGATGTGTCTATGGGAAAAAGCAAGCCAACTGAGAAAAATTGAGAAAAGAGGGAAAAATCATATCCATTGCACAAGTATTGAACATAGCAAATACAACAAATTGATAAACAGAAAATAATGAGACATATTAAGTGTAATTTACTATAATTTACTTTGAATGGCATTGGTGGCTCAAATGTAGGCTTCTCGCGTGCCATGAGGAAAGCAGAGGGTTGCATCCCAGCCAATGCATCAGACCTAGCCAATGCCCCAGATACATCCAATGAAGTTGCAGGGCACCCTTAGTAGGGTTAGGGTAGGAGGGTTGCATCAAAACTGGCATTCGACATAAAAAGTGTGTCAAAATCAAAGTGTGTTGATCGAATGATCTGATATGGCGAGCAGATGATAGAACAACTTTAATTAATGTATGCGTTCCAATATTTTTGCTCACTTTCAAGCCCTAACACATGCACAGTAAAATATTTTCTAAGCAGACTGTCTACAGTACATTTGCAGCAAATGGGCGAAAATGATAAAAGAAAAAAAATTTGGCTTATGACTCAACAAAATTAGTAACACATCCCTGTTATGATATTACAGCAAATTATGCTTTTGTCTGCATGAAATTAGAGCCATCTGTGTTTAAAATGCGAAAACATCATGCCCTCTCACAGAAGTACTTCATCTGCAGTAATTCAGCACTCACCCTCTTAATGTGTTGTATCTTAAATTGGAAAGCACTCATTCAGCTCAGATTAAACATTAGTCTGAGAGTATGAATAACGCAGTACTGCAGCAGGTATTTAGTATTCACAAAGCCACACCAGTTAAACTGATCAAATCAACTGAGCAGGAAACTTGACAGCAGCTTACTGCACAAATACTGCAAATCTAAAGCTATATCAAAAGGAACGTTTAAAGAGAGACAATGTATTTAAACTCAATTTATTGTCTTATGAGTATAAAGATATGATCTCACTAGTCAGTCTGCTGACATGACATACAGTAGCTTGTAAAGAATCTTTATGCGAGTAAAGAATGCATAATCCATTAATAAATGGAATATTATCAAAATGACTACACAAATTTGTGAATATCATTTGAATTTAACAAGCTTTTTGTTTCCACAGGGTTCCCGATCACCTTGTCTGAAGAACATACATCAGATAAAGTGTTTCCCTTTGTATTTCTTTCTAGTTGCTCATGAGGAGCTTGTTAGTGAGAAAAACCATTCAAATCTACATTGCATGGAAAAACAAGGTTGGTTATTATTAGATTGTTTTCAACAGTTTCTCCTGACTGATACTGCGGCGATGATTAGTCTTTCATTGCTAACGGGTGGCTGTTAATTGGAAACTTATTATGCATTCATAGTGAAGCCAAGAGTTGATTTCCCTAATTCACAGCTCAATGCTCATGTCATTCTCTATTTCAGATTTGTCTATGTGGATTAGTCTCAAACAATAAATCAAGCTAAAATAATGCTGAAGGCTATTGTTTAATGCACGACTGCTGCTTTGGAGTGTACTTTTGCCCTTATCTGTGATGGGCTGATACCTGCCAGCCTCTCGGGGAGATGGATAATGTGCTGCCTCTAATAAAGAATCAAACTGTCTGTTTATACTACACAGAGCTGGATAATGGTTTTAACACATCGGTGAGCTCCCTGTACAGGGTAACATGACTAACTTTTATTTTTCGTATGCATAATACCTGTGTCAGTTCAGCACATCCGTTCTGCATAATGGTCTATGAGGAAAGACATTTTCTTTAGTAAGCAACTCTTACAGTTGGCCCATACTGTACTGTATGTCAGCACTGTCAAGAGACTCGACTCTAATTATTCTCTAAATCAAAACAGAACATACAGTAGACGTGCATAGACGAACTTAATTGTGTCAAAAAACAGGTAATGTTCATACTGTACATCTCTGCACTAAGCCATACACAAGGTGTTCAAACTGTATAACCAATTAGCATTCCTTATAATATCTCATGCTTTTTGTTTGTTTTGATTTTAACAGAGTCCAGGGTTAAGGTGATGGAGCATAGAGGTGTGTTTTGTACAGGAATGAGGTGGAAGATTGCATAAACTGCACAAGGTGATTAAGTGGTCAGTCCAGAATTTGTAACACCATTAAACTCCATCCATCACATCATGCTGCTGGATTTATAGATTAACAGGATGCTTTACCGGAGGAAGACTGGAACCCCGAGAAGCTGAGCACATCTAAATTATGACCACGACTAGACTTGTGCGTCAATTTATGTACTGACTGGGATTTTGCTTGGGATTCCTCACAGCCTTTGCCTGATGAAAATCTGAGATCAATAAGAGGATGGAAAGGAAAATAACTGGAAGAAGTAGGATTTAAAGCCTACTGTCTATGGGTCCGGGGATGGCAGTCTCATCCTGTTGTGTCTGACAGAAGGCGCTCATCATGTGTGGAAATGTGTGGAAAGCTGCTTCTTATAGTAGCAGCCACCCTCATACACATAAACATGGCAGGCTAAACCCAATCGTTTATATTACTGTAGTCCATACTGTTCACACAGTTCAATTTCATAGCTGCATTAAATCCAACTGCACAGGGACTGATAAAGTCATAACACATTCTTCCTCTATTCTCAGCTAATGGCCGCCTAATATTCTGTAGTAGGTATAAAATTATGCTGTGTGGTCGTTGGGGTTGTTTAGTGACTTTTTTCGCTTTGGCTATGGGAAACACCTTTGTGGTTTATCGCATGGTTCTTTCTGTGTGCCATTTCTCTATTCTATTTTTCCTTCCGGTTTGTAGGTACATTAAGGAACTACTGTATAGAATATTCAGTAAAAAAATATGTAGAACAGTCACATGCAGCTCTGACCCCATGACTTCACAATACCTCTGAAGGTGTGCTGTGGTGACTGGTACCAGGACTTTAGCAGCAGATGGTTTAAGTGTTGTAAGATGGGGCCTACATGGATCAGAATGGTTTGTCCAGAACATCCCATGGATGCTCAGTCAGATTAAGATCTGGGGACCTTGAACTCTTCGCCTGCTCTCTGAGATCAAAACCCCTGATGTCACCAGTTTACATGTACATAATTGATACTATAATTAATGTTATTCAGTTCACCTGGTGGTGTTAATGTTATGGCTGATCGGTGTATTAGAGGTAAAGCGTGAGTTTGGTGCATTTTAGAGCAGACACACAAGGCAGGTGTACGGCTAAAGAATAAATGGCAGCTACTCTAGATTGTGAACAATTCATCATCAAAAGTGAGTGGCTCATTTATCAGAGAGGTAATATAGAGGGATATACATTTGTCTCTCAACAGCAAGAAAAAATTGTAGCTTCTATAATAATAATAATAATAATAATAATAATAATAATAATAATAATATTAGAAACCACATTTCTTCTGTGAAGTTAAGTACTACTAAGTACCAAACTCAGTAATTTCAGCAATGTCCATGATTGGTTTCTTTGCTTGATGCAGACCTTTCTGAAATGTTAACTAAAATCCACAGTAACTTGGGCGCCCAAGACCACGACGTTCCAATGGCATCCTAAAAATACTGACAAATGCAGGATGGGGAATGGGGTCGAGATGGAAAAATAAACCTTTATTAAATTCATACTACTTCCAAGCCACGTCCCTTTCAGGTTCTCAATGCTTCTATCATGTTGTCACTAATTTTCTATCACACACATGATCACATGCTCACCATGTCCAATATGATCAATCAGATTTATTAGTATGTTAAAGTAGTTCTCACAGTTCTTACAGCATTCGCCCAATTTTTCTTTTTTTGCAGACTTAATGGGAACATGCTTCAGTGTAATGGTGTCACAGACTAAGAGAAACAAACATTTGAAGAAACACCACAAGAAAAGCACAAATAACTGTACATGAATATAATCTATACTAAAAATAGTGAAATAGTCACACCCAGATATGCTTGTTGAACCTCCCATTTCAGATTTAGCTTTTTCCCCACTTTGCTTTTATGACTTTTCCCCTTTGGAAATGTCTTCCATTTGATTTTGGAGCATAGCTGTAGGTATTTGCTCATTCAGCCACAAGAGCATTAGTAAGGAACTGATGTTGGGAGAGGAGACTCAGGGTACTGCACATGCTATGTTCCAATTTATCTCCAAGGTGTCCACTAGGGTTGAGGTTAGAGGTTTGTGCAGGCCATTTGAGATCTCCCAGTCCCCTCCACTCTTGGCAAAGCACGTCTTCTTGGACCTCGCTGTATGCACGGGAGCATTGTCATGCTGGAAAATGCTTGGGCCTCTTTGTTCCAGTGAAGTTAAATCTGAATGCTATAGCATACTAAGTCATTCTATGCATTTGTATGCTCCCAACTTTGGGGAAACAGTTTAGGGAAATGCTCAGGATGTAATGATAGTGTCCACACACTTTTGCCCATATAGTGTAAGTTATGTAACAGTCTACAAATAAAGAAGTAATATTGGTTCAGAGAAAACGTTGTGTGTTAGGCATTTAAAGTGAAATTAATTAAAAGCAAAACAAAGGTGTCATTTGGGAAATTCATGCCCTCAGAATGCCTTTAATTAATTTCTTGCTAATTCCTCACATTCAAACTCCTGAATACATGTATTGAAATAGGTCCATACAAACACACACACACACACACACACACACACACACACACACACACATACACACACATACACACACACACACATATACACATATACACATACACACACATATACATACACACACACACACACACATACACCACTCCAAAAAGAGGCACTCTAGAGCAATTTTCATTTTTATCATCCGTAATCAGCCCCATAAACGGATTATCAATTGATGATGCTGAGATGCTTGAGTGAGCACTGGTGGCTGTAGTGTTCTGGCCTCTGGTACTCCAGCTCTCATACATCATTATCTAAAATGACTGTTTGAAGGCTGTGAGATATGACTTCTGAATGTTAAAGACTTACCAAAGTAAAATTTTCCAACCAGTTTCCTAATGAAAATGCCATGCAGGTGCAGGGTGGAAACAAACAAAGAAGAAGGCAACTAAAATACTGTGATACAAGGTGATCTACAGTATCGTATTGGTCTTCAGCATGTGTCAGTGTTAGATTTCTCCTTGATTTGCACTGACAACAATTCATTCTTTCACATGCCTGGCCTCTACATGCCTGCAGGATGGTGTTCAATCTTCCACCAGTGATAATGAAGAAAAGAGGTTGGACAGAAAGAAACAGGACTATTGCATTCCTCTCTATGAAGACAAGTAGTTCAATCCCTGGGGCGAATGGTATAGGACACGTAGCTGATGTATGATACACCCCAACACTGCAGTGCAGAAGGTTCCCTAAGCTGCATCCATTCTGAGCTGCACTAACACCCAGTAAAGTGCTGAGAGAGTCCTGAACATTCGAATCAGCGTCTTTACACAGTGAGCGAGGTCTCTGCTCAAGGATGAGGCTCCATAATGGCTGCAATAATTAAAAGCACATTCCTGCAAGCAAAAAAACCCAAGACTAATGTGTTTCTCAACTGTAATGAGGAACACTAATGAGCTACATACTGTCTGTAAGAGTTGCAAGAGTTAATCACTTCCCCCAACCTACAACTGCCCACCAAACACAAAACACACATACAGCAAGTAAAGTATCACAGCCCCAACCCACAGGAATAAAAACATCTGTCCTGAAAGCTCATTAAACTCAGTAATTAAACTTAAAAACCATCAAACACTGTACATGCCCAGATAATTAAACCCACATACACACGCATGCATGAAAACCGAGAAAAATTCTATATCGGGGAAAGAACATACTGTATTTCTGCACTTTCATAAATACTGTCTAATTTAATTGTTCTGGTTATACAAATAAGGCATACAGACCTACTGAGCACTTTATTAGAAAAACATGTACACATGTCCATTCATGGCAGCTATCTAATCACCAAGAATATGAATAAAAATGTGATCTGTTACTTTTACCATGTCATGATTCTTGGTGCCAGACACACCACTCCGAGTATTTCTCTGGAGGTTACTCAGAGTATATAAAGAAAAAACACCCTTAGAGTGGCAGTTCTGCAGACAGAAACTTCTTGTTGAAGAAGATCAACAGAGAATGGCCAGACTGGCCAGACAGCTTAATCTGATAAAGTGAAAAAAATGTCTGATGAATCTTGATTTCTGAACCAAAAGAATTTGGCACCAACAGGTAGTGTAATGCTGTGGGAAAAGGTTTTTGTAACACTTTAGACACATTAATGCCAATCAATCATCTCCATCTAACCTTACTTGTGGTTTGAGTATTGTTGCTGACCATGTGCATCCCTTGATGGCCATGATTTACATCTTCTAATGACCTACTTCCTGCATGATAATGCACCATGTAATAAAGCAAAAGTTATCTTAAACTAATTTCATGTACTGTACACAAGTTCATGGCCTTCCCAGTCACCAGATCTGAATCCAATAGAACATCTTTGGCGTGTGGTAGAACAAAAATGCACCTGGATAATCTGCAAGAAGTTCACGATGCACTCATGCCAATATAGACCAATACCTTTAAAGAATGTTTCCAACATCTTGTGGAATCCATGCCATGAATAATTAAAGCTGTTTTGAGAGCAAAGGGAGACCCAACCCATTATAAGTATAGATTTCCTAACAGTGCTTAGTAAGCGTATACAGTGGAACCTTAGATTGCAAATAACTTGTTCAGAGTTTTGCAAAACGAGCAAAATTTTTGAATAAATTTTGACTTGTTGAACGAGCGAGGTCTTAATATACGAGTACTGTAGTATTTATACGCTTTGTCTGCTAAGCGTCACATAATCACAACTGAGCCAATAAGTTTTGAGAACAACTGAGTTCTTCTGTCTCTCGCACTGTGGGATTATGGGTAATTGTCTCCCATGCTCAGTCTCAGTTCATGTGCGTCATTCATATAGTCAACATCCAACATGTGACCATGTGTGTTTGCGCGTAAAGCTTTTTTTTTGGTATTTTAGTGTCCAAGTGTAGTGACTGCTCTTTAGTAACTGTACTGCAACACCAGCCTCCGAGAAGAAAAAAAAAGTTAAAAGGCAGTGTGGGAGATAAATCTGTTTAGAGGAGTAATTCTGGTAGTGTGTGTGTGTGTGTGTGCGTGCAAGCAAGTGTGTGTAAAAGTCGTCCGACACAATAGCCCCACCCCTGCTATATAATGCCCCCTACAGTAATTTGTGTTATTATTGGTTTTATTTTTACCTTAAATTTTGTTTTAATTATTTTTATATGAATATTTTTGGGTTGTGGAATGAATCATCAAAGTTTTCATTATTTCTTATAGGAAAATTAGGTTTGATATACGAGAGCTTTGATCTACAAGTTCTTTGTGAAAGAATTATGCTCACAATCAAGGTTTGACTGTTACAAAGTAAAAAAGTTACAAAATACCCTATAGTGCCTTTATGTATAGAGAAAATCTATAATTTATTTTAATATATATATTATATTGCCAAAAGTATTTGCCCACCTGCCTTCACACACACATATGAACTTGAGTAACATCCAATTATTAATCCACAGGGTTTAATATCATGTTGGCCCACCCTTTGCAACTATAAAGGCTTTCCACAAGGTTTAGGAATGTGTTTATGGGAATTTTATACCATTCTTCCATGAGCACATTTATGAGGTCAGACATTGATGTTGGACGAGAAGGCCTGGCTTGCAGTCTCCGCCCTAATTCATCCCAAAGGGGTTCTGTCGGGTTGAGGTCAGGGCTCTGTGCAGGCCAGTCAAGTTCTTCCACACTAAACTTTGTCATCCATGTCTTTATGGACCTTGTCTTGTGCACTGGTATGCGGTCATGTTGGAACTGGTGTGGAGTTGTTTCTCTGGAGTTGGGCTAGGCCCATTTATTCCAGTTAAAGGAACTCTTAATGTTTCAGCATATCACTTTGGACAATTTCATGCTCCCACTTTGTGCTTATTAGGGATGGCCCCTTCCTGTTCCAACAGTACTGTGTGAATACTTTTGACAATATAGTGTATAGTCTATATTATTA
>JAOVVA010000002.1:17694044-17704284 GCA_028565275.1 Leiocassis micropogon | reverse complement strand
TTTCATTTTTGTGAAGCTGCTTTGAGACAATGACCATTGTTAAAAGCGCTATATAAATAAAGTTGAATTGAATTGAAAAATATGTTCCTCAGCTCACTTATGCACTGTGATTTGTGTGGCATATCAATAGGGATGGGAATCACCAGGGACAACCCGGTACGATATTATCATGATGCCTTGGTGCTGATTTCCTTTGTATTGCGTATCTTTAAATATCACAATTTTATAAATATCCTGAACTACGCCACCTTGCTGCCCAAATGCAAGCATACTGTATATAAGTTAAAAAATATATTTAAAATTATGATTTTTGGGGTCAGTGTGATGACACACGAATTGCCATAACAAGAGAATCATGATGTGTGAGTTTTCTCCAACTCTATGTAGTAGAGTATTAAAGCATGACTGTTCTGCTCTGTATGTGTTTGCATATAGTAGCAGTGACAGTGAGAGTGTCTTTGTGGACTAGTTGTGGTGACAGTGGCCTTTGTACTTCCTGCAAGTGATATTCGGGCTGAAGTCCATGCTGTCTCCTGGCATTTTCACATGCTGATCTCCAACCCTGCTCTCAAGCTTCATCAACATCTGCATTAAATCCAGACCTTCTCTAACACTGGAGAGAAATCACCTGCTTCAGCACTGGAAAATATCACCTTCCAATTAATATAGTTTATATTTATATGCCAATATCTTTATGCCAGTGAAGTCCTTACAACAAAAAAATACTTTTTTAAAATATGGATGTTTCTGTCAGAGCAGGGAATTATATGCAATACAATGGATAGTTATGGATAGACATATCAAACACAGCCAAGTACTATTAATTACTGTCTTTTAAATAATTCATAAAATACCCTTAAGGTAAATATACAAAAATCAAACAGCATAACGGGGGGATATTGTGCATTATCTGAGCTACAGTATTCATAAAGTATTAAAAGCAAGGGCAGTATGTCCCTGGATTATTGCCGTCAAGAGGATAAAAAAAAAATTAGTATGATACTAATAGTAATGTTTCACTTTATCACAAAATGTAAAAAAAATAAAATAAAAATCACTTGAGTAAATTAAATAGATTTATTTATTGCTATTTTTCATATGCTGAATTTATCAGTAAAATGCATTTACAGTACATTTTGTAGTGAAAAAAATACACTACAATATTTACATGTTATGTGCATCACTCTAACTAAAAGCTACTCCTTCTACATTTCAGTCCTAATTGCATCAGGCATGGGCAAAATTCTTCAGCAAACCAGAACCTCCAAGAATTTAAAAAGGTGCCAAAGAAGACACAAAGAGTCTTGTTAGTTTATTTCCTCCTATTTGGTGTTCCCATGCACCGTCCTCGACATGAATTGATTCGTACAAGAACGAAGAGTCGAAAAATCAATAACTTTTACATGAATGCGCAATGAGCGGATGCTGCCCTTCCTCAGGCAGGACCTGTGAAACCTTCCCATGAGCCTTCAACTGTCACTCTGCTGACGGTCGGTGGGATGAAACACGACACTGCAGCAGCTCCATGCAGCAGGATTAAATGCTGATTTGATACCTTTTGAGAATTAAGGTTGATGGTGGCTTATGGTTTGCAATATGAAATACTAATTTAATGGGTTAATCTGGCAAAGATTCATTTTGGAATAATTCAAGAGCAAGCTGGAAGATTGTTACCAGGTCAAATAAGACATGCAAATGTACTGTAGATTTACTGGAATGATGACACAACTTAAAGCAGCAGGCGCATTGCCAATTTACTGAATTATTATGTCTTCACCATGCCTGTCAGTCATACTCCACTCCTTTGATAATTACATAAACCTGTCACATTCTCAGTCCTTATGCTGTAGTGTATGTGTGGCCTTGTCCTGTTTGAAAAGCGCATTAGTAATCTCTCGTGTGCAGGCAATGAAGCACAACCCAGCTAATCCAGATTTGTGGCAGTAGTCTAGCTTTGGGCATCTCATTAGGAATCACCAAACCAGTGCAATGTCGGGCTGTCTTGTTAGGCGACTGGGACCTGATACGCTTGGCTGCACACTCTATCCCTCATTCCCTTCCCTTTTTCACCAAGCCGAGAAAGCAATTAAAATTTCAGCACAGACTGCTCTGTTCAGTGACGGGTAATTCTGGGGAGTTAAAAAAAAAAAAAAAAAAAAAAAACGCTTAAGAAAATGCGGTCAAGCCTTATCCTGCCAGAAACAATGTGATAATATGGAGGTAGACTTAGATAATCTTATAAAGCTCACTCTACCTAGATTTAGCAACTCAGAAAATATGACCTGAAAATTGAATTTGGCACCAAATATGTAGACTATGACTATAACAAAGACTTGAGTGCGTAACCTTTAGTAGATAGAAGTGTGAAACACTCAAGTCTCAAGAACACTGTCTGTACAGTATGTCAGGCCAGAGCAGGCCATAGCCATAGGAGTCTATTTACTTAAGACATGAATCAGAATGCTTTCTCGTCCCTTCTGGTAACATAAAAAAAAAACCTGGTTACTCATGCATGTACATGCATTGGCACACTCACTGGCTTTCAGTCAGATGAGAAGCTTGCCATGCCACCATAGGGAAGTAGTGACGGTGTTACACAAGGTCAAGTAAACAAAATCAACAAGACAAGAAAGTTTCATTAAATACTAACTGAGGGACCCGACGTTAACTGGTGAAGAGTTTATAGAAAAAACTAAAAATAAGCTGATCAGCTTTAATGTAATCAGTGATATTATTATTTCAGTTTGGAGCCCACGTACTGTACATGTCTGCCTGTCTTTCTGTATGATCAGAACAGTCTGCCTAACTTTTTAATACAAAGAAATAAAATTTCTTTTAAACTTTTTAAAATTATATTTCTTTTGTCATTAGACAAATACACTCTTACCTGTTCGGTAATCAGAGAGTGAGTCACAGATGAGAAATTGAAAACGTAGATCACATAAAGATGAAACTTTGTCTTAAAATAACTCCAGTGTGTTGAAATCCACTTACTGTATACCACTTTAGCGCTGTTATTTCAGCGGTGAAAAAATTCCCAGTAAAAATATTCAGTTTAGCTTTCATAATTAATATCTAATCGGTACATGTGTTTGTTTACATTGAGCAAGCAGCTTATTAGTTGCTTATTGTAAAGTTGATTATTAAATCAGCACATAACTGCTCATAACTTCCCTTCTACTCAATATTTTAAGCGCACAGCACTGGGCTCTCAGGTGTTTTACACGCCCTCACTTCAGACTGCTGCAAATATGTTTGCTCTTAAGAACTGTGTTTTATCTCATAGATATATTGTTATATTAAAACATTATGGTTTGTTATTAGCGCCATGGTTTTGAAGCATATGAGTCAAACTGGTTTCAAAGAAGGTTAAACATAAATGGATCTGTCCATTCATCTTTGATGGTTCGGTTTTCATAGTCTACTTCCCTTTTTTATGGAGAACCCCATTCTGTGTCACGCTTTCATTTGCGTGTTTTACCATCATTTCTGTGCGACACATACTATACACAGTAAAATATCTCATTGATTGACTGTGTTGAGTGATGCGTACTGTATAACCACACCCACCTCGAGGGGAAAAGTGTACTGAGGGTTTTTGTACTTTGAATTACGCAAGGTGGTTGTATTCTAATCATGAAACCCTTAATGCACAAAGAACCCCAGAATAAGTCTAAAAACTAAAAAGATGTCCTCTGCCATCTGTTATGAGGGGGCCACTGAATATGTTGTTAAGAGTGGGAGCCCCAACGCAGGAATTAGAGAGGAGCGTTGAGACATGAGGTGATTATGTGTACTGTACTTTGGCAGGGATTAATCGATTAGGGCAAGCACCTCGCAGTGCTAAGGGAATGGAGCGTCTACGCCACTTTGTAACTCAACTAAAGAGGAGTGTTGTGAACCATGTGCATGTAAACCTAAATATATATGCTCCCCTTTCTTTTGTGAAAGGTAACATGCTTATTTATTTATTTATTTATTTATTTGTCTCCAGACCTTTATTTTTCTATTTTATGACTTTTACATTGTTTATCTTTTAGGCCTCTTTTCAGTTTGTACCTTTCTTCTCACTTCTCTTTTCAGTTTTCTCTTTTCTCTTCTCTTTATCTTTTCACTTTTCTGTTCAGCACTCTCTTTCTTTTCTTTATCTTTTCACTTTCCTCTTTTCTTTCTTCTATACCAGAGCAACGCTCTCATACCAGGTGCTATCTAATGTTCACACATAGTCTGCTGGTTTCTGGGGGTTTAAATAACCTGTTGGACAGGTGTAGCGCATTTGCTTTGATTGGCAACATGGCAGGGTTGCCTAGCAACCATGGCTGTCAGCTGATTTGCCTGCCTATAAATCTGCGTAGTTGTCCGCAGATTTGCCCTTTGCGCGTGTGGCCGTGTTACACCATCCCTATATTTTTTCCTTTCTCAGGGATGATTAAGTTAAGCCTTTATTTGTCACATATACATTACAGTACAGTGAAATTCCTTCTTCACATATCCCAGTGTAACTGGGGTCAGGGCGCAAGGTCAGTCATGATACAGATAGCAGATAGGGTTAAGGGCCTTGCTCAAGGGCCCAACAGTGGCAAACCGGTGGAGCTGGTGCTCAAACCACCGATCTTCCAATCAGTAACTCAGTGCCTTAGCCCTCTGAGCCACCACTGCCCCTAAATCCTTATTTGGCAGCAGTGGGATTCGAACCCACTCCCTCGAAGAGACTGGAGACTTAATCTAGGGCCTTACATTGGACCATTCGATCTGCAGGTTACTGGCACAGGTTTTATTCCTGATCTTCCTGCCACAGCCCACACATTTCACTCACACTGGACACTGAGGATGCCCTGCATCTCTAGTGGGTGGGTATTATATATGGCGAAAGGGGATTTCCCAACAATAAATATTTATTTACATTTATCATATGTATTTATTTATTTATTTATCTTAATTAAAGTGAGCTCTACAGCTTTGACATGCAGAGAAGCCCAAGCCTGTTTTGTCAGTCATATAGAGCAGGTCAACTGCATAGACTAGAAGAGTGAACGATAAAGCCAGATGTTCTTAATCTCATCACACATTGTACTCCACCTTGGCCAGAACAGATTAATTCTCCATTATACTCTATGCACTATCCCTAATACACTTATGCAAATATATGCATGCATATTTATTTATACACATCTTATTCATGTGGGAAAAGGGTGTATTGGGTATGGTTGTTGTTTATGATGCTTTGATCAGCACAGTAAGAACTTGTGCACTGATAAAATTGACAGAAAATAAGAACAGAAGTGGAACTGCATCGACTTCACAGAGAGAAAGAAGTGGTCTATGTAAATGCTACACCAAAGATAACATTAATACTACTGGCAAGTGAAGTGAGCAAGATTGATTATCTCATTACAATGGCATCTGTCAAGGCAGCAAATGAACAGTGAGGTTTTTAAAGTTCAGGGGTTGGGAGCAGGAAAATTGGGCTAGAGTAAGAATCTGAGTGACTTTCCGATATGCAGTGGTTAGTACTTACCAAAAGTGGTTCAAGAAAGGACAACCTCATTAAATGGTGACAAGGAACATGGCAAAGTGGTGCTGATGTTTACTCCAGAATACCCAAATTTTACTTTAAATAAGCGTCTTTAGGAAGTGCTGGACAAATAATTTAGATCCAAGAGGGCCCACCTCGCAGTGTCCAAGATTTCAAATATGTTAATTATTGAATTCAGGTTTTTCAATCAGGCCCCCTATCCCCAGTGAATGGCAATCTTAATGATTCAGCATACCAAGACATCCAGGACGACGCTATGGTTCCACTTTGTGGCAATAGTTTGGTAAAGGCCCTTTTCTATTCCCACATGACTGTGTCCCAGTGCACAAAGCAAGGACTATAAAGACATGGTTTGATGAGCTCAGTGTGGAAGAACTTAACTGGCCCAAACAGAGCCCTGTGACTTCAACCCCATCGGGCACCTTTGGGATGAACTGGAACACAGATTGCGAGCCAGGCCTTTTTATCCAACATCACTGCTCTACAGAAACACTCCAAAATCTTGTAGACAGCCTTTCAAGAAGAGTGGAAGTTTTTATAGCTGCAAAATGGGGACCAACTAGATATTGAAAGATATGTATTTAAATGCAATGTCTTTGCAGGTTTAGCCCAATACTTTTGTCCATATTGTGTATAACAGCACACATTCAGAGGTTTTGTCTTGAGCTGTTTGGCAGCACTATGGGCACCTACTGTACACAAAATTATGCAGGTTGATTTAACGTGACAGCTGATATCAGCTGGTATATACTCTACAAGTGCTCACATGCCAAAAAACTCACCCACAAAAATGCAAGTATGTGTATCAAGTTGGTTATATGTACTGCTAAGATATTGCCATTTGTAAGGCATATCTGATCATGTACAGTATCACTGTAAAAAAATGTCACTTTAAAGAATTTAACCAGGAGTTTTTTCAACTATGTATCACCCATGAACACACATGTTTCTGCTACAGTACACGTCAAAGCACCAACACTGTGATGTAATGATTCGATTACATATTTGTATGTCAATCAGAAAAACAGAATGTGGCATCCTAACCCTGTATCAGTGTTTCTTAATTAACATTGTAAATGCCTTTTTATTATTTAACGTTACTATGATAGACAATACTTTGTACAGTCCAGTGCATGGGTGTGTATACACGCATACATGTCACACCACTGACAGCTCTGTGTTTCGCTGTATTTCTTTCTGTCGTAATTTTTTCGTCAGTCTCAAGGACCCAATCAGCTCTCCAGTCGGACACAGCTCCTGTTATTTATTGCTCCATGTGAGATTACTGTTAACGTGTGACCCTGATTGAGTTCAGGCTGACAGCCACATACACACACACACTCAGTCACAGTGGTGATGTTCCTGGAAGGCTCTCTTCTTTACTGATGACCAACAGTCACTACATTACAAACACTGCTAAAGTCAAAGTTCCAAGGATGTGACAGTGATCTTCTCCCAGTGCACATACTGGGCAGAGAACACACACAGTCCTGGTGAGATTAAACAGACATGTGTACACAATGTTCACCTTAAACATACAAAACAGATATGTTTAGCAAAATCTATCCAATGTCATTCCGTGACTATGCGCCATATTTAAAGTCAAACAGTCATGGCAATATAAACTGCTTTATTAAGCTGTTTCTTTGAACTAAAGTCAGTTTTTTTTAAGCACTTGGTTTAAATCTACCTTTCCAATGACCTGCCTGGCCTTGTTCCTTAAATAGTATGTAGGAAGAAAAGAGAGGAAAGAGTCTATTCATAACCCGCCAGTGGCTGTTGTGTGAACATCCACGTATACGTGCCCTTAATAAGATCCCAGCTGGGTTTCTCAGCAACACCATACACTGAGCCTGCATACTGTCAGCAGTGAGAACCAAGCTGTGAAAATCAAGAGACTATGCGCACATA
Organism: Leiocassis micropogon; assembly: GCA_028565275.1. NCBI lineage: Eukaryota > Metazoa > Chordata > Actinopteri > Siluriformes > Bagridae > Leiocassis > Leiocassis micropogon. The sequence goes on along the minus strand of JAOVVA010000002.1, from coordinate 17,696,837 downwards.
TTGCAGCAGCCGAGCAGCTATTTATACAGCTATTTAGAAATGCATGCACACACACATTATATTTATATATGTGTTATTTAATATATATATAACCCGTAATATATATATATATATATATATATATATATACACACACACACATACAATGTAACTGCAACATCTAGAATATACACAATGCGGGTTACTGCAGGAAGTAAGAAGAATAATCTTTAAATCATGTTCTTAGCGCTTGTAAATGTGACTGGTTGCAAATTGCTCGCTTTAATAAATTTTCCTTTTTATACACAAATGCAAAACCAATACACATTTAGAAAAACCTTGGGGACTTCTCGTAATTCATTTTATTTTTTAAATATTGAAATGTTCTTCAATTCAGTAGACACATTATAGTCTGGCACTAATTCTTCAGTGACCAGCGAGAACTACATACTGTAAGGAATAAAAATCAGTGAGTGTGCTACAACTGAGTATTTTCCAATAGCATCATATTCAAAGGATGCATAACCATCTTCAAACACAGTGATACAATACCTTTTTATTAGTGAACCCCATATAAGAGGTGTTCAAGACTTCTTGTCTGTGTTAAACTATCATTAATAAAAACCACCTGAACTTTACAGGAACTTGGTTTGGTGTTACTACCACAACCACCGTACAGTCCTGACCTCTTTCCAAGTGATTTAAACATGGGCCATTAAAGGAGTTCCTGGGAGGCCAGTGGTTCAGACATGAAGCAAGCAGTCCTGACATACTGAGAAAATGTTCTACTTTGATGATATCCAAGCATTAGTGAAATATTGGGATAAGTGCATTAGTGTAGCAGGGGAAATAAAGGTAGTTTTTACTCTCATAGCTGTGTTCTGTTATTCTGTACAATAAAAAGTCCCGGTTTGACTTGAACGTGACATTTAATGCTGTTGAAAAATCCACAAGGCCGCAAATCAGGCCTCTATGAATCACCAAATCTCATCATCATCATCATGTCACTGTGGCATATTTCCTTCTTCGGTGAGAGATTAGAAACGTGCTGCTCACGCCACAGCTCAGGATTTAAACAGGACACTGTGAAGCAAAGGACAAGGACAAGTGAAATACAGTATGACCAAGTACCTAATCAATAGGTGGAGCATGAACATCCCTGACCCTACATGTTAATTCATGCTTTAGTTTAGTTCCGTTCGCCTTTTCTTTTTTTCATGGGATTATAGTGACACATACGAAAGCCTGCGTATTCAAACAGCCCGCCTAGAAGTACACTTTTAATGTGACATCACTAAACTACAACATCGAATTCGGCTCACATCATGTTAATCAAGAAATAAGCAGGACATTATGGCATGTTGCTTTGCTTTTACATGGTATACCTTCTTCTTCATCGCCGCACAGCATTGTGATGTAAGAGGCGAGGGAGTCAGGTGTGCTCTCTGTGCTCTGCAGAAAAAGGCAGCTGTCGTGAGCTGCTATTAATTTTTAGGAGCTGCCATTTGAAGGCTGGACTTTAATAGAGTAAAGGAGGCTGCACAGAGCGGTTTAATTGTTTGATTGATTGGTCACACTACCGAGCGTATTTCTGAGCCCTGTCCCTGCCGATCAATGAGTCAGTGAGCGCCTAGCGAAACATATCAGCTTACCAGAGGCAGAATTTAATTAGAGTCGGGCTCTCCTGTCCCTGGCTGGGAGTCTATTACACAAACTTAGTATGAGAGCCCCTCCTCCACTCAAACTCCCTATAGCTACATAGTGTATTGTTACATCACATTCAGCTCCAACCCACACACACACATAGTATATTGGCCACATATCGAGTTAGTCTCCTAATCTGTCATTTAAACTAATTATCCTGGGCCGTGCATCATCAGCAGTAATGCTGTACAACCTGGATGGAAGTGAGAAAGATGTTAATAAAGACAGAAGAAATGCTGATGATTTGGCACGATGTGTGTGTGTGTGTGTGTGTGTGTGTGTGCGCGCAGTCGGTGTAAGAGCTAACAGCTAAGGTGAGCAGACGAGGTGCCAGTAGGCTCACTTCTCATCAGGTTTCGTAAATTGAATACATAAAAAGAAACAAAACCACAAAGCAATTAATCAATGATCTTCCCAGAATCTAACGGGGCCGAAACCCAAGGACATACAAAAAGTAGGAGGGGAAAATGACTGCATGTAGCCTGCTGCTGTAGCCAGTTGTAGATCCAGCTAATGATTAGATATAAGGCCAATCTAATCAGAAGATAAGACTCTCACTCAGTCATCGGATTCACCTCATGTTCTAGCAGGTGGTCGAGTCCATATAGACTAATAAAAATGTCCATTTGGCAGTCTTAAACCACTACAACCAATTACCGGCTTTTAAATACATTAAACTTTTATGTTTGCTCCGTTCATCTGCATTTGAAGGACAACTGTAGACAACTTTTGAGAAGGCTAAAGGTAGTTAATGGAGATGTCCAGGAGATTGATGAATGAGACATCAAGCTAACGAAAAGAATTATGATCCCATAAATACACTCAAGCTCTGTAGAGTACACGTCTTTGTAGAGTACAGAAACACATAAACTGTAACACTCATGACTCTTAGTAGAAAAAGTGATCAGTAGTAAAACAATTTGGAATACAGATCATCAAAACGGAAAAAAAAAAACAGCGGATAGATTTTCAATATCTACTCAATGAACATTGAGAGACTGGAGCAACATAGAGAATTGAAGTTTCTTTGTCGTGTTCTCTCTAAAATCTACTGAATAGAAACTGTGACGTGCTCCAATTTGTCAGTACTGTACAGTACATGCTGTAGCA
>JAOVVA010000002.1:17656449-17686473 GCA_028565275.1 Leiocassis micropogon | reverse complement strand
CAGCTATTTTAGTCCAGATCACGTCCATGACCCAGCTATGAAAAGCACTTCTGCAGCATCAGCACTTCAGGATTATATCTTCATCAAGCTTAAGATGGCCAGCAACGATCATGGCTATCTACTGTACACATCAGCCATGAAGCCACCATGGTGTCTAAAATGACTCCTGTGCGGACTGCATGCGTGTGATGTTCCAGTTTCAAGTAATCTGTTCATCCTCAGACATAGCAAATATATATGCCCTCATTGTTAACCCTGGAGAAAAGTGGAAAGGTGTGGTGGGGAAAAAATTGCGTGAAAGGAGGACAGAGCCAGGCAATATGCAGGTGGGTTTTAGTCTCCTCTGCCTTTATTAAGGACAACCCTACCACATCTGTAGTGTCTGAGAATGTGATATTGCTTCATAGTGACTTGAGGGAACTCCACCATATTGATTGGATAACAACAGTACTAAACATTATGACATGAATTTGAAAAGTACCACACACTACTATATATGCACAGTATGCTTCTATACTACACTGCCTAGACCAACAATAAGAAAAAGTCACACACACACACACTAATATTTCATTGAACTACCCTTTTGCCTTAATTATGGCTGTGGCATCGTTTCGATAAACTTATGCAATATCGCAACAAAGTTGCATTTATTTCTCCCCAAGGTCTTTTATTCTTGGGATGGGAGAGTTGAACCACTATGTAAAGTCTTCTCCAGCACATCTCAATGTGGATAAGGTCTGGAATATCTGGCTAATCCATGTGTGAAACTGATGTCTCATGCTCCCCGAACCACTCTTTCACAATTTGAGCCAGATGAATCCTGGCATCATCATCATCATCATCCTGGAATATGCCCGGGCCATCAGGGAAGAAAAAAAAATCCATAAATGGAAAAACCTGGTCATTCAGTACAGTATATTCAGCTCGTCAGCTGACCTCATTGTTGGGTCCATAATGTTGCTGAACCTAGACCTGACAAACAGCAGCAACATCAGATCATCAGCCCACACTGCCTCCATAGGCTTGTACAGTAGGCATTAGGCATGATGGGTACACCACTTCATCTGCCTCTCTTCCTACCCTGATGTGCCCATCACTCTGGAACAGGGTAAATGAAAACTCATTAGACCACATTACACTTTTTCAGTGCTCCACAGTCCATTCTTTATTTATTTATTTTTATTTTTATATCTTTATTATTATTTTTTAGGTTAGCCTCCCCGATAAGTGATAGGGCTACACAGCTGTTTAGCCCCAGTCCCTTGAACTTTGATAACCATTGCTCTTACTTATACTATTAAACATAGTTCCACTCTGTGTTTTTTTTTATTTTTTTATTTTTTATTGCACTAATTGTTTAATTGATCTCATTAGTTGTTTTCTTTGCTTGATGTCGGACAATAATTTGACCCTTCTAAAACAGAATAACATCTTTGCCACAATCAAAGGATATGTCTTCTGACATGCTTGTTTAAGAAATAAGAAGCTACTCATTTCATTAGATAGGGTTAAATAATTGGTTGACAGCTGAAACATTAATCACTGCAGTAATTATCTAATGGAAGGCTCTTACTTATTTGCTTAGTTAAAGCCAGGTGGTGACTTTTGTTTTGGTTATTATTTGTTTGGTTGTTATATACCGTCTTTACAAATTCCCACTATCATGCTTATATTTTAATTATACAAAGTAGAGTAAAAATGAGGGAAGCAAGGTTTTTAAAAGATATCAGCAACATTAAGTGACTAGAATTTTAGTAAAAGACCTTTTGCACCATCTCTAAGAGATACCTTAGAGTAATTTGAGCTACTGTGAAAGGATAATACAAATGAGACTACAAATTTCTTCTCAAAATTCCTTACAGTTTTAAAAGTAGGCATCAAAAATGCAATGTTAGCTTGCTAACTATAGCCCTCTGTAATTTGTTCATTTTATTTTTCTGACTAGTTTTGAGAAAACTGCAGTGTTTAGGATAACATCTTATCAAGAGACATCTGCCGATACAAAAATCTACAAAATCAGTTCTTTGCAGAACTCATTACTCTAATTAAAACAAGGTCGTGCAATAAGGGTAGAAGGTCTAAAAGCAACCCAAGTTTTTTGTCACTATCTAGGATTATTCTTAATAATTTTAATAAAAATAATAATAAAGCACTGCACCCATTTTATTACATTAAGACATTGAGCTGATGTGTGCAGCAAAAACGAGAAGCTCAGTGGATTCTGACTGATTATTTCAGTGTAGCTGACATTGCTCACCATGGGAAGCCAAAGGCAATGAGGAGGATCCAGTGCCAGATTTAGAGCCAGCAGCTGCGCAGCCCCACACCTCCCCATGCATCTGCCAAGTCACTCTGGGCATGACTCGGAGGTGAGTCCATGCACCAACGCTGCCACAATTTACCCACCCACACACACATCTTGTGTAACTATGTGGAATATTTCCATAGTGCTTTATCCAAATACTGCTACAGTTACAATAAACATTAGAAAAATCTCAGGAAATCAAAATTTTTTTTCTTTTGCTGTTAAGTAACAGAACAAAAACGTACGGTCTCATGGAGGTCATCCAAATGTTCCCTTCAATGTCAAAACTGTTACAGTATGTGCTACTGTTTCCATGGGTGCATCATTCCCAAATTGGTAACACATTCCTCTATGTTGGTAGGATGCTAGAAAGAGAATGACATTTGAAATGTCAGACATGTACATAAATAAAACACCAACCACAAACCCTGTGTCAAATCCTGCATTTCCATGTAGGTCAGAATAATGTATTCAAGAATATAGGGAAGAAACAGAAAACGTATGAAACAGATGCCATTTTTCGTTGCACTAACCTATTCATCATCCTGCCAGGGAATGTAAAATAGGGGCGGAAAGCATAAGCTGGATTAATCACCTTTGAGGAAAGCACTACTGCAGTGCTTACAGGAAGTGAGGACCGAGGCACGGAGCTCCTGCCCTACCAGTCTCACACTCGGAGGTGTTACCTGTAATCACAGATGTGTGGAAATAGCAAGTGAAAGTGAGAGAATACATTCGATGCCCCGTGTCTCTAGTCTCTGCAGACTCCCTCCTTCTCTGCTGAAGGTGAGGGGTTTCTGTTGCTGTAGGAGGTGAAAATAGTTATGGGATAATCCACTAAATATTGAGGCGCACAGTACAGTCAATTCATTTATCGCATATTCCTTAGGCATACCTGCTTGAGCAAAAACATATATACGGTATATTTTAAAGTTTTTACACTCAGCAATGACTTAAATGTGTCAATAAAGAAAAAACGGTTCTTACATCGTGTAGCATCAGATTTCCTATACAGAACTAGGCTTGGGACAGATAAAGGAAAATTATGTTGCTGCATTAAAGCACTGTGACTTAGAGCAGCTGTAAGAAATACAGATTTCTCCTAAAACAATGATTTAGCATTCTGCATTGCTGTCTAAGTAGACTGCAGGCCCACCTAACCCACTGATTCATTTCCGGCAAAAAAAAAAAAAAAAAGCAAAGCTGAAACACTAGACCTCTGGCTCCTTCTAGTGGCAGTCTGTAGCCTCAACACAGCAGTGTATTGAGTCACACCTAGACCTTGATCCACCCTGGAGGCAATGGTCTGTACTGTAAGTACAACCATATTCACACAATACAGATTCTGTCCTAAAACTTAATAGCACTGCTTATTGTGGAGATTATAAAGAGGGGGAAAAAAAGGAGAAAAGTGAAAGAGAGAGAGAGAGAGAGAAACTTGCTAGGGGGATGAGAGATGATCTACCACCGTTATGCGCGAGGTATTTTACGAGGCACTTAGGTACCCAGCTGAGATGGTGCGGCTAGATCATAGATTTCACTAATATCCCACACACTTCCCTGCTCACAGTTGTCAAACAAACTATGCTATTAATTATTGCATTAAACTGCTATTAGAGTGCGCAAAACCTCAGACTTGGTAGAGATGCACTGCCGAGAAGTCATTTAGACACAGTCGTGTCTGCCAGAGCACAGGCTGATACAAGCCCCACACTGCACAAAGACTTACACTCTTAAAGGCAATAACAAATTCAAGCCAGTTCAGAATATGACATTTTTATTTGATATTCAACAGAAAGAAAATATAAACATGAGTAAACTAAATAGTAAAACTGAACATTTGTTAATATTACCCTTATTAAATAGTATAAACTAAAGTGAAGGAGTTGATTTTAGTGCAGTACAAAGCAAATGAATTTATGGAAAAGTACATTTATTTAATTTATGGAAAAGCGAAGTGAAATGATGCGAAATAAAACGCATAACAGTGTTACTGAGATGATTAATAATCAGTAAGACATCCACATAGCACGCCCTGGCACTCAGGCTTAATATTCCCATCATATATTGCTCCTGCTAGGAATCGAACAGCAAAGAATATGGACATTGATATTAATGAGATTTCAGTTAGTTTTAGTATTTTTAAATCATTCAAAGTCATGTTTTAAACCTTGGCATGACCTTTACATTAAAGGTATTTACAGTAGGTACCGAAATAAATTCATCACCACCAAGTACCCAACTGGGGATGATCCTTTACTGAGGATACTGAAAACCCTTTCAGAGTCTCTTATTTGACATATCTGGACTTCTATCTGTTGAATAAATGGTATGGACCCTCAAAACTGAATAATTTTAGCTCAATTTACTATTCGCATAATTTTATACCGTGAGCATTACATTTTGAACCTGCTCCTTTGATATATGCTATATACTGGGGCATTTAATCTTAGAACAGAAATCTTTTGGAGGGAATTTACTGTAGATGGAATGGACATTTGTTAAAAGAGTGCATATATGTCATGAAAATACTACATATTGAGGTGAAAAGGATTTATGCTGTTTGTGCAGTTCTCAAAGTAAAAAGGCTGCAAATAAGCACTTTATCATATTGTTACAGATTCAGTAGAACTGGGCTCTGGGTTACTCACATGAAGCAACCGTTCTTTAAAATGTAAAAGAAACTCGGAACATAATACAATAACAGCCCTTAACAAGAACATGAAGTCATGGATGGTAACGTGATAACACTGATGCATCACAGCAGAAACGGACAGTAGGATGCTCATACATACAGACACTTAACCTACATAAATATTAGGACACAAATAAGACAATGGAAATAAAACATTAAAAAAAATAAATTAAAAACAATAGAAATAGCAAGTATTATGCAATAATCCCTGATTACTTCAAACTTTCAATTATTTTTGTTATATAAAGTAAATCACATGGCGAATGATGCTTTGTGGGAGAAATGACAAGAAAAAAATTAAAGAATTTTAATTTGCACATTATTTGCACTTTATTTAGAGAGATACTTTAAGTAAATTAAAAAAATAAATGACAAACCACATTCCTTACAGTTATAATGTCAACATGTGCACTTTATCACATTCACTATGAATTTTATTTCGATTAAAAAAAAAAAAAAATCTCCATACATAAACAATACTATGCTGTTTTAAGCGGTATTAATGAGGCAATCAGTTTGGAAAAGTTAATTAAATACAGATTACATGGATAAAATTTTAGACATTTAAAGTAATATTCTAAAGAAAACAACAATGATTCAATTTATAAAAGAAATTTAAAATACATTTGACAAAGGCACTACTATTGTGATAAGCAATAAGCAACAGGTTGTGCTGGATATCTAACATAACAAGCCTGAATATCACGTTCTTCCTCTTCAGAAGTTAAGGAATGTAGCGCCAATACATATTTTAATAAAATATCTCCCTTTCTTTCACCTATAAAGGTGTTTAACAGTCAAAAATTGACTTTGATTGTGCAATCTGACTTCTCTATATAAAGCATTTAAACATTTATCCACTTTTAAAAACTGAACCTAAGGCTGAGCATCTTCACAATTTTTGTCCTCCAGCACTGGCAGGAGAGAACTCTGCTGTACATGACAATTAAAATCAATGTGTACCTAATATTAAATTTTAATCAAATAACCATTATATCTTTTATTAATAGTAATAATGTGAATCAGATGAACAAACTGTACATTCACAGGGCTTAAAAAGTAGGTTCTGCTCACATGGTGGGTTAAAAATAAGTATGCAGTATGAATTTGCAATAACATTTGCCTGAAAATGAATTGTGTAAAACACTAATAAAATACGGCATATTAAAAAAAATTATAATCACGCATGTGAAAATGCTGTGCAGTTAATGTGACAAAACAATTTATATTTTTATTAATCTATTGACTGATATTTTAGAGATTCCTTTGGAAAGGTGATCATAAAGATTTCGGTGCACCGAAAATTCAGTTCGGTAAAAACTGCTGAACTGAAAAAAAAAAAAAACAACAACTGAAACCCAGATGAGTTAAACGAGCACCCCAGACTCAGTAATCTGCTGTCTGTAATGATATCCACTACTATGTAGACATCGACATGTTCTAAGTACTATTTGAAAAACGCAAAGTATTGCTACCAATAAAACAGTTTGAGGTGCTCTGTGGTTCACCTGTTATACAAATTCTTAAAAATGTCTAATCTAATTAGCTTCACACAATGATCCACTTGTAATTATGTAGTCTGATCATGAAATAATCAAATGTAAACCTCAATTCACGCATACGAATGAATCATGTGTCAACAAGTGCTGCTATACATAAAGAAAGTGACTTACACCATTAAAAGCTCATTGACAGTGGCAGTACACTGGGGTTGGTATGTAACAACTTGGTTCAGAACTAATCTAACAGGTAATGTCTACACTTAATATGTTACAAATGTTGTAAAGTAGAATATCATTAATGGCAACTGTGGTGTGGAGTTTTAAGGATCAATAAGGATTTTTTTTTTCCTCCTCACAATCATTTCACACCTACAATTCTTACTTAATAACAAATTCCCCTTCGTAAGGTGTAAAGTGGAATCTGTACCTATAGCACATTTGACATTGATCAATTTAAACTAGGTTAACTTAAACACAGTTTATATATATATATATATATATATATATCTGAAGAACACGGCCTAAACCAAAGCAAAAGCTATATAGAGCACTGCTTTTCGTAGAGATTTGCCCACAAAGTTTATTTAACAGTAAGTTTAGATATGCAACTACATAAACAGCTAAGCATTTATTTCAGCTTGATAGCAAACTTTATATTATATTAGTCTATTTTCATGATTGAAATGTATGAAATCTTTGACCAAATACACGAACATTGTTTTAAATGCAAACAACTGGTTCTGTTTTTGTCACTTTATCACAACATGTATTTAAAAAAAAGTTTACGGAAAGGGTAACATCACACCTCACTTTCATTCCTTTCCAACAAAGGCCTAGCTAGCTTTCAGTGAGTATATGAAATGCATTATGGGTTCAGAGATAAATAAATCATAACCTTAGGCAATTGCTTAGAACTGGTGTATCTTCTGTTTAATTGGCCCTAAATGTAACACACTGCCCCAAATCCATCTGTAAGATAATCCTGCTTCAGGACCCCGGTAATATTGGCACTTGTTCCCCTCTGTGTAAGGAACCAGTAGAGAAGCGTCTGAAAAGATAAAACTCACTAGGTGCTTTTTTTGAACAATACCCAGTTGGGAGGCAGAAATTTTTGCCCCAGCTTGAACTCCTCTTCTTAAAACACCAGAGATGTTAAAAAAATTTTTTTTTTAAAAAGCTCGATAAGTTAAAAACAAAACAAAAAAACAAACAAAAAAAATGACATAATACTAGTGTTAAATATTTCCTGTGTTACGATCATCTAAAATCTGTCCACTCTATGTATTTCCAGGCGTCATTGGCAGAACCTTCTGTGATTTGGCACAGTTTAACATTTGTGCTTCATGGCCAGCTGTAATAGAGACAGAAAGGGGTATAGATGAGGAGGGGGTGAGACAAAGAAATAAAAAGAGAACAACAAAGAAAGAGAGAGAAAATAAAGTGACTCTGAAAATCAGACTCCAGGAAGTATCTGTGAGTGATGAAGATGGAGCAGAGATTTCTCAGCCCCCGCAAATGCAAACTGAATGACTTCTAATTGCTAAGTGATCACAGGCTGTCCATCAAAACAGGGCAGCATTCTCCAACAGGAAGCGTACATCTACTGTAGTAACACTACTGGCACATAAACATTGTTCGTTTTGGCTTTTCAGTGTCCTCGAGGTCTGCAATGATCGGCATGCAAAACTTTCCAAAACCTCTGGAGACCTCCATTTTTATTGTGTCTCATTCATCTAGGAGTTCATTAATCTCATTAATGAGAGCTCAAACTGGCTCAGTGGGAAGCTCATTTTAGAAAGGGCACGAGCACCAATCTCATTCGCAGCTGGACGGACTGCACACGCAATGAGCTGCATGAGCTGCCATGCACATAATGAACAATCGGGGGCAGCAGAGCCATACACACGTGCATGCAGATGCAAATAGAGACGCGCAATAACTGCATCCAACTAACGAAGATTTAGGTGGACAAGCCTGATAGGGAAAGAACACTATAAATTTAAAGGGCACAATATCATTCTTAAATAGTACCTTCAATGGACTAATATGACTAAGATTTTGTTTATTGATCCCTTAAAATACAATTACTACAACAATAATTCTCTTAAAACTACTTGGGTAATGAATTAATTTAAATTAAATTATACAGTTGCATTATCTTGGTCCAATACTGTTTGGTTCTTGCAAGACCTTGGTCCAAAGACATTAAAACTAATTGAATATTTATTAATAATTTTTTTTAAAGATGGCAACCAGAATTGAAACAACCCAAAGAAAAATTGATAGCAGTTAGAGGGGGGGGGTTTATGGGTCTTCTTATTTCATGGCAAAAAGCAATCTTCCTCACTCCCTGCCCCTCAGCTTCACCTGACAGGATTCATATGGGGGAAGATTAGATGCACTAAAACATACACTATTCATTTACCCCACTGTTACACTGACATCCATTTCATTTATGTGCTCCTTTGCTATAAAACATGAACGCAGACAGGTTTATAAATACATTACTTAGGCTCCCATGTTGTCACAAGCATGTCTTTTAATAGCAGGAAAGCAGGTAGCGACTGATTATTTCTAAAAAAGACACCCAAGGGAGTGACAATATTATTAGTTAAAATAGATGAAACATGCATTGACAACGTTAGCAGGAGGACATTTAATCCCGTTAGACATGCAAAACCAAATTAAGCTAATGTGTTTCCGCTGGTATGTAATTAGAATGGATGGGTACGCTTGAGTGGGAAAGATGTGTGACATGGGAGGGCTTTTAAAGCAAACAGTACTTTGGTGCCAGGCTATGGAATAAGAACATGAGAGCTGGAGAAAGTGCGTTTAATGCTTACTCTGAATTTTTAATGCACTTATTTCTCATTCACATTAAAAATATATATTTTTTTAAGCATAAAAAAAGTCAAAAATAGGATCATAATTTTATGGGGATGAATGGAGAATATTTATATCTTCTGTATGATCATGTGTCCATTAAAATGTAGGAGTTGGACAGTAGTTTTATGAGAATGCCAAATAACGTCAAGATCTCATTCTTTATGTTAGTGCAAGAGTGCAAGCGGTATACCTTATGTGCAGTATCTGCAAACTGCTGAGCACTGTTCATCATGTCTCCAGTTTTTTCCTCCACACGGCCCAGTCTCTCTCCACGCTCGTTCAGTGCCTGACTGGCCTTTTGCACTGCACTAGTCACACTGTCGGCTGCAGAGTGCAGGATGCTGTTACCTGTACACACAAACACACAGCAGTAGGATAACCTAAGGGACAGAAAGTTAGATCACAATTTCTGTTTAAAAAAAAAAAAAAAAATACATCAGGCTTAAACTCTGAGATGTAATAATCATCATTGATCATTATTAATTTAACATACAGAATAAAGAGAAGATGAAATTCAGCTGATGAACTGAATTACAGTACATTGGGGATCAATTATGTCCCAGTAAACAGATAACTGGATCATGGGTACTCAGGTCTCATTCATGTCTGTGAGGAGTAAAGGATCGCCAGTCTTGTCCGATCCTAGAGAAAAGCTAATGTAGAATAAAATAGACGAAAGAAATCGATGCTGGCTATGATAGAAACGTATCAGAACACTAAGCTTGCTGAGTTTCCGGGTTCAAGGCAAAGGGTTCAAGGTTGTTGGTCTGGCCTCCAAATTCCCCAGATCTTAACCCGACCAAGCATCTGTGGGATGTGCTGAACAAACAAGGATGAGCTATAGAGGCCACTCCTTGCAACTTACAGCTTACAACTTACAGCGGTACCGGACACCACAGCATACCTTCTTGTGGGTCTTGTGGGTGGTCATGCCTCGAGGGTGCAGAGCTGGTTTGGTGGCACAAGAGGAACCTAAAACCTAGCGGGTCTTAATGTTTTTAAATGTTCTGGCTAATCAGTGTACAGTATATGAATGTTTAAAACAGACTGTGCTAAAGGCTGCATTCTCAACCAAGGACAAAGTTCATTTTTTACTATAAGCACATTCTAGAATTATCTCAAATATTTTAACATTTTTTGAGCTAAAAATTGCATAACAAAGTGGAATATTCCAACATTTGGCTTCTACTGTAAGACTCGGTAACATAAATTTGGCTCTCTGCCACACAAGACAGTGTTTTGTTCTTAGCTCTGTAGCTCGTTCCCCATTTCCCCTTCTTTCAGAGAATGAGCTGGTAATGGAAACGGGAGGATGTCTCTGCGCCATATCAACAGAGCCGTAGAGATCAGGGGAGGCTATGCGTTCCCCTCTGACAAGCCCAACCCTGCAGATGTTCCCACTGACAAGCTATATAATTTGGGCTGCTTCCAGACTGCCACTGTTATTATACTAACAAAGTAGTCCATGAAAGAAATAGTCCTCCACATGTCTTCACTTCAGAACCATATATCAGCGCCTTATATGTGTAAGAGTGGTGTGGTGGTGGTTTTTTTTGTAGACACACTGCAGCTTGACCAAACACTCTCCCGCTCCATGAACAAAAAGGACTCTTTCTTCCTGGTTCATAGTTGAAAACAAATGGTTCTTCACAGAAGCAGATCACAAGTCAGGACAATAGAGGAGACTTTGAAAACAAAAAGCGGCTTCAGATCAGTTCAGAGAACAATGAAAATGTCGGAAGGCAGCAGATGGGACGGATCAGACAGCTGAAAACACAAAGGTTTCATTTGCTGTCATGGTGATGTCAGGTGGTCTTTCAACACAAAAACTTCTATTCATTGACTTAATTTATTAAATATTTGATCTAATAAATATATGTGCAATCTGACATTTAAATCAAATACACGGACAGGCTAATGAGTTTTTTTCTACTGTTAAAAAAACAAACAAAAAAAAAAAAACGGTCCTCGGTGGCCCCTCTCCTCAGATCTAGATTGAGATGAACAAACAAGGTGAGTGATACTGTACCGTATACATGTTAATCTAAATAAGGAACCGTATTTAGAGTGTGGCAGAACACACTGGTAAACTCAGGATCACAATATGGCCGGGAGGACTGTGAAAAACAGTCACAAACAGTCCAAATATGGGGTGGATGATGGCCAAATTTTTCATTTTTCATAACAGCTACTTCTTTTCCATCAGATGTCGCAATACCGTGCCCTAGCAAATTAATAAAATAAAATAATAAAAAAAAGAAATTCTTAGAAACAGTTTTTGTGGACTTCATATTAACTTAAACACATCTCCTATTATATTGTACTTCCAGCCTCCTAACACACAGTACGACTGCAAATTAATCCCTGCTATCTGATATCACCCAAATGAAGAAGCGTTCCCTGTTGAGTCTGGTTCCTCTCAAGGTTTCTTCCTGTTTCCATCTTAGACAGTTTTTTACAGACATATTTTCTACACATATTTTCTACATACACTTTTCATACTCATTTCCCTAATTTACTTTTGATTCTATACCACTCAGCGAATCAAAAGTAAATTAGGGAAATGAGTATGTCAATTTTGTGGAAGAAATGCATGTGCATGTAAAAAAAAAAAAGAAAAAAAAAAAAAGAAAAAAAAAATCAACTTTAAAAACATGGTATGGTTATGTTTAATAGTGAAAGGAAGAGCATTTTATATGCACACAAAGAGATGAAATCTCACAGGATTAGGTCTAAACAGTGGCCATAAGAAAACTACTTTCAATTTCTATTTGCTAGGGAGCATAAAGATTTGACATTGGAGCAATGGAAAAAGATCATGTGGTCTGATGAATTTAGACTGACCCTATTCTAGAGCGATGAGTGCGTCAGAGTAAGAAGCGATGCACCCATCATGCACAGTGTCCATTGTACAATGTGTTATGATCTGGGTTTGCTTCAGTAGATCAGCAATGTTATGTGGCAATAAAAAGTCAGCTGATGAGCTGAATGTACTGAATGAACAGTTTTTCTTCCCTGGTGACATGGCCATATTATCGGACTCAAATTGTGAAAAAGTGATTCTGGGAGCATAACTAATCATTTTCATACATAAATTGTGCGCTGTAATCAAAGCTAAATGTCACTGAATAAAATAAACTGTGTTCAACTTTTTTTGGCCACCCAGTGGATCTACGCAATGTTTTTACATGGTTCTCTCAGTAAGACGGCCTCCTAAAACTACAGTCACAAGGAAAAAGCACACCCTCCTTCTATTCAGTGCTTTTACTTTTTGGGGCCTAAATAACAATTATGTTGTCCTAGTTAGTCAGTTATTTAGTTAGACAGACAGTTAGCCTGTCCACCCGCCCACCTGTGGGATTTTCTACAGTTTTCTCCCTAATTTAGTAGTGTCCAATTTTGGACCCGTCTCTTAGGGCATTCCCCCATCAACGACAGTGAGCAACCACGGAGGACATAGACTAGCACATGTTTCTTCATGTGAAGCCACCGACCACACCTTTTTTTCGCTGTTGCTGCAAAGGATATTGTTCCACAGCTTTTGTGGTTTGTTCGGTCACAATTTTGCAACCCTTTTGTGTGTCCATATTCCTTTTGGAGAAAACAGGCTTTTTCCTAGCCACCCTTCAATGGATGCTACAGTATACTGTTTTTTTTTTTTTTTTTTTTACAGGTTGTGTCATGAACATAAACAATGTGCTCATAGAGGCCTGATGGTTCCATGATGTAGCTCTTGCATTTTTCTTTATATGTCGGAGTGTTAAACATTTGAACTTGGACTGAATTTGCTGAACATGTGCACTCTTTGGATGACAGGTAACTGGCTTGGAGTTTCTTTATTTCTAAATCTTCCAAAAGATCTGCTTTTACAGAGGTAGTCACACTCCTTGCTTGTGAATTCATCTTGTGCATTTCATTAGTAACACATGACTGGCAATTATTCTCTTAATGATTATGGAAGTATGACGGGGGTCATTATTTCTTTCCCACCTGGTTTATGAGTGTTGATTTATTATTGAGAAAAATGACTTCATACTGACATCTGTTATGATTTTTTTGTTAAACTGAGGTGATTTGTTTGCTCATAGGGGCAAAGCTAGCTTAGTGGTCAAGGCGACAGATCAGAAGGTCCCAGGTCCGAACTCGAACACGGTTTCCAGTGTTGGACCCTTGAGCAAGGCCCTTAACTCTCAACTGCTTTGATGTATAATGAGATAAAAAATTAAGTCACTGTGGATAAGGGCGTCTGCCAAATGGCATAAATGTAAATAAAAAGTTGGTTAGGACCATACGATTGTGATTATTACCCTGATATGAACATAAAATGGACTGAGAGCGTATTTTCCCCATGCCTGTATTCCCAGTATTCAGTCCAAACGGCCAGGCATGTTTAAAATCAGACATTTTATTTGACATTTTCCATGCTAATGTTGCTATTGTGCACACTCAAATGTGTTTATGATTGCTCCAGCTGAATATTCTGACCTTTTTGCTATGCATCCCACAGATAACAGGATCTGCTGTGGGTGGAAACTTCAAGAGAAATTTGTTTCTAAAGCTTCAGATATCAGTGTAATGTGGGCTTAACACATCACAGATGGGCTTTTTCACTTTAGCAAACTGTAATAATTTACATTTTATGATAAACTATAGTTGCCTGTTGGTTACAATTTCCCTTTGGAATAAAGCACTTTGTCTAGAAACACTCATTGGTATATTGCTTATAGACAAAACATGTTTTTTTGAGCAGATGTACAGTAAGATTGTATGATTCTCTTACAAAATAATAATCATAATAAAATTGTAATTATTTTGACACATTGTGATTTAAACTATAATATTTAACTATTAAATGTATAAGTCTTTATCTAAACGTCTTTATCTAGGCTAATGAATAATTAAACAAATTATCTCTCATTAAGAGGATGTTTGTTAATATTTATCACTTTAAAATTATTTTTTAATGAACAAATCATTAAATTATTAACAAACTCTACATACATTCCTGACCGTGCATATATTACCTGTAATAAATTCCAGCCTTTTGCGATTAAATAATTGCAGAGGACCATTAAGTCATTTAGATTTTTGTGCAATTAATTGTGCAGCTGTACTGTACAACAATCTAAGCAAAGTCATTTGCAAAACACTGGTGCAAATTAACCTGGTTACAGCTCCTGACACAGCGAGTTTCGGAGATCCTGACGGTGAATGCTCAGTGAACTGAAGCACGCGAAGCAGCAGGTTCATGGTGCAGAGATGTGACTGTAGCCCAGCATTAATGCCAAGCTCCAGACTGACAAACAGGATTACTCTTTACACAGATTATACTTTAATTTTTGGCAAATCATTACCTGCCCCCAAAAGGCTGCTATTCAATAATCTCTACTATTTATATATAGGTTTAGGTTTTCTCTCTGAAAAAGTGTTATGTTGTTCTAGTTTAGGGACATAACTCAAATGCAAGAAGACTAAAGATGGAAACAGCTCTATTTGACAATCTGACAGAAATAGAGCTCAACGCTGGCAGCAAAAGCTATAAATTGATACATTTTTACAGACTAAAAATTATAAACATCTCACACCTGTCAATGTCCAACTGAAATTCAAGAGCAAATCTTAGAGCCGTTCTGCTTGCCTGCTTGAAGTAGGACACCTGAGTCCGACATAATCGTCTTCCTCATTCTGTTCAAAAAGATCTTGCAATGGTAAATGACTGAATTTACTGATTGCTCCTGTGCTACAGAACACAACAAAGAAAATGGCTTGATGGCTTATTTGAACGACCTTCTATTAATCTTACTCACTCGTGTTAGTTTTGTAAATTCTCTCCAGTTAACATAATTTGGGCCATATATATATATATATATATCCACAATATATGAATAAATATAAGGTACTGTATATGTTGCTTTTGTTTTCTTTAACATTTACAATTTATGTAAAAGAATGTTGCTGTGGTTCAAACCTGTGGTCTTCTAAACAGTTTTGGATCTTAACCACTGAATCTCAATCAAGTTGTGTCAATACATATCGGATATACACTATATTGCCAAAAGTATTCGCTCGCCTGCCTTCGATTGCATGGCGTTTAGGGCGGAGCTTGCGAGCCAGGCCTTCTGATCCAACATCAGTGCCTGACCTCACAAATGCACTTCTGGAAGAAGGGTCAAAATTTTCATAAACCTGGGGAAAGCCTTCCCAGAAGAGTTGAAGCCATTATAGCTGCAAAGGGTGGGCCAACATCATATTACCTATCTGATATAACAGATATAACCCTGTGGATTAAGAATTGGATGTTACTCAAGTTCATATGCATGTTAAGGCAAGCAAGTGAAAACTTTTGTTTCACTTATAATGCATATTTGATCTGGGACCACATAAAAGGGACTCAGATGTGATCAGAGATCCTAAAAAAATAAGATTTGAGTCACAGGGTTAAAAAAATAAATAAATAAGGAAAGTAGTCACTTCAGGCTGGTAATGAGAACGTGGCCAAAATGACTTATCCATAAAAGCTTAAAATCTTTTTCAAAGTTATATACTATAGATTGTACATACACCCCTATAAAAACTGGGAAACACTATTCTCATGTCAATATGTAAAAGCTTCATTTATTAAGATCTTACATTAACAAATTTTGACTTGGCAAATTTGGCCCAATGTATTACCAGAAAAAGCACATACAGTTTACCATAAAAAAAAAAATGTTTTAGTTAACATTAATTGATTATAGAAAATTAGTGGCAAAACTCTGACTGATGGGTTTTTTTTTTTTTTTTTTAATTCAATCTATTTATCTGTGATTTATTTTCCAGTAGCTTTGCTTTAAATACAGGTTTAAGGTTTAAGGAAGAAAAGTTTTAAAGTCAGCATCTACTTTATGCCCCAACGTTCCCAGCTATAAAATGAGTGCTTCAACACTATCTATTAAGTATTTTCTTTCTCGAAGACTGCAATCAGCCAAACAAAGCGGCTAGCAACAACAAACAGATCTATTGCTGACTCCTAGCAGAGATGCCTATTCAACATGTCAAAGTTCCAGATGATGATTATGTAATCATCCCACTATGTTTCATCTCTCCTCTAATATAACAGGCAAAGGATGCGAAAGGTTTTTAACGTAGAAACCAGGGGAAAGAAGTGCTACTTATATGAAAAGAAAGCTTAAAACACATAAAATTACAGTATGTTAACATTTATTACAAATGGCTTACAAAATTTAGTTTTGTTTTTTTAAATGCATCATAACCTGATTTGTTGGGAAAAAAAATTGGGAAATTACTGCTTACATGCACACATGCAGTGTGGGGTTTTCTCTGATTAAAGTAAACATGTTTCTAATCACAAGAAAAAGGTGCTGCTATAAACTGGCAGGAACAAGACAAAAACATGAAACACTAATGGATCTTAATCTTGCGCACTCATCATTTTAAAATATTCATCCAAAGTTTACTCATACAATACAAAAATGATTAAACAGACATTTCGCATGCTGATGAAAAGTCAGACAGCTAACCAGCAATTTTGTCCAAAAAAGAGAATGATTGATTTACTGTTTAAGCAAATGCAGAAAGTCAGTGCTTTATCCTATTAAACATATTTTTACTTTGCACCCTAATTTTCCCTTAGAGAATAGCCTAAGAGGAGTTTTAAAAAAAATGAGATGTATGTGATATGCAATAGACAGTAATGAATGGATCTGCACTGTATTCAGAACAACAAACATAAAGATGCCTAAAATTCTAAGAGGAATCCAGAAATAATTTTTGAAGCCTTAATAATAAAAACCAATAAAAGTGACATCTTGGTTGATTATTTAAATGTTTATGTATATTTGTTAAAATATAGACCTACAGCTTTGAGGCAGAGTGCTGTATATCAGCCAAGAATGAATGCTGTGTAATAGTCCATATGGGTATTAATTTGTATTGGAGTCACGTCAGGATCCTTGTGCAGCAATTATGTCCAAAAGCACCACAACATCCAATGTGTAATACTTTTAAGCTTTTTATAATACATTATAAGCTTCAGATGATGTATCCCCCACAGTTATTGTCCCACACCTGAGCAGCTTCATGATATTTGTTTTGCACTGGTGTGAGACTTAGACTGTAAGAGACAGAATGGTTCCTTTATTACTGCCTTGAAGCCAAACGTCTTGTCTTCGTCTGTCTGTCTTCTAATTTTAATGCAGTGTACTGACCTTCTGAAACCATTAAGCATCGTCATTTAAAAGACTGAACTATAACTGTCAATTTTCAACAGTCTCGTTGGTGCTGATGTAGCGCCAGGCATGTGTCTGATACAGCTGTGAGTCCCTACTCTCCCGTGGCCTGCCTCACACTGCTGTCCACACAGTCCCCTCAGTACACCAGAGCTTCCATGGGTTCAGCAAAGATGTAAAAACTAATTTCCAGCTGCACTTTATGGAGTAAAGAGGAACTTGAGATATTACCATAGGTAAAGGGAGGAGGACTCCAGAGAACACCAGTTTACATTGACTACTCAAACTCGTTCCTCTCTCTGTAACTACACATATATCCTATTATCTTTACTGTTTATTATAAATTATTCATAGTAGGTCCTGAAGGTGAATAGCTGAGCAATGATTTTAAAGGTTTATGAGCCAACATCTTCAGTGTGACTCTCAGGGGAATAACCATCAACAGTTTTGCAAAAATACAGAATATTCACATGAACATTACATATTTATCAGTGTATTATTTGGGTTAATTTTAATCAGACTGCTTTTTCTGACAGCTCAAATTGCAAAAACATTAGTATGTCTTCAAAGTCATTACTCTTCTTAAGCTAAAGTATGAAATATTGTAGAGGAAATTACTCCAAAGGGCTCAATTTCATCAATCTCTAAAAACATTTACGGGAGGAAAAAGGAATTTAAAACTTAGCAATATTCAGCACAAATGTTTTTTTTTTTTTTTTTTTTGCTTAAAGCTAAAGAAAAAAAATAAACATCAGAAGAAGCAGTCTGGTATAATGTAAGAAAAATGCCATGCAACAGATCTGTGATACTGTACAACATGAGCTACAGATCTCTAGGAATGTATGGCTATGTGACTGCACGTTGCTCATGCTCACCTCCCAGCAGTTTGGATTGGCAATTGACAAATTCTGGCTTCCTTTCTGCACTGTGGCGCTGACACGTGTTATGTAGGACCTGCACGAACACGCACTTGTCCCCAGCTGAGCCGGCTACCCACTGGTCAAACGCGTTCTCAAATGTCAGGTCAAACTCTGGACAATCCTGTGACGTGACAGGAAGAGAGAAAAAGAGTGAGAGAAAGAAGGTATGACAAGAACAGGAAGATAAAAATAAGAATGGAGAAGATGCCCAATGCCACCCACAGAGACTTTAAATGATTATGTGACTCACCCTGTTAGGGTCAATTCCGTTCACCTGCCGCAGCTGGTCAAGACTCCACTGGGATCTCCGGACAAAAGCGGAAGAGCCCTCAAACTGCTTTACTTTTGTGATAGAAATCTCTGCTGGCTTCTTATTGGTCACTGAATAGAGAATAAAGGAAATGGTTGTTACACGGTATGTTTAAGTGTGGAAACACAGTTGGAAACTCAGGTTATAGGGCCAGAATATTTACTTGGCTCTCAATGAAGACAACATACAGTAGGTGGTGAATAAATATGAAATATCCGTATCGTGATTCTTCTCAGATATTGCCGATGACACTGTGTGGGAGTTCTGATAAATTGTGCCATTCACCTGATCGGTATTGAGGATAGTTCTAACAGATCTAACTTGCATGCTACCACTGACAGTGTGTCCAACACTTCAACAAGCTTACATGTCTAATGTGACACAGGCTTGTGATTTGAGGTCATGTAAATACCATCACTGCATTGTGATGTCGGAGTCGGTGATGAATCTAATGAAATCACAATTCCAGCACTTTCAGAGGAGTTTAAGAGCTCATTCTGCCCTCTCAGGTCACACTATGATCCAACCCACAGCAAACTTTTCACAGGAGGTTCTGCTTCTCTACTGTTCACAGAAACATCTGCGTCCTTGATGTCTTCTTTTCCCTCCTTAATATCTGTTCTCATCCACATTTTCCTCACTTGTTGTGCAGGTCGACTCCCCTGCTTCATCTCAGTTTCACCTTTAAACTGGCATCTGGAAGAGAGTTTTGTTGTTTATGGTTACTAGGACCTCAAGGGATTGATTTCATCTACATGACCAATCCCAACCTCAGCCCCCATACTGCTGGAGGAAGAGTTTTAGAAAGTATTCCAAATAAAAAGTTGAATTATAACTACACAGACTATGTACAGTAAATGCAGCTTTATAAATGAAGGCAGCATACGATAAATTTCAATTTAGATACTTATACGTCTGAATATAATATTACACTTTAAACAAGAGTTCTGCAATTTGACTTAAATACATTTATATACAACAACACGCCTTGCATGAGTCCCATATGCTTGATAAATATTAATTTGCTCATTTAATAAACGTGTCAGAGTAGCTAATGAAGACGTATGGAATTCCCAACTAAACTGGAAGTGAATAAGAGGTTGTGAAGATCATTAATCAGAAACATACAGCTTAGAACAGCACACAGCAGATTACTCAGTAAAGTGCTCTATTTGTAAGAACAGCAGAAAAGCAATTTCTAGGAAATCACCAATTTAGAGTTGCTAATGATTATTCCTTACATTAAGGTTGATTAAATGTTGATTAAAATCATTTAGTCAAATAAGCCCAATTTCCACTTTCATGTTTTTGCTATGGGTTTAGAATTGCAGCCTTCCATGGCTCAGTGTCCCCCTGACATCATTAGCTACTGTGTAGCAACAAATCATTAAAGCAAAAAATGGCGGCAGTACATATAGTCACAGATACTCCAACAATTCGATATAAGGGCACAGATAACACAAATTATTTACAAAACAGCCATACATGGCACTGTGAAGGTCTACAGACACCTACGGATCGACTTGCAATTACTCAAAACTGTGGTACAGGTTGTTTGTTTTTGTATGTATTTATGTATCTATGTATGTATGCGTGCGTGAGTGTGTGTATGCATCTACAGTATGTACTTATGTATACATGTATGTATGTATGTATATGTATGTGTGTGTGTGCATGTACAGTACTTTATGTAAACAGTATGTGTGCATGTGTGCGTGTGTATGTATGTGTGCGTATGTGGGCGCTTGTGTGTGTGCACTGACAACTCATTACATTAAAACACAAAACATTAAGCCCAATATTGTGTAGGTTCCCCTGGAGCAGCTCTGGGCAAACCTACTGAGCAAGAAATTCAGCAGTGTGCTGTGGTGTCTGGCACCGAGACATTTGTGGCAGAACGTCTGGGTTCTGTAGGTTACCTCCAGAGATTAGACTTGTTTGCCTGGCACATCCCACGGATATTCGATCAGACCGAGATCTGGGATCGACAATCTTTAACTCTTTGTCTGCTAAGCCCCGCCCCGTATACAGTAGACTGTGGTAGAACATGTGCTCTGATAAAGACTTGAGGTAAGAAAATTATTTGTCACATATACATTACTGTACGATGAAATTCTTTTCTTCACATATCCTAGATTTAGGGGCTGGATAAACCTGTGCTTTGTTTTGTGGATTTGCTCAATTTTATAAATGTTCCAATTTAATCTTTCTTTTTAACACAGCTACAGTGAGAGTGTGTTGGAATAATAAGAAAAAGGTATTTTCATCATACCATAACTGAGGAAATTATTCTTTGGGAAACACTGCAATTAAAAAATTCTCTTTAATTGGGTAAATGTGAGCAGTTTTCTGGAACACCAAAACCAAGTCATGTTTTTGTCATGACTTGGTTTTGTCAAGGCACAGTACACGTACAAAGCTTCGCAAAAACCACAACGCCTTTGGATCAAGTCCAGTTGCAAAGAGAGAAAAATGACTTTTTCAAAAAAAAAAAAAAAGAGATTGAATAAAAATATGTTGTGTATCATTCAAGAAGTGCAGACATTCTGTTCTCACCTTCAACAGCTTTGACTGACAAATGTGTTATTACCATATTTCACAGATTTTCTGTTAATCACAGATTTTTGTGGCCAGCACAGTTTTAACGTAATCTGCTGCCAATATCCAAAAGCCAGTTACGTAACGGCTAAATAACATGGGAGGTATTATTCAAACCATCTTTTAATATCCACGCGAGATCTGACACTTGGAAACTGGAACAATATTTGATTGAATATTCGAACAGGGTCTATCATTTTACAACACTCATGAGATCGCTGAAGAACAGCTGGGTTTAGGTCAACATTTCTTGCAAACACTTAAGCAGATGAGTCATGCAGCTGTCTCCTCTTATAGTGCTTTCAACTTCACATCTTCATTTGTCTTTCAAGTCAATACTTATAACCAGAAGATTTTTTTGTTACCTTAAAATAAATAAATGTTTGCATAGTCAGTTACTGATGGGTCAAAAATACACCCTCTAAATGTATAGCACATACCAGCATCCAAAACAAGAGCTATTACAGATAAAGCTGGTTTACTGTAAGTGCTGGGGCTTCCATGTGAAGGTACGCCAGAAGTTTTGACTAACTGTTGTATAACTTCATTACATTACCCAACTACAAGCCTGCCAAGTAACACTCTGTGTCCAACAGCAGCTCTCACTTTGGCACAATGTGATGCACAATCATGGACCAGACAGAACTTCTCCTATATTACTGAGTCATTACATAGTCATTATGTCTACACTACAAAAAAAACAACAAAAAAAACGCTTTTTTATATTAAAGTGCACATTCAGTCCAACATTGTTCAACAACCTTATGCAATGTTATAACATTTATTTCTGTCCGTTGCATTAATTTTTGCCTGAGATCTTGTATTGATGAGTCTTGAGTCAAACCCTTCTGTAAAGTCCTCTCCAACATGTCCCAAAAACGTTCAAAAAGGTTTTGTAGGGGCCATGTGAGAAAATTAATCTCATGCTCCAAAAAATACTTTCATAAATTTGAACCTGAATACTGGCACTCTTCATCCTGGAATATGCCTGTGCCATCAGGGAAGAACAAATCCATAGATGTTCATTTTATTGCCACATAATACTGCAGAATCAAGCCCTCGCCAACTGGAGCATCATCACACTGTGACTCCAAAGGCTACTAAACATGATGGGTGCATCGCTTCATGTGCTGCCCTTCTTACCTCATCCATAACTATGGAACAGGGCAAATCTGGACCATATGACTCATCTTTTGCCCCATTTTTGTAGACCTTTCTTATCCAGATTAGTCAACAAGTGGTTTTCATATGGTGTTTAGTATCGATGCTGAGTGTTTTTGTGGCACCATTGTGGCAAACATAGCTTTGTTTTCAATTATTATTGATGCAATTTCACCAAAGGTTGAAAAGATCTCTGGTCAAAGATGATTTTTTTTTTTTTTTACCACTTTCCTTCCACAAAGTTGACAGTTCACCCTTCCAGGTTTCACTACTGCACTGGAGAGTTGTCCAATTCCAGTAATTTCAAAAATTTCATTAGTTGTTTTCTATTAACCCTTCTGCAACATAGTAACATCTTTTCTGCAACCATGGGACATGTCTGCTGAAAAACAATTGTTAAAAGAATTGTTGCCAAGCAAAACATGTTAAATTATTAAAGTAATTATGCAAAGGTTTTTAGGTATTTGCTTATTTAAATCCAAACAATGACTTCTTTAGCCAGGCAGTATACTGTACATGAACTACAGTAAGGCCTACTACATAATTGGCTAAGTAATTTATGGAGCAATTAGAAGCAAGGGTAAAAAGAAAGGATTAAGCAATCAGTTATTTTTATATTACTAAAAAATATATTTATATTTTTTTTAAAAATCCATATTGATGTACAGTATATATACATATATACACCATGAATTCATGGTTAATTATTTTTGTAGTGAAATTCTGATTTAAAATGATAAATGTATTCCTGCGTTAAACTACCATACATAAAGACAGGATGGTTATGTTTTGCAGTCAGTGAAGCTTGTGTGTCTCGGAGGCTCAGGAGCAGAAACAAACGGGGCATGAAGGTGTGCTTAAAAATATGCCCGCAATCTCAACTGAATATCTGAGTAAAGGCAGAGCAACACATTTATTACACAAAAACGATCCATTCTCTTGAGCCGTTACTTCTAGACTCCTGGACCGGTACAGTAGAGCTTCAGTCTGTGTTAACATCAAAGTGGATCTAACAATCATCGCAATGAATTACAATCAAAATCTACCGTCAGTTAAAATCTACCATCAATCTGCTATACTCCTGATCATGACATAAGCAAAAGGCATATAGTAACCTGGCCTTAGCGTGCGGATTTGAGAATAGGGTAAGATACAGTGGTTACAGAGCCAGAAATTACAGGCCACTTAAAATCTATTTGTTCTCATGTGAACAGAAATCCACAGAGCTCAAAGAGAACACCAAGTCAGCTTAAAGTACTTTACTACAGCTATTGTTTAGAAGAGAGTTAACTGCTTGCTGATGAGAAACTCCATCACAGCCCCATTCAAGATAGAGAGCTTAGCTCAATTTCTCCTTTTGATTCCAAGTCTGCTCTGCTGTTTATCATTCATGGGGAGTATCTGTGTTCCTGGTGAGACAGACGAAAGTGGTCTGATTTAAGCAGAGCAGTGCTTGGTACACAGTGGAATGTATTTCAAAACCTAGATCACACCCAAGAGTTCTATAAATGTTGGATCTTCTGTGAGAAGGTGGGAACTGGTCAGGAATAAATATAGCTATTACGATGTCTGTTAAGGAGGAAGTCATACAGGAAACGATTACTTTAAGTTATTGCTGCTAAAAGGTGGATCTACAAGCTATTGAAATCATGGGGCCACATGTTGTCCGAATGATTTTGTTATTCTTCTGTTTTTGTCTTCATTTTTGGTAAAATGAATAATGACAGTGAAAAGAAATTATATGTTGTTATTCGTGAGGTTGTAGTTGCCTAATACTAATTTTATTACATTTTCACACAAAAACACATTGAATTAAAAAAAGGGATACTAACTTTGAAACAACTGTGTGTGCGTGCATATGTATGTATGTATGCATGTACTGTATACAGTATATTATATACACACATTGTACATACACAGTTGCATTCAAAATTATTCAACCAATCTTGAAAATTAGTTTTTTGGCTAAACTTACTACATGCAACTCAATTTAAACAGCTTAACAAAACTAATGTAAAAAGTGGTTTCTCCAAAGTCAACACAAAATGTTACTTTTTTTTATGATTACACTACTATATCAAAATTCTTCAACCCCTTGGTGAAAAACATTTTCAGTACTTTACTGAAGCAAACATAATGTATAGAGTTCATTTGGGCTTTTTACGATACCCGTGCCAAATTGGTACCAAACCCTAGAAACTGATATCAATTTGGCACCATCTCTGTAAAAAAACAAATAATACACATGAGAGATCTTGGCCCATTCCTCATGGGCAATGGCCTCTACCTTCAGTAAGATTCTTGGGTTTGCGTGCTGCAACTTCTTTTTTAAAATTTTCTATTGGATTTGTCAGGTGACTGTGATGGCCACTTTGTTTTAGCTTCCTCACAGATGGCATGATGTTTTCTTCAAGGAAACTTGCTTGAATCCATCTTGCCCTCTACACACTGCAGGTTTCCTGTGCCAGAGAAAGCAAAGTAGCCCCAGAGCATCACCGAGCCACTACAATGCTTCACTGTAGACAGGGTGCCACTTTTATGCATATGATAACATTCTTTCTCCTCCAAACATACTGCTAATATATAGGCTCACAAAGTTCAGGTTCGGTCCATAGATTCATCAGTCCATAGATTTCCCATACAATTCCCAAACGTCTGTGTTTTTCCTATATGGTTTTTAGCATATTGGACTGGAGCAGACTTTTCTTGTGTTTAAGTGTGAATAGCGGGGTATGTCGTGGGGTGACCTTCAGTGTTTAGTATGCGCCTTATAGCGAAATTTCAGTGCCTGCCGACACCAAATGTTTGTGTAGGTCCTTTGCAGTCAATTGAGGGTTTTTCAACACTTGCCTCCTCATGAGTCTGGTAGCAACAGGTGATAGCTTCCTCTTTCTGCCACGTTCTGGTAGTGTAGCCACTGTTGCTTTAACTTTGAACTTATAAAAAATATAGCAAAGGTACTAAATGTTTCTAGAAATGCAGTAGGGAGCTTTTTTCACATCCTTGTCCTTATTTGTGCAAGGCAATGACCCCTTCTCCTAATTTCATGAACAATTCTCTTGACTTTGTCATTTCTGACACGGTCAAACATCTCCATTAACACACCTCTAGAAAGTCCAGGTGTACACCCAAAATTGAAAGGGGCCATTTGTGTTAAATTTGGAGCCAGCAATTTAAATTGCTCATTTTCACTGATTTATAACCAAAAGCTGCAAATTAGTTATTTTCTATACAGTAAATGTTATTAAATAACAGCAGTTATTTGACTATAAGTACTGTATATATTAATACATTCTGCATTCAAATTCTGAATGCTGAAACAGTCTTCTACAAGCAAATGTAAAATATAAAAAAAATCCTGTTTTTAAAATCTCAACATTACACAAAACCACTGTGTAATGACTAGAACTCCTCACTAAGAAACCAATCAGAATATGTAAGATTGAAAGTGGAAGAAATATAATGAATTTCAGAGGATAAGTTAATGCAAAAATAACTCAGCAGAAAAAAATGTTAATGGAGCACAACATACAGTCTGGCAAATAGAGGAAAAACAAGTTTAATTTGTGGTTCATTATTTCCTGGAAATAAAAGAAAAACAAAAGTAGAAAAATGTGAATGTACCCTGAACTTCAACACGAATATGACACCAGACAATTATTCGCCCCTATAACCGCAAAGATCTATGATCTTTTAGAAATTAAAGTGGATGTAACTAGAATTGTATATATTTGATACTGTATGTGCTCCTTTTGGTTTTTGATAATCAAATGTAAATATTCAGGTGTACTACTAGTTTATTCTTGTTTACCGCAGACAAATTAATATGAACATGAGGAGAAATACATCATCAGATACAGTGTGCCTCAAACATCTCTGTACATAGGGGAAATTAAAGATTTTATTTTAACCAAATGTAACTTTAATTACAAAACATTTTTATATAATTGCCGTTGCTTTGTAGACAACTCTACAAGATTTATCACTGCTACTCGTTATAAACTTGTGTTAACACATCTGGCGTTATGCATATACTGTAATAGCTTAATTATGTTAATTTCCCCTATGTAGGGAAACAAGGGAGTTTTGATTCTCACACATGTATTCTTAAAATACAATAACTTAATATCTTCATAAGGATTTCATGTTTTAATACCACCATTTCAATTTTGAGTATACTAAAAATGTGTTTACAGTCAGTCTCCATTAATAATTAATTAATCAATCATTATGGATTTATGTGAGCAAGTTTGACCAATATATAATATGAATATATTTTTGTCAAGCTGGTTTAACTCTCCTTGTAGAAGAAAGATTTTCAAACCATAATCTTGTTTCGTACACAACACGTAGTCCATACCATTAATTCGTTAATTCAATATTTCAATTCAAAGTTCAAATATGTTCATATCTGGGTTGACATGCAGAGCACAACCCCTGATGTTCCCAGATTCTTTAACATATAAAATAAAAAAAAACAAAAAACATTTGTTAGTTAAATGCGCATAACAAAGGAAATTACCATGCATTCATTTTGCTGTCTACACAAACAGTAAATGAGTTCAGAGCATCAGCAAATATCTGCTGCAATAGATACATCCACAACTGCAATTATGTATTGTCAGCATAGCCGTGAAGGCTAACGCTGTACTCGTGAATACCCGAGAGGCTTTATCTACAAACACAATAACATGCCTGCAACAGATTGAAACAATCTGCTCGTCTAAAATAGCATTACAGAGCAAGTCTTTTTCACTGAGGAATAGATGTCACTTAAAAGCAGCACCAAGAAGCACCATGAAAAACATCAGGCAGAGCATACCATTCACCAAGACATTACACACCATCCGGTCCTCCGCCTTGTTTATAATATCAAGTCCAAGTCCCTAGGCACATAGCATACTCCTGCTAACTTAGGCTTACACACCTGGCATACGGAGGCTTTATGACCAGGCTGCTGGCAGTAAAAACATACAAAGTCCTTCTTTGGCAAGTCTTTTTCTGCTTTACTCGTCCCAGACCAGCTTACCTTGCTGTGCTGGGGTTTACCTGGCGCCGTGCTGACAGTTCCTTGTGGGCGTTGATGTACTGCTGTGCCACCTTTGCTGCTGTAAGCCCATCTGCAGGTTCATGTCCTCATACCCAGGTCCTTACCTGGTAGGTCTCTGTCGGTGACTCTCCAGGTGGTACACTGCACTGCCGGAACCGCCGACGGTAGGTTTCGGGTGAGATGTCAAACTTTTGCAACAGCGCCGACTTCAGGTCCTGGTATATGTTGGAACTCTCCTCATCCATTGCCGTATATGTCTCCAGTGCTCGTCCCGCCAAAAGGGTTACCAGCCGACATGCCCATTCTTCTTCTGGCCACTTCTTCGGGCCATCCGTTCAAAGCGAAGAAGATAATTCTCGATGTCCTCACCAGGCTGATACTGGGGCATTCAGTCGGTCTTTGCGCCACCCACAGCTGTCACTGGGTGATGCCTCTGCTGATGTGGCTGGTCATGGACGTGGAGCAGGCATTGGCAGGGCGAGCATGGAGTTATCTGTGTTTGCTGAGCTGGGGTCCGTAACTGGGACACCTCTGGACCGACCACTTGGGCACTCTGTAAGGTTTCCCTCAAACCCCGGAGTTCCTGTAGCAGCCCCTCCTCTCTGGACTGCTGTGCCACCAGGAAACTTCTTAGCAGCGCCACCATCTCTGTTCAAGTCCCCTTCCTCCGGCTTCACTCGCCTCCAAGTTTTCCTCCTCCTCAACTGTGTCCCATGCTGCATCCTCTTCCTGCAGGGCAGACTTTACTTGAGACCTCAATTCTGTACGTTGCTTGGTCACTGACCTTTTCTCACGGCTGGCCATCCCACTACTGACACCACTTGTCAGGAGTAGGGATTGGAGCTGTTCTTGCTCAAGGTGAAGAAGGGTAAGCGAGACCCATATTATACCTGAGCAGGAAGCCGTTACCCAGAGAGGTGAGGTAGTCTACCATTGAAAAGGAGGGCCTTCCAATTAAGTGGGCCCTGGAAAGTTTGTTATAACCTCCTGGGAAGGGAGTTTATCCTAGAAACAGACCATCGAGCTCTGACATGGATCAACACAATGAAGGATACCAATGCCAGAGTTACCCGATGGTATTTAACTTTACAACCCTTCACGTTCCAGGTACAACACCGAGCGGGGTCCAGGAATGTGACAGCCGACTATTTGTCCCGATTGCCAATGTTGAGGGATCCTGGCAATCTTGGAGAGGAGGGAGATGATGTGACGAGGAGCTCGCCACGGTCAGCAGCAACACGCATACACAACCCATTGTAGGTAATAAGCTAGCGCGGATGGGTGCACACAGCTGCGCTAGGAATTTATGGCTGCATACACACATATATACACACAAAAACGTTTATACATAATTATCAGTTATACATCATACCTACTGCAGTTGGGACACACACAACAGACACGCTGTATTGGTTAAAAAGAGATAACTGTTTATTGTGTTTGTTGCGGCATGATTGTGATTTCCTTACTGGGATCTTCCGGGTACTGTGATTGGTTGCATAAATGTGCATCATCACCAGGGCATTAGGGAAAACCGAGTCTTGAGTGCTCTCGGGTTGTTATACACAGTTTTCCCGCCCTGAGTATGCACACTACTGATGAATAAGGGGAAAAAAAAATTCTGTGTATAATCAGAGAGGTGTATATTTACATGTTTATACATTGTCTGCATATTAATAATATATTTCGAATATTGATTTTGCAGAAATGCTGTTTGTGTTGAACGGTCTCTGAAATATGTGTGGGCAAAAAGGGGACAAACAGTGTGAAAATTTGTGGATGGTATATTCCAGGAGGCGGAGCCTCTTACATACTGTATAAGGCCATCATCGGCTGATGCCAAGAGGAGGATTGTTGGTTGGAGTAGATGGGAGTGGAGTTAGTTTGTGCGGAAGTGAGAGAGTTGAGTGGGACGTAGTTTAAATTTTTGTATATATTTTGTAAATTATTGTTTTGTTTCTTTATTTATTTTCTTTCTTTTTCATCACCTATTGTACACTGTTTGGATCACTCGAGCACCTTTTTGCACAATAAACATCTTCAGCACCAAAGTGCTATTGTGGTTATGTCATCGCTGGACTTTTTGCCAAGATTGTGGGTAAAGAAAGAACCCCAAGTAATGCGGTGGCGCATCACTGCCACGCCTTCGTGACAAGTCTGTACAGTATATAGTGTAGAATAATATACAGTGCATACGGAAAGTATTCACAGCGCATCACTTTTTCCCCACATTTTGTTTTTCCCGAGATTTGTGCCTCGAGACAATCCTGTCCCGGCGGTCTACAGACCATTCCTTTGACTTCATGCTTGGTTTGTGCTCTGACATGAACTGTCAACTGTGGGACCTTATATAGACAGGTGTGTGC
>JAOVVA010000002.1:17631859-17644665 GCA_028565275.1 Leiocassis micropogon | reverse complement strand
CAGAAGGTAATGCTGTAATGTAACTGATTACTTTTTAATGACAGTAATTTTGTAATGTAATTAGTTACTTTAAAAAGCAAACACTGCTCCTATCACACAGGATGCTGTGCTGCCTGCCAATGTGTGAATAGTTTAGAGCACACCACCTGTAGGAGATGAGGAACATCATTTTACCCCCTCAAATGCAAACATATAAATGAAACATTTATTTAAAAAAATTATTTTGGAGTCAGTGTGGCGAGACATAAATTTGAGTCTAATGAAAAATCAGAAACAGATGTTGTATTCAATTAGACCATCTTTTTTTTTAATGGTTACTATTTAGATGGGGACTCTAAAAAGGTCACATAGATCATACATACTGTTGGTTAACATAGGGCTCAGAGGTCCCCAATATAGGTGTGAATTTTGCAGATGAAATAAAACTCAGATTATGCATTCTGGTGTGCCTAAAAAAACTCACTTTGGAGTCAAGTGTTCTTGGAAACGATTCCGGGGCCCTAATGTAAAAACGCCCAAGGAATCAGTTCTGTTAGCCATTCTTTGGTGGCACTGATCTAGAGGTGAGTTTATACAAATGACTTCTTTTTACATCATCGCTGGCCGGGGCTGACTTGTGAGAAAGTCCAGCAATGATCAAAAAAATAAATTGTGCATAACAATTTGCATTTTAAAGGTTACCTATTATGCACAATTTCTTTTTGAACATTGCTGGACTTTCTGCAGCTGTTAGGTATTTGTGTTGTAAGTCATTTCATTTACAGCACAAAGACAGGTATACAGTTTATCCTTGTGGACAGACGGTAAGTGGAATGTGTGGGACACTGTTTTACTGTAACAGACTATCAAATTTTATTTTCCCAGTGCCTGGCAAGGCTTTCATTTCCCATGAGTGGCAAGGCTAAAACAGAGATTGAATGGACAGTTGGATGGATGGGCCAATATCAAGATCATCACAAAACACTTTTCTGAAATATAGTAAATATTGTGGTATCTTTTTATTATTATTACAAACTGACTGGAGGAAGCTAAGGTTAAAACCTTTTTTTTCCATTTTCCTTATGTTCTTATTAATATTTTTACTATGAAGAATACAAATACGTTTATTATAAATTGGTTTAACAATAATATAACAGGCAATATTATTTGTATCGTATTTAATGCAGCAATGTATACTGCGATACATATTGTGCATCGGAAAAATACCTTTTAGGATCATGAACGTGTTGGCATCACACACTCTTATAACGACTGTTTAGGATTAACAGCTAGTTACTGAATTTAATGTAATGTTTATGAAACTTTGTGCTTGTACAAAAAATTACATTTTACTTCATGCACC
This sequence comes from Leiocassis micropogon, assembly GCA_028565275.1. Lineage (NCBI taxonomy): Eukaryota > Metazoa > Chordata > Actinopteri > Siluriformes > Bagridae > Leiocassis > Leiocassis micropogon. Next base: position 17,643,323 of record JAOVVA010000002.1, on the reverse strand, counting down.
TTGAAGGACTTGGACATCTTTTTAAATCGGTGTATATTTCCAAGGTGCTTCATGTAGGGCTACAGACCCCTATTTACTGTAGACCTGTGATATACTGTAGTCTGAACTCATCTCACTAAGGCCCATAATCATACAACATGCAAAAACCTCAGAGGAAAACCAGCATGTCTTCCTTTATTGTCATGCATCTTCTTTATTCAACATAAAACATTTTTGTCTCGCTTACAATTAGCCAGTTATTCTATTCAAACGTTTTCACTTGTTCACCAACTCCCCCAGTATTCAAGACTCCCAGGCTTTGAATTCCTCTCACATAAGTCTATGATGAACAAATAAGCTGCAGATGTTTTTAGGAAGTAGAGCACGTACTCCTCAAAATGTAATACCTAGATGATACCTAAATGATGCTCCATTGAGATGAGAGCAATCTGGAGCCAAACAGGTCTCAGATCTAGCACCTACAAAGAAATCTGTAAGCAGGACAGCTATATTGATTGCCGCATTTCTTTATCTCAATGGCAGCAAAGGTGCATGATAAAATTGAGCTTGTGTGTGTAAGTTGTAGTCTGTAGTTTGTCCCCTGTTTTTGTTCCAGAAATGAACAGTTTTGTCCTAGTGTATCAAGTCATAAATGTCAAAAAAGTAAAGCAAACTTGGCCTTGAAAGTGTTTTCCTCTCTAGAGGTCTGGCACTTTCCCTCAATAAATGTGGCACGGAACCAGCTTTCACAGAAATAAACTGTTTGCAGATGACTAACCACATATCTTTTCTGGAGCTTGTTGGCAAGCATGCAAAAATACCATATTTACTCGCCACTAATTGTTTCATGACTCTGGAATAACTTAATCAGATACTGCGAGTTTTATTTCATCCCGAGGCTCTCTTGCTCCAAAAGCTCGTTGTGTCACAAGGTTTAAAAGTTTGCTTTCCCATTAGACTTTACACACGGAAGTGCAAACAGCCAGCAAACTGCAACGGTACCATGCTCATTCATGCTGATCAAGTTAATCATAAATTATTCATAGAAGTTGTAAGTCTTTTATGAGAGTCCTTACTTCCAATAACATTCAGTAGAACTCCATTAAAAATCTTAAATGACAGTGAATACAAATTATACACCATGTGCTTGCAGATTACAATACAATACGTCCCATTCACTCCAGTGCTGAACATGAGCACTATTAGGCAAAGGACTTTGACAGTGTGATCATAAAAAAATTGTTAATTCAGTATTTTCTTAAATCGTGTCTATAAATAAAACAGTGGTTAAAGACTTTTGAAACTTGCGCACAAAGTGTGAGCTCAGGCTGAGTTAAGTGAATATCCATTTTTTTAACTTTTACAAATACCCAGGTATTCAGATTTAGCAAAAGGCACAGTCGTAGCACCTAGCTACACTAATTACATTTACACTGCAGTGGACTACAATGCTAGTAAAAAGAGAATGTTTAACAAATCAAACAGTGTAAAGAATAAAAATTCTCTCAGGGAACCTTCAAGAAAGATCAAAAGAATCTGTTTAATTAATCAGTCATAATGGGATTCTACAGCTAACTTCAGAGCTAACCAAAGAAACAGCTCACTGGCTGATATTTCAAAGGGATTACAAAGCAACACGCTTTCCTAAACAAATTCAACACAACTTAATAACCTGACAGAAGTGCCCTTGAACTTACCTACAGCAAAATGCAGACAGATATGCACTCCGGAACAGAAAAATAGTAATGATGCAAAGACATTTTAGACTGAAGTAACACAAATAAACAGACCAGATAGGGAGCCAAAAAACATGCTCAGATCAGGTGCTTATTTAGTATAATGGAGTTAAGTCTAAAGAAAATTCAATTGGCATTCTCTACTTGCTCAGCACTGCGAAATCAATAGAGCACCAAGGCTGGATGGACTTCTCTCTGAAAGGCAGCAGCGGAATTAATTACGCAGCTCGGCAAATTCATCTATGGGTCCATGTAAGAAGAATCTCGCTGCAGTCGTTCCCCTCTGCAGAACAGACTCAATTTTCAGGGTGCTCAGGTGGGAGCTGGGAATTTGTACGAGATGCTGAAATTCTGTTTTTTAATCATTATTAAAGAAACAGAGCTGGTATCAGTATAGCTGCAAATCTTTTACATTTTAAGAGAGATATAACTTATGTGTTACAGTATATATTTGTGAGGCTGAATTAAACAGAAAAAAAAGGCTGCCCAAATTATATTAAAAGCAGCCCAGCCCTATATTCCAATAATTAAGTTGTGTTAAGACTAAGCTATTATACGAACTTACCAGTCATTTTGTTGAACCAGTCTACTTACTATTATTGATGGAACTGACTAAATTAGTCATGCTATTACAAACCGTGTCTACACAGATTTTCCGGTTTAATTTAGTATCTAGTATAACAAGAAATCTTACCAATGTGACATGAGAAACTTGATTAATTACAATGAAAGCACAAGCAATAGATTTACAGTATTTCTTGTTTCTTGTGGTAAATATACTGCCTGGCAAAAAAATAAATGAATTAATTTTTTTTTTTAAATGTAAATAAATATGCACCATAAGATTTCATTTCAGTCACCTTTAGGATTGATTACAGCACATAATGTTGGCCAATTCATGTGTGAATATGATTCCTCATGCTCTCAAAACCACTCTTTCAAAGTTTGAGTCCTGGAATATACCTGTGCCATCAGGGAAGAGAATCTCACTTGATGCGATAACCTTGCATCAATTCTGTCATTCTGTACATTGTAAACAGCTGACATTTTATTACCACATAATGTTGCTGAGTCCAGACCTGACCAACTGAAGCAACCCTACAGTAGATCATAACGCTGCCTCCAAAGGCTTGTACGAGAGCACTTTGCATGATGGGTTCATTGCTTCATGCGCTTCCCTTCTGGCCCTGACTGGTCAGTCTGGACTCATCGGGTCACATGCCGTTTTTCCACTGATTCAAAGGTCAAAGGCAAAGTGACGCCTTTTGACCTGTTGAGTCTCACAAACAAGTGGTTTTCTTATTGCTAAACAGAAGTTTAGTCCCAGTCATTTAAGTTCTAGTCACATTGTATGCATGGAAATTCTCCTACTTTCACATACTGTAGATTTGTCGATTTTTAATGATGCAATTTTACCAGGTGTTTAAATGATCTGCATTCATAGTTCTATTCCAAGCACATTTTTACCACTATCTATCCAAGTTTTAATAATGTGTTAGAGGTTTCTAAACCCAATTCCAGTACTTTAAAATCTCTTTAACAAGCAATGTAGGTAATTGTTAAAGAGTTTTTAAATCCTCTCCCTGTAGCTGGCATCTGTAAATCAAATCGGAGAGACTTTATTGGTCTTTTAGCCCATTTAATTTGAGCTGCACAGCACTTAGTCGATATACCATAGTAAAATGATGGAAACTGAACGGCTTCCAAAGCAGTGTTGTTCTTTTAAGACTACCTGGTGTGTTTAAGACAGAACCAAGAAGAAATTACAAAGAGTAACTTTTAATAACCCTGGCAGCCAACCTTTTATGTAAAATGGGCAGTTCCTGGAAACTACTGTAAATCCAACATGATGTGTACTTTCTTTAGCACTTGTTAAAATTATTATGCTGAAAAAATGCATTTAGAGTTAACCTGAGTTAGGAAGCTTCATTCTAAAAAGCGTATTCACATAAAGCGTGTTAACAAAAAAAAAAAAATGCTTTCATCTGTCAATCAGAAACCCACTGGAAAATGAATGCAATACTCATACAGAATGAAATAAAAAATCTGTATATAGAAAAATAAATCCTCAATGAATATGCTAAGAAGGGTTTTCAAAAAGAACATTCACACCAGTGCAGATGTGGGAGCGTCTATCTGGAAAGCATATGCTTGAGAACAAGGGATGCCTGTAGTTATGCACAGGAGAACTGAAGTGTAGGGGCATCTATCTCTGAGGATTTCCGATGATTAGAATTTACAACTCAACTGATGCCCTATGCTGGAGTATTTACCAAAGAAAATATGTCATATCCCATTCCATTGTTTTTAAATAATATAATGGGATATAAGTACAAGCACAAACTTCACATCTGTTTCATGTACCCTGAAAAAGAAAAGAAAAGAAAAAAAAAAAAAGGTGAATCAAATGATCTTAATTTAATTGTGCACACGGGATTCCAAATGAATGAACTGTGTTGCATTAACGCAACATGATTTGATCATCTATTTTCCAGAAATAAAATCATTGTTCACCCACCCAAGCTCAGGATCAAATCCAGGCATCTATACTGCACAGCTGTTATTTAGAGCCTCTATATAAAATGTATACCACTGGACAATGATGCATCCCCAGACAACTTTTCTCTTTTAAAAGTATTTGTCTGCACGATAATGAAATAAGGAATATGCTCAGCGTTTCATCAAGACTAAATTCCATCGGAAGATTGCACTCAGTCCTAAAGAAACTAATTTCTAAAGAACCAACCTTCTATAGATATTCTCGTCTCACTCTGTCTCACTTTGTTGTGTTTGACAAACGCTACGCTGCAAGCGCCAGTTTGTGACAGAGTCGTGGCTCAGCAGCTTTCTGGAGGCTTAGTGTCAGTGATGCGGAAGGAGGGAACTGGAAAGGGGAGCTGGAAAAAGGAATGGAAACGAACTGTGGTGCAGTAAGGGAAGTGTGAGTAATTCATAGCTCATCTTCTCACGCTGCATTCTTGGCTTGATCACTTCTGCACACTCTCTTTATTCTACAAAAAACTGGAGAGTGCTCACTGGCTGCTCAAAGCAAAGCAAACCTTTTTATTGCTGTGCAGCTCTGCACAGGTCATTCAACAGACCAGCTAGAGAGCACTTAATCACAGACATGGTGCACACATCAGACACATTAGCAATGCTCCTGTAAAAAAAAAAACACAGATCTATGTAGTAGTCTGAGACATGGATTTAAAACATCCTGTCTGTCTTGGACTAGTTCATTGTGCAAGAAATATATGATATTGTTACTTAAAAAAAAAAAACACAGATTATATGACTATTTAGGCATGATTATCATTAGAGGCATTCAAGAAAAAGATTAAAACAAACTTTACTATGGTCAAATCAAGGTCACGAGGGATAGTAGACTGACAAATGGCAAGCCCCAAAAGGAACCTTAATTACCCTTGCACCTACCACCACCTACATCATCAATCTTCTAGGTGAATATCAATTCCCTGGAATAGCAGAAATGACGGCTCTCTGCATATTAAAATCTCTATCTGGCTCATTGAGATGGTAACCTGAGAAATGAGCTATGTTCAGACACATGGAGGCAGCAGGAGAACGAAGCAGCAGGGAGTGAAAATGATTTGAGTGAGAGGGTTGTCTGAAGGACACAGGCATAACAGAAACTTGGATGCTGTGTTATTTCACTTTTTTTTTCGACACCATTAGAACACCAAGCCGACATGCACAAATTCTTACACAGTGAAACAACAAAAAAAAAGGACGCTTTAATATAGTCACACATTATTTGTTGAAGGTAGAAACTGGAGAATGCACATATTCAGGGTTTTACAGTAGCCACGAGGTGCATGGGGTGAAATAAGCTTTCCGAGTTAAAATGTTGAATAAAAGCTTACACAGACAATTGAAATAAAATGGTATTGCATTATCCATATATAAATTAGAAACTGTGCATGTAAATATCTCTAGGTTAGTACATTCTACTGAATATTAAAGAGAGGTTGTGTCTGTACATTCGCCAGAGATCGCTCTTTCAATGCTGAACACATTGGAGGACCCGAAACCAGTCTCAGAAAATATTTCTGTCTGTCTGTCTGTCTGTCCGTCTGTCCGTCTGTCCAGCCAGATTTGGTCACAGCATCACACAAAACTGTCTGGACAGAATTGAATGAAACATTGGCAGTACTTGGGTATTTACCTGAAGTTAAACTTGCACCATAAATTAAATTGTTGTTCTACTCAAAAATGTTGAGTGGAAGTGAAGTTTACAATGAGTTACTAATAAGCTACTTGCTCAATGTGCACCAATAGATATTAATTATAAAAGCTAATCTGAATTATTTAACTGGGATTACAAAATATTTTCAATAATATGACCGCTGAAGTGGTACTGTATAAGTGAATTTTAAGAAAGAATCTTTATCTGATCTACTTTTCAACAGGAAGTTTATTTGGCCGACGACAAAAGAAGTACAACTAAGCATAAACAAGGCGTTAGATACTCAACCTTACAAAATTTTATTCTGAAATAATGAATACGTTAGGCAGAGAGTTCTGCCGTACAAAAAGACAGGCAGACATGAATGTGGGTTTCAACATGAAATAATAATGTGTCATGAAATTAAAGATATCATGGTAAAATAACACAAAATATACAAATACAATGGATCAACTGCTACTAAATACAGGTAACCAATACAGGCTTAACAAACAATAACTTAAAAACAGTAACACATAGAGGCACAGGATCCACACCTGAGCTTCGATATTTTCACAAAATCAGCTCAGAATTACAAATTACTGAGAAAATGGTTTGATGTGAAATGTTTCTCACACACACATACAGTATATGTCCAAGTTTCAGGAGGGCTGTCCGAGCTTTTCCACCATAAATAAAAAATGCACTACTGCCACGTTACTCAGAAAAAAACTAAACTGGTGCTTCCTGAGTGGAGCTGAGCCCCAAGGCAGAGGAGGAGTGCCATACTGCCTTTTTTTCTCAGGGACCTTTTGTGAACGCCATAAGAAAAAAAGACAATCCTGAAGGACGGGATTTAAAGACAGAAAAAGAAACAAAAAAAGCTCATTTAAAAAAGAAAAAGGGAGTTTGTTTTTGATTTTTTTTTAAAAAATGATCAAAAAGTGAATTTTGCATAATTGGTCCGCTTTCTATCCCTGTATATGCACACACACTCGGGATTATACCACACAATTTGAGCGTGGGCAGGACAACAAGCAGCAGAATCCATTACTTTCTAATTATCACTGCCATTTAATAAATTGCTAATTGTAAGATTTGACATTTTGTTGTATTACAAAAAAAAAAAACCCAACCTTTTTAATTTTTAATCTCTCAAATAAACATAATATTTTATCGTCATCATGTCAGACATTTAGTGATTAAATTTATTTCACATTATGGAAGGCAAAACATTCTCCATTCACCTTGACGGAAAATGAGGACAGCACATCAGTGCATCTTTTAGGCAGACTCTCAGTGTGAAGTTCAAAACACCTACACAATTGGTAATCATTCCATATTCATATGATAATTGGTTTCCATTTTTTTCATAGCAGCGTACTCGGATGCAAAATACGAGGGCCGTTCAAGTCAAACCGGAGCTGGTGATGAAATTTCTTGTGAATGAAGATGCAAAACCGACTGACATTAACAAAAGACTTCAAGCACAGAACGGTGATGAGACTCTTAGCATGTGAATGGTGCAAATGTTTTAAAGGCTGTACGTCCGTCGTCCCAGCGAGCATTCGGCATTAATGTAGCAGAGGATTATATAAATAAGGGGGTTTTTTTTCCCCTATTTCGCACAACCAAAAGTCCTGGTTTGACGTGAACGCCTCTTGCATATGAAAGCCTGGCAAGACTGAAAGATAACTGTTGTGGTGAAAACTATCACTTCAGTCTTTCAAATAGGCAAGTAGAAATTCAGCACAAGTGATGTACAAGCTGACACTGGGGGAAATGGGAATGACAATGTAGATAGTAAAACCATAATAGAATAACATTAATGGATGGCATGAATAATGGTGATATTTTTTATAACACTGCGTGAACAAAATTTTTTAAAATCCTTCACTTTCATTTAACAAAGTTAAATTTGCAATGGTTTCTCAGACAGTTTGATGTCAAAACATGCTCTTGGTCCTGTTATCATGAGTAGGTGTGATGTAAAAGCACTGCACACACACACACACACACACACTCACGCACCACTTTTAAGATCCAGTGAGCTGTTACTCAGCCAAAATCATGACTTATACATGTCACAGGTCTCCAACTGTAAACCTGCATAAATATGAGAGTTTGCACTGTTTGCTGACTAAATCTAAAGAAATTAGAAGTGACACTAGCAGGATCATGCTTTCTTACAGCTGGGGAGATTATCATTATGTCAGACACAACATTCAGAGTCTCAGTCTGAGCTTTTGTTTCAGGCTCACCCTGCTATTTTCTTCTGCCCAGTTAAAGCATCTTTTTGGCTGGTTTGAGGGGGAGATGGTGACTGCAGATAGCACAGACGTCAGTGAAAAGTCTCAGAGGAACAGCATAAGCACAGCTAGGTAGATCAAGCTGAGGCGGACCGCCTGATGCATACAAATCCCCTTCTATCCGCCAGACACAGCATCACCCATACCCGGACCACCACTGAGGAAGCTGGAAAATTTGCAGTTTTAAAGCTGAACTGTCTGCCATGTGTCTTATAAGGTAATTTAATGAATTTTAGGAAAATGTTTTGGTTAAAAGGAAATAAAAAAATTATATAATTCTTAACACTGTTAACACTATATGAATTTGGAGAAAATACAAACACTTAATTTTTCTTTTGCCATCATGTAGTATCTTTGGTTTTTCAAGTGGGTGCGTTTGGTAGACTTGGCAACCCTGCTACACACAAAATTCTATCACAAGCGCAAACGAGCAACATGCAAGACACATTAAAATTTCAAGTGGGAGATCCGTCTCAGTTGTCCACTTCTGATGCGATCAACCAGATGGATGCTAATATAGAGTCTGAACAGGGCCAAAGACTATTCAGCTCGACTGTACAGTGCCTTATTGAAGTGATCTGGCCTCCCTGGTAAGTATTTTATAATCTCCATAAATATCCATGTATTGCCCATCCATCTGTGGTGTGTGGGCCAGGGGCAACCTTTGAATGTGAGAGAATGTTAATAATAAAAAGCATTTATCTACAGCAGCCCTCAAGGTCATCACTCCTCTCACTTTCTGTAATGTTAAGCAGATTAATTCAACAGCACACTCGACATCGCAGAACAGTCCATCTCAGTGCTGCCACATCAATCAATCAATAGTGTAGTGTGGAACCACAAGCAGAAACGCAGTTATCATGCAGTCCATACTTGTTCATATCCATCATCACGTATATGCCAGGCTTTGTGATGCCAAAGACATCGATATTTTAAAAAGGTCAATATTCACAGTTGTAGCAAATCATATCATGTCTTTCATCCTTGTTAAATATGTGCGTGTGAAACAGACCGGCTAATTCTGCCGTGACTGTTAATTAATCAATGGTCTGGGCCACTGGGGAACCAGACTTTGCCAACTGCCACCTCCTTCATTACCCACTTATTAAAAGAAGTGACATCGGTGCACACGCGCGACCCACAGCTGCCATGCCACATAGAAAGTGTCTGGGTCAATGTCTAGGAGAACATTAATGCAGTCTCCTGTCACGGCTAGAGATACTGCTGGAAACAAGAGAGAGGGGGTTGAAGGTGCACTTAGAGACAGGACTGCTCCTCGTTGATTTGGCTGCACTTCAGGGCAGGAGAATGCCAAGGCAATCTGCTTCTAATTTCCTCTGGGTTATCTCAACTAAGCCAGGCTACTCTGGATCCAGTCTGTGTTTTGAATGAAGACTAGACCAAATTTGTGAACTGCAAAAAGAATAAAGAGCACATAAAATCCCTGTATCCATGCTTAAGGATCACTGTATACGCTTTTAAATAAAACAAACTGGTACAACCATGGTAAAGATTAAGCTGCTCATACTGTTAGACCATGTTCTGCAAAGTTATTTTGCACCTTCTTTCAGAGCTTGTTTGACCAAGCTGATCTGCCCATGTTGCGGTATCTTCGCCAGCTTGTTTACCAGCTTGACAAGCTCAGGGCTGTGTTTGGGCAGCTGATAGCTTTTCAGACTAAGATGGATTTTCCCCCACCTCGGTAAAAGCTCCGACAGACTTCGGCATTTCACCCCGAGCCCTCGGCCACTGCGTTAATATTATGATCAAAGTGAAAGTGCATTGTGGTCCTTTGAAGTTGAAGGATTTGGAAATGACCTATGCCATTTACAGTATGATGCTTCTGCTTCAGTGCATGTCAAGATTAAAGCAAAACAACAATCTGTACTGCTTAGAAAATGAAAGGAATCCACACTATTCTAACATTGTCAGACAACTGATTCTAGTACAGTTTCTCAAGAATTGAAAATTCCACATTCTGAATTAAAATCTAAATTTTACAATAATTTTCCCCACAACGGTGTATAAAAAGCACATTTTATTCCATTCCATTAGTAATACTCATTATGCCTGTTCCTTCATAGGGTCCTCAGAAGTTTCTCTACAATGCTAAAAAAAAAAAAAAAAAAAAGTTTGAATGACAAGCAATTAGGCATGAGTGTACTGTACTCTGAGATCCAGACGCTGACAGTCTCCAAAGAGTTTGATCATTTCTCCTTCTAGTGTACTGCTACAAGATGACCTTCCCTTGATCTTACACTTTAAGACAAAATAGTATTTGACGAGATTCATTTGCCTGGTAGAATAATCAGTGCTGAGGCCCGAATGACACGAAGCAAAACACACCCACCTGTACCTGTCCGGCTCTACTCATTCCCATGATCGATTAACCAAGCACGTTGTTAATATCGAAACCTCTGCTAAAATAAGTGCAGCCAGACATTTCACCAAAAATGTTATTCTGATGTGCAGTACATCTTAGATGTGATTCAATTCAACTTGAGCACAGTGGAAGTACAAAGCCATAAATAAATAATTAAAAAGAATATTCTAAAGCTTAGTTTGTGATGGGTATCTTTGTCTATAAGCTATTCATAATAATTAACTATAATTTTCATGGCAACATCAAAGGTTAAACCACGTTAAATAAAAGGAATAAAATATCACCACCTGCGCATAAGTGGGGTCGGTTGTAACCTGGAGTGAGGTCAGTGTTGATTCATTTTGGTTGTGGGAGATAAAACAATTAGCGAAAATAAAATTGTTCAATTACATAATTCTTTTCTGCATGGTATGGCTTTTTTATGAGATAAAGCACATTTTTTGGTGAAATGTATTTCTGTGTGGGACTGTTAATGTGGCACAAATACCCCAAACACAGGACTGACTGCAGAAAGACTGCTGGTCTTTGTTTCATCTCTCACTAGAAAAAAAATAAAATCTTAGCAAGTAATCATCTTATACTTATTAAATCTGTACATATAATAAAACTGGAGGTGACATGTCTGTACATTGAAGATATTTGCAAAAAAATCATTGGGGGGGGGGGCATAAAAATGTTTAGGACGGCATAAAAATGTTTTAGGACGTTATTAGTCAGCGTTGGGGGACGTTACTTTTTACCGCAAACAGTTACATTACAGTTCGAGTACTTTTTCATTGGAGAAAATGAAAACACCTTTGTGATTCCTCATGCATGTTGTTTTAGTCAAGACCTTTATAATTATTCTACCATCATCACTCAGCGAAGTTTG
>JAOVVA010000002.1:17607707-17627495 GCA_028565275.1 Leiocassis micropogon | reverse complement strand
ACACACACACACACACACACACACACACACACACTAACGGAATCACTGCTGTCTGGCTCACGGATTACATAAATTATCTGAATAACGAATTACATTTTCACATTTTGAAATAACTGAGTACTTAAATGGCGGACCTAACATGTTAGATTACTCGTTACATCAAAAAAGTAATCCAAGTACGTTACACCCAACACTGTTATTAGTTCATTACAAAATTCAACTAATGGCACTGTACATTTTTAAATATGAGCTTATAAAATCTGCTAATTGAAATCGAATTAATAAACACAATCTCACACCTTTACTCTCACACGCTTCACAGTAACACCAGTTAATTCTAAAATTCAACAGATGGTGCATTTTTTGCTTTGTGATTTGGATAATATTTCTGTTTATGTTGCTCTTGTTTGACTAGGATTGAAATGCTGATTTCCAGGGAATTCGTTTTGTAACTTGGATTCTGAGTACCTTTTAGTATTTCACATGAACAAAGTCGCGGGAATAGCTGGTACAAGTATAATCTTATATAATCTTAAGATACTTGAGTGAGTGTCAAGACTATATCTGGAAGTTGAGTCATGTCAACTGAGCAAGTTTCTTGTTCAAGTTCAAATTAGTCCAGTTGACATGACACAACTTCCAGATACTGTAACCTCACCTGGATGACTGAGAATCTACACAGACATGTCAGCACTATAGCAATTAAAAGTGGTACAACTCACCAACCTCTTCACTAGTTTCTAAGTTTGTTACAGATGTACTGAAACAGAAGATGGAAAAGTACGAATTTTAGACCAGATGGAAACAGTCAGGCATGGCCACGTACAGTGCTGCTGTGCTTACAGAGCAAAACTGCTCCTCCAGCTAATAAAGTGCTGGTGTTGTAAAGTGTGGTACACGTCTCCCACTATCTTTCATACAGTGGTGGAGGCCAAGCTAATCAACTCAAGCTAGAAGGCACAGCAGGGCAAAAGTAGAGCCCAAATGCTGCCCTCAATCTGCTGCTCGCTTGTGTTGTTGCACAAGACTGCCAATTTGCTCGGGGCTCTCACTGTTGTCTACAATAGGCTGACTGATTCCTGACATGCATTCTGGGTGCTAGCCACCTCAGCATGTGGTTTCATGCATGTGACATGCAAGCTCTGGGTTTTCTTCATGACACATCCGGTAGTTCGCACTTCTCAGATCACCAGTTAAAGACTAATAAATGTAGTTTTGCTCATACAGTAATTCAGCGAATTGCAAAACATCATAACTCTCAAAAACAAACATGGAAGTGATTAAACTTTAGAGTAACTAATTTGTGCTCCATCAGCACAAAGTAAATACATAACTACAGTTAATTATTGTACAGGGCACTGCATTTTTTATGTTGTCATATTTTTTTGTGTTTGTTTCAGGTCTCTGCGCTTCAATCTTCTGACTGTACCATTCAGCAATGTGTCACTTGCACCTGCATCCATTTGAAGTGATATGGCTCATCCTGAAACAAACGTGAATACAATGAAAACATTCATACGCTGGTTTCTCTAAACCCTTCCATGGAAGCTGTGCATGAACAGATGGGCACCGTGATTAATTATTTATTCTTTAGAAACAAAGAAAGTATGTACCTTTCAAAACCTCAACCCACTAAACAAACAGCTGGGACACAGAGGACACAACTCACAGAAGGCATCTTCCATCTAAGGCATTAATCTTTTCTCTGTGTGGTCTAAAGATACCCACTTGAGTCATCCACACTATATTTGTGGGCAGGCAATCAGTCAGCTGAAAGTTTTAAACCTTACATAAAATCCCCTTACAGAGTTGGACAATAAGGTTAGACGATGAAATGGTTGAAAATGCAACAACTCAGGTTTGATCTTGGACCTTTTACGTACCAGTCAACCCTCAATTTATAGCTTTCTATTAAACCAGACGGCAAGCTTGAGGTCGCAGCAGATGAACATGCCGCTGTGAAACACAAGAACCCCGCAGCAATAACCCTGATGTCAACTATATATGTAATGGACAGCTTTCCAAGATATACTGTTAATTTTCTTCAATTTGCTTAACCCTCAAAGTCCCAAGCTCCAATGCCTTTTAAGTTCTACAAAAACTTCTACAAGATCAATTTCTTTAAACAGGAACAAGTTTAGCTAATACCAAACCCAGTCCTCATATGAGAATCTTAAAAGGTCTTACAGACAATGTAGGTGGGAGAAAATGTAGTGTCCTCATAAAAGGACAGTGGGGTCTAATGCTGCAATTCTCACTCCAACTAATACGCATTTTGACATCTGTGTGCAATTCAGTGTCCAAATTAGACATTGTTTATAACAGAGCCAGATTTTTTTTTAAGTAAATTTAATGTATTTCCAACATCTGCTTAACAAGATTAGACTTAAACAGACTATCATTCTAGTGGCAATGAATCAACCACACTAATCGGGCACAAATAATTAAAGAACTGAGTCTGACGTAGAAATGCGAGTTGTCCTCCACCCATTATTCAATGGGCGCCTGATAGGATGGGCTGAGTGATTTCATTATTAGGAGCACTGCGCACACCCTGAGGAAGCATGGCAGTGATAATGTTCAGGCTTGGTATTGCATAGAAGTGACCAGGTTCGTACTCGAAACACACCAAAAACACAAACCTGTGCAGAGCAGAAAATCAAAGGCATCTATCAAAAGTTTCTACTGTGCATAGTGTGAGTATTTATATATGAGAACTACCAGCTCACAAAGTATGATGTAACAATTTGCAACATTCAGGCAGAACTTGTGTTTTTACAAACATCATCCCACAAATTACATGAAGTGGTTTGTGACGTTCTACAAGATTCTGGTGGCTCAAGGTCCTGGCTGGGGAATTAAAATCGAGCAGTATCGCGATAAGACATGAGTTACCTGATAGACAGATGAAAGTCATGTAGTCGCCCTGACCACCTGTGGCCAGGAATGGAATCTTCTTCTTCGTCCTCCTCCTCACTTGCACGGCTGCCAACATCCTCTCGTTGTGTGGGATAAAGATCTCTTTGTTGATGGCTGACCTGGCAGTCATTGTTGCCAAATTCAGTTAGAAACTTGGAAAGATGGTTCTGAGCTCTTCACCCTGACAAGAAAAGTAAGGCAGACTTAATAACTGCTTTGTGGCTTTGTGAAGTGCTGCAGGACGTGTACGAAGGGTGTGACTGGCTTTAATACGAAGCAGCTACAGGCTCAGGTTAAAGAGATTGCAATAGTTGAACAGTTTAATTTTATTTAAACAGTTTTAGCAGCACAACCCCAACAAATTAATAATGTGATGCAAATTAATGAAACACAAATAGTACATAATAGTACAAATAGTAAAAATATACAATAAGGTTACTGCTGTCTCTGTGCTCATTTAAAAACGAGGCTGCTAAAAATAAAGGGCCAATATCGCGCATCACCTGTACTCCCAGTGATGCACCTCTTTTGGTGTACAAGTTAATAGCAACGTGCGTTATGGAGAAACAATATGCAAAACATTATTGGTCGAAAAAAAAAAATTCAGTTATATTTTTAATGCCAATGAATAATTAACATCCCTAATTCAAATATCAAAACAGAAATCCTCATCAGTTCTTCAAAATGTAGAGGACACAATTTAAAAGAACAAAATGATCAAAATACAAATCATGAAGCATTTCAGCTTGTATTTCCACATATGGAGCCCAGCATCTAAGGCAGTTTACATAATGTTAAAAAGCACCAGGTTTGACAAAAGAGGGGCAGCATGTTCGTGTGATTATGGCTGTCAAAACAGAAGCAAAACGATCAAAACAAATGCAGTAAACACTCAACAAGGCAAAGCATTTTATCAACCAGTCATTTTAAAAGTGATTAGGTATGGCTCACATCTTATCCATCCTCATAGCAGGCATTCCAGGCATCAGGAGAGAGTAAGCCGTTCGCAATGTCATGCAGTGATCTATCACACGGAGACAGCAAAAAATGCTCGGCTATCCGGCATGCTGAGAAAGACAACATAAAGGTGAATCGCTGCGATTCTTGTTCTACTGGTTGGTTTAACTTTTTAATGTCCTTTTACTAATTGTCTCCAACTATAGCAACAAATCCTGAAATAGAAACTAGTCGAGCCTGATGTAGACAAGATCCTTATAACATGTAGCTGGGAATAATTTCACTGAATATTTCCTCATTGCTCAGTAATGGGAGCAAATACATTTTTGGAGTAATGGGAGTCATTAGTCTTACTCGGATATGCTCACCAAAAGAAACAACATGGCCGGGATAAAAGCACATACACTTAGACAAGGCAGGAAAAACCTGCATCATCATCATCATTAGATTTCATCATTGCGTTACATTACATACAGGTAACACAGGCTGAAAGAAAGTCAAGTTGTCCAAGCTGTCAAAACAAGTACAGTACAGTGCTACCCGGCCTTGGATTGCGAGTAACTTGGTCTTCGAGCGTTTTGCAAGACAAGCCAAATTTTAACATTACTAAACAAGCAAAGTTTTGATATTTATTTTTATTTGTTTGTTTAATCAGGGACCGCACACTAATCATTGTTGCACACAGGCAACCGATGCTGCGTACATGGGGCATAGACTGTAGCACAAGGCTAATTTGCGTGCCCAGTATCATGTGATCAGTAAGCCAATTACTATTCTCTCTCTCGTGTGCGCTACAGGATTATGGGTAATCGTCTCCCATGCTCAGTCCCAGTGCGTCACTCGTATAGTCAACATCCGTGCACACGTGTACTGTTTATTATAACCTTGCGCGCATATAGCAAAAGTGTCCTACACAGTAGCCCCCTCCCTCCTCCTCTCACCTTCACTCACACACACACTAATGGAAACACTGAATGCTCTGTAAAGTGCAGGATCATTTGTTTTATTTTTACTTTACAGCAGTGACTTCGTTAGTGTAAGTGCACGTGCACACATGTCATTAGAGAGGTTCCTTGTTAAAGAAGTTTCCCGACAGAGTATAAAAGAGGAGAGAAGATGGGGAGAGGGAGGGAGTCATTCTACACAGTAGCCCCCTCCCCTTTTCTCGTCTTACTTCACGGAAACACTGCTCTGTTCTTTTCAAAGGTAAAGTGCAGGTTAATTTGTTTTATTTTTACTTTATATTTTGTATTAATTATTTTTATATGAATATTTTTGGGTTGTGGAACGAATCGTCGAAGTTCGCTTTGATATAAGGCCACTTCCTATATTTGAATTATGGTCGCAATCCAAGGTTCCACTGTTCTTTCACTCATACATTCTGCATACCGATTATCCTGTACAGGGTCACAGGTAGCCTAGAGAGTATACCGGGGGACTCGGGGTATGAGAAGGGGTATATCCTGGGCGGGGTGCTAATCCATCACAGGGCACAAGCATCCACACAATGATATGAGGAACTAGAAATGCCTATTAATATACTCTGCATGTCTTTTAACTGTGGGAAGAAACCGGAGTACCAGGAGGAAACCCACCAAGCACTGGAAAACATGCAAACTCCACACACACGCACGCACGCACACAGAGATCCAAGCAGTGACTTGAACCCTCATCCCTGGATGAGGCACAGTGCTAATGACATCACAAACAAGTACCTCCTCTTACTTGACAGAAATGCAACTCTATCCTTATGTACATACAGCTCCAATAAACACACATACTCAGGCTGATAAAATCTGAATACAAGCAGAAAGGAAGATAAGGCAGATAAAAACCTTTACATCATACATTACGACAACAGTCATTACAGTCCTGGCGTACAGCACATGAGATGAACTTCCTCCTAACCGTTTAACCCTTCCTTCATAATGTTGTAATGCATGCCTGTAATACTGATGGAATGACGAAACCACTGACACCCTGATTAGCCCAACAGTCACCATGTCTTTCAAGCAAGCTGTTGCCTGCTACAATGGCATCTATTCAATTACCCCAGCCTCTTACAGAACAAAAGGACAGATTCTCAGTTTAAAGAGAGCACAAAAAATAAAAAATAAATTTAAAAAGCGTGGACTCCAATCTGCAGCACCACACTCCAAGAGGAACTTTTCTAATGCCATGAAATGTCACACATTCGGTGGCCTTCACTGGTGCTTGCCAAGATATGGAGGTGAACATCAGGGTTTCTCCATCAGTGTTCTGCGCAGACTGTGTTAAGCTGGACTCTTCCCTCCTCTCTGACTGTGATGGAAGGCTCCCCTGTCTTTCTCCAAGCTGTTAGAAGACAGCAGGGAGCTGAGCCTCCTTAGGGCAATGAATGAAGCGTGACCTCTCTTCTCTGAGGGCTTTATGAGTATTACTCTACACAGTGGCTTGGTGACAGCACAGGCCACCTAGTCCCATAATATGTAATGTAGACAGAGGGACAGAAGGAGGTGGTTGGGGAACAGCAGCTCCCACAGCCCACTATGTTAATATTAAATGATTTCAGCCTGCAAACTGTTCTGGGAGACAGAGGACACATAAAAACAACAGCAAGAAAAGAAAAAAACAAAAACAAGAAAAGGCTGCATTAGAAGTAGAGCCAGCTCTTTATGCTCACCCAACAGCCCCTAGCCACCCCATTGTACACCATATGCTTTTAAAGCTAGGACTAGGGCTTTTAGAGCCAGGGACAAAAGAGCACTTGGCAAACTGAATCAAGTGCTTCAGTGGCATTGAATGCATATTTCCAACTTGCGAACCAAAAACGTCTCAAAGTGTCTTTGATGCAGAAAACCATAAGATTTAGGTCATCATAACGAATTTTCATTTTATACAGCTTAGAAGAACAGTAGTAGAACTCTCTACATCTTATGATGTGTGCTGGATCGACTGCTATGTGCAACAGAGTGAGAGAAAAATTACAGGCTAGGGGAAAAAAAAAAAGAAAAGCTCACTTTCCTGAAAGTCACCTGCCACTCCCTTACCCAAATGACCACTCATCACACTCAGAGAAAGTGAGTCAGTCCTGAAAGTGAAGGGAGGAAAGCTTTGCCGGAAACAAGAGCATCCACACTGTATCTTCAGTGAATACAAAAAAGTTTTTGGGATATTTTATTTAAACACATTTACTATTAGTTAAAGCATTGCGGTTTCCTTTACTAAAAAAAAAATAATAATCTACCAAAACACAATCCAAACTCTTTTTAAAGATCTTTTCTGATTCCTTCAAAGGAATAGGTTCATACAGACAGTAACATTGACAAATTCAAAAATAGACCTTAATGTCAAAGAAAACAAAGGACATCACTGAACATGCTTCTGTAGTTTTAAAGCCAGGCAGATGCTTTTGCTGCCAATGCGGAGTCTTTTCTGCTCGCTTGGGACTCCATTTAAACCTCTTTTCTCCCTCGTCTCCTTAACCCTGCTTTCCTGTCTGACTACAAAAAACGGTTTCAAATTTTTTTTTCTTCTTTGGTCCATTTCTCTAACACGTAAATGTCTTCAATCACAAACATTTGGCAATAATCAGTAATTATACACACGTATTGCCCATGTGTTTTAAAATGGCTGTATGAATGAAAGCTTCTTTCTTTTTCCTCAGAAGAATGCCTTGGACCCCCTTTTCTTTTGTTAACATTCTAGCATTGTTTGGTGATGATAGAATTCAGGCTCAATTAAAAAAATAAAATGCTGATGAATACTGAACATACACCAACACAGATGGTTTTGTTTTCTCTGATAAATAATAAATGAAGTGTCCTGTCCATTTTGCTAGCTGCCTGCTGTCAATAACAATTGGCGAATCATGATCATTACCACGGAACTCTAGAGAACAGAATGCGGTTACAGACACCAAAATTACCGTAGTGCTGATGATCCAGACTCACCAGGCAACCGCATGAAGAGCTCCTTCAACGTGACAGTACAAGATTAAATAGCTAAAGATAACAGCTCTCTAAAAGCACCCTTGAATTCATTTAAAACCATCACATGTTTTTGAAGCCAATACTGAATAATACAATGCATTCTATGTTTTAGTGAACATCTCTGCAGCTTTAGACTAATAAAAATCTAAAATATAAATATGCCATCAATGTTCCATAAATATATACTTGACTACTTCCTGTTAAAAAATTGCAAAAAGCAAGAAATAACACTGGGGAAATACACCGATTTATGTGTGAACCGGATTCTACATCCTAGAAATTGTGCCTGTATCTGAGCCTTAACAACGAAGATTGAGTAATTTCCTGGCAATGCACCCTGCTACTGAGTAACTTCACTGTACAAAAACACTAGAACATACAGTAAGTAGACTACATAACTTAAGGCTTTTCACAGGTATACCTGCAACGTCTTTCAGTAGTAGTGTCAAAAACTGGATCGTCATGCACAAAACAAATTAAACACTTTATGGCCAAAGGTATGTGAACATCTGACTATTTTCGAATATCTGTTTGCCTTGCCCAAACATTTACAGACATTTTTTTTTTTATGCTGTAGCTTTATAATCTTCCCTTCACTGGAACTAAGGCATCCGACTCTGTTCCCAGCATGTCAATGAACTTGTGCACAAAGCAATGTCCAAAAGAAATAGTTTGCCATGGCTGGTGTGGAAGACTGTACATGACCTATGCAGAGCCCTGAACTCAAACCCCCTGACCCCACCAAGACTTTTGGGATGAGCTGAAATGCAGACAGTATGCCAGGACTCCTCAGCCAGCACCCAATTTTACTAACGTTCTTGTGGCTAAATGGGCAGAAATGTTACAAAAAGTGTAAAGCATTCCCCAATGGGTGGAGGATGTTACTGCTGAAATGGGACATTCAACAAGCAGATATGATTTTAAAGTTTTGGTGTCCACATACTTTTGACCATCTATGGAGTATGTCATTAGCCAAGCCTGTCAGAATATATGACCACAATTGCAACTTTAACAATATGCGCAGCTAACTGATCTAGTTGCAGTTTTTGTCGCTCTTCAGCCATCATATCATATATCATATCATATCATACTCTATTGATTTATTTAATGTGTAAATAATTTTCCATTCCTGATTTATCCTCAACAAGTGGGTCAGGAGCCCATTGAAATATACAAGACAAGTGACTTTACACAGATGGGATGCCAGTCCATTACATGGCTCCATGAACAAACACATGACTGGTCATTTCACTTACTGTTATATTTTATGATAGAGGACGGAAACCTCACAACCTAAAAGAACTTCAACATGGAGATCTTCGAGGAGATGGAGGTGTAGTGGTTAGCACGGTTGCCGTGCACCTCCAGGGTCCAAGTTCGATTCCTGCCTGTGTGTGCATGTTCTCCAAGTGCTTGGTGGGTTTCCTCCCACAGTCCAAAGACATGCAGGTTAAGCTAATAGGTGTTCCCAAATTGGTGTGCCTGTCCACGGTGTACCCCGCCTCATGCCCCAAGTCTCCTGGGATAGGCTCCAACCCCCCCGCGACCCTGAATATAGGATTACGTAATATAGACAATGAGTGAGTGAGCGTGATTTTGTGACCTCATTCATAACACTCTATAATAGAGTTTTTTTTAAGAACCTATTAAGAAAATGTTTTTGAAAAGTAGAAATGTTAGCCTGGTGTAAAAAATGCACTTAAATACCAATCTATACAAATAAAGCCATCTAAGATAACATAGATATTTGAAACTCATACTTTTGGAGTGACGCAACACCATGGCATCTGCCCCATTCTCAAGAGATTCCAAGTGTAAACCGCAGTGATACAATGGTCAATTCAAGGGCACAAAACTGGCCATGATCTCTGCATGGTGAGGTGACATTACTCTCTCTCACTGTATTAATTACAGTGACAATAGCCAATCATGTGGTCCTGTTAGCTTGTACTGTATGTCAAGGAAAGCATCTAGAGTTTTCCTCAAAGTAGTTCAAAAAGATGTGTTGGCTTCACATGTATTGGATAAACCACACGTTTTAGGTAATGAATATCTCAAGAATAACAATATTTTGTGTCAACAAATGACAAAATGAATGAGTAAAATTTGTGGTAATTTATGATAAAACATTGATGTAACTGGTGGCAAATATTTAGTTGTCATATCTGTCCATAACAGTTGTTGCACATGTTGTAATGGCAGCTTACAGAGTGCAACACAACACAAGGAACCATTTGCTAAACTGGGTGAGTCAGCAGTAGGTAAGAGCTCATGCCAAAGATCCAGCAGGCATGAATCAATGAGCTGGATGTATCCTTTTTTTTTTTTTTTCTTCCCCTGAGCTTCGTGAAAATCCAAAGAACTTTAGAGTGGTGAAAAGGGTGGTAGGACCCAAAATAACAAAACAATAGGAAAGCTATACAGAAGCTGCAGGGAGAAAGAAATGCAAAAAAAAAAAAAAACTTTTAGGTTTTAATTGCAGTGCTGCTCACAGACTGTGTAAAGACTGTTTTTATACTCATGCATTGATAGGAATGTCATTTATGCAATAAAAGCTCCATAAAATTAACAGGGTGTTCCTACTACAAAACCAGTACAGCAAATGTCTTCCTTTTTTGCTCTAAATGCCTGCTATATGAGCCAAAACTCCCAACATTTGTGTTTTGTGCCTCAATGTTGAACCTACAAATGGAAAAACATTATGCAGGATGCAAATCAGCACAAGAGAGAAAACTTCCCACGTGTTAAAAGAGAATGCTTTTATTTAAAATCCTTTTTTTTTTCAGTGCTTCAGTGCAGTCAGACAGTTCATCAAATTAAGTGACCAATTACAAGTGACCTGATTATAGTGACTGATTGTAATGATTTATGCAAGTTAAAGTTCTGATTGTAAATAATCAATGGTAACTTAAAAATCAACAAAGGAAAGGTTTTATTTATATATTATATAACGTTTATATACTGAGATACCATACAATTTACAAAGGTTCAGTAGTGTGTACTCACTGAGCTGGGACACACACAAAAAAAAGACCTCAGTATCCATATGGTCCACCTTCTACAAACAAACCAAACACTGTGGCAATAAATCCATCGGACATTGAAGTTTAACTTAACCCTTTCTTGGACTGATGCTGTTTGTCTACAACATTTTTACCCTGTTCAGTCATTATTTCTCATTAAAAGGTTAAGCTGAGGCACAGATCTCGGTCTGGTAAATTAATTCAAGTCATTAGTAACAGTTTTGATACGTGGCAGTGATTTATGACATTAGGTAGCATTTTAATTATGAGCTTCAGGACCTGGAAATATAAAATAATGTTAGACTTTTCTGGTTTTAATCTGTACGAATTCAGGAAAGGAAAAAAAGAAAGTGCTAAGAGTGTATGCTGATGGAGAAAGCACTAATGCTCATGAGAAGAAAATATTATGCTGGTCTCTGGACTCGGTCACTGAAACTAGAGGGAACCTTTCTCCATGTCTCAGCCACACGTATTCCAAAAGGACCCTGAGTGAGAAAAACATATTGCTGCTATAAGTGACAGCAAAGGTTCTCCAAATGGGGGTCGGGGATTTTTATTTTGTTACAGCAGTGGAACCCATCATTATGACAGTTATTGTATTTACTGGGTTCTTGCTTGACTTTTATTCGAATGGTTACTTGACGTGCATGGGATTAATCCAAACAGGAAACCGGGTTATCTATAAATGACATAAACTCAGACCTTGTGTCAATGGAAGGTTCAGGGAAAAAGTGCACAAATAAATAGTCAGAACATTGTATTCATTTGAATAATGCATCTAATATTAGGGTCAGTGCTTGAAAAAAATATTAAACAAGATTTTTTTTTTATGAGACTATTGAGGGGGTTTCGAAGGGTCTTTGTGAAAGAGAGGGGATTATGAAAGGACACAAGTCTACGTCGTGTGTGCATCAATGCTGGGGGAAAAAACACACATTTTACATCATTTCATGAACAACACTGAGGTTCGGACAATAATAAGGCACTATACTTGGTAATAATACTTGCAATGCAAGCTCATACTTAATTACAGCATTATTTTAAGAAGAAGGGCTGCGTCCCAAACCGCACTGTACCTCTCTAATTCATGGGAATTGGCATGTCCAATATTCAACGCACAAAAGTGTGTTTGGGACACGTCCGACGAGTTGCCCAGTGAAGAAAACAAGGACGACACACTCACCGTGGCGTGGAGTTTCAGGCGTTTCTCTCAAGGTTCGCGCTCAGGATGAAGTCCACCGACTTCCAAAAGTCTGGACGCTGTGTTATCTCGTCGAATTAAAGACTCGCATTTCGGTTCTCGCGGCTTTTTAGAGTGACTTTTTTTTTCCCGCCGCCGACGCGCTGCTCGTGCGCCTCGAGCTCCCCGCTGACTCTGTACGCGCGTGTATGCGTGTTGAGTTGTGCGAGTGAGTGAGTGAGCGAGCGCGCGCGCCGTGCAGTGCCGTAGCTACTGTCCCGCTGGAGAAAAGCTGCGCGCGGGCTTCGTGGAAACGTCAGTCACGTGACCGGCTCACGACCACTATCGCAGGGTCTTTTTTTTTTTTTTTTTTTTACCGTGCTGTGATAAAAAATAAAAAAAAAACTACGTCACGACCCAAGAGGTTTCACGTTTAAACAAAAGCAAATATTGACGTTTTGGGAAACTATTTATTTTTCTTTTCCGGGTTTGATGTCAGCCAGGTCAACTTATCAAACACCTATTAGGAAGAGGGTTTGTTAGGGGAATCATTTTTATCAAGCTCACTGTGGAGGTGCCCCTGAAATCAAAAGCACCTGTCTCTTAGTGTTATGCACACAAATACATTGATATCTGAAAAAAAAAATAAAAATCTTTTTTTATGATTCAACCTGTACTGGTCTAAGGTTCATCCAATTAAATTCCTTCAAGAATGTGCATGTCCTGCCTCCAGGGGAGAGTCTAGCAGCCTGTTAATAACAGGCCTGCTTTATATGTGGGGTTTTAGCTGTAAATCTTCACACATATCTTTCCCAAATTACATTCACATTTCAGCATTTAGCAGACACTCTTATCCAAAGTGAGTTACATTTTTATCTCATTATATGTCTGAGCAGTTAAGGGTCTTGCTTAAGGGCCCAACAGGGGCAACTTGATGGTGTTTGAACCTGGTACCTTCTGGATCTTAGGCCAATGCCTTAACCACTGAGCTACCCTTTCCCCCAAATTAGTAGACCTTGTTTTTTGTAGATGATAAAGTCTGTGTTTCATATACACATTTATGTGACATCCACTATTGTTTTATGAACTTAGCACTGTTTAATGACAGAATGTCTTGCAAGCACAGCCTGATCAAGAACTCGATCCTAACCTTCGAAAATTTGATTCGATGATGTATCGTGATTCTTTTGTGTGGCAATTCATGTATCGCCACACTGACTCCAAAATCAAGGGGTTGCCACAGCGGACCATCCGATCCGCACACAACTTTGGCATAGGTTTTACTTCCTGATGCAACCCTTCCATTTTATCCGGGCTTGGGATCGGCACTGCATACAGTGGCTGGTGTTTGGACATTGGGTGGGAATTGAGCCCAGCTATAGCCCAGGTGAGAAACCTACTGAGCCACCAATAGCAAATTTTAGTTAAAATAGTTTTTGAATTTACAAATGTTTGCATTTGAGGTAATCCTGCAAGTGGCACACTCTAAACTATTCACACAGCACAGCATTTAGTCCAAATTATTTGCTAAGTTTGTTTAGAATTGTAACAGAATATGAAAAAAAAACAAAAAACATAATATCGAATCGTGATGTTTATAAAATCGTAGTACTTACAAAATCGCAATACAAACGAATTGGCACCTGGGTACTGTGAGAATATCATATAAATTTTTTGGTGGTTTCCCGTCCCTAGTATCAAGTAATATCAATTCATCAATTAGCTTAATATTTAAAGTGAATTATTAACATTTCATTTAGATACCTCATAATTATGACCCATTGTCTTCACTGACCATTTGACCTCATCTCAAACATGTACAACATAACTACAAAACTACATGATATTTCATCATCTAGCCTCTTATCCTCATTGGAGTCAGCAGGCGAAGGTTGTGACAAGAAATCCTCCAAAGCTGAAATAGGCTTCTCTATATTTAGTTAGTGTATTAAGCTACTGTCACAAATGTTTAATTCCAGCAGAGAGTCTTGAACACTACTGCCTGTAAATTAGCACTTCAAGGCATGGGCAGCATGTGGTTTAGTGGTGACCGCTGCCACCTCACATCTCCAGAACAGGGGGTTTGAATCTCACCTCAGGTCTTGTGTACTTGTGGAGCTTGCAAGTTCTCCCAATGCTAAGCAGATTTCTCCAAGTTACTCCGTTTTCCTCCCACAGTCCAAAGACATGCATTGTAGGCTGATTCATGTTTCCCATAATGTGCGATTGTGTTTGCCCTTGGCCTGTGATGTTTTGGCACCCCATCCGGGGTGTGCCCTGTCTTGTGCCGTTAGATCCCTGCAATCCTAAGCACTACAGTTAATGGATGGAAAGCCTTCGATGCACCATCATTTTGATTTCTTGCTTTAAAGGTATAGAACAAATTCATGGATCTCAAGTGATTTTTGAGAACTGAAGAACTGTATGCAGTGCAATATGGACCTTTTTATTGCAAATACACAACCCTATTGACTTGCTACTTGCTGCATACATTACAATCTTTTTTAATGAAATGGCTGATAACGGCAGTGATGTCAAGTCTATGTTTTAAAAGCTGCCTAATAGCCAATAAATCCTAACCAGGAAGAGCTCAATTACAATTTATGCTTCTACCAAATCCAAAAGCTCATTTTATAATCCAACATCTTGTCTTGGTAATGTGTTTAAACTTTACTAAATGAAATGTGAGCTTAACCATGTCTGTTTTTGCATGTCTGCTGTGAGACAGCTGTTAGCTTCTGCAGTACAAATCATAAAATATTAACCATTACACTGTGCTCTGCATATAAGTGTATTGCTATAGCAGGAGAACAAATGGAGAACACCTATAGGAGAATAACACATGGATCTCTAATGTAAGTGTTAACCCAATGTGTTTGTTTGATCCAGGTTTTTACAGGATTCCAAGATTTATTCAACTGATAATTTGATAGGTTAAATGCCAGTGTTTTTTTTTTTTTTTTAAGAATTATCTATTTAGCATATTACTGACTGAATGCATAAAAAAGTTGCTCTGCTTGTTAGTTAAACACATATGTCAAAAGGCATATGTCTGTGATCCTGTCTGTGGCAGACATGAGATAATGAGGGCGGTTATGAGTTGGCATGGGGCAGGTTCCACCTGGAGCCTAAAAACAAATGTCAGTGAGCCAGTGAGTATGCCATGGAGTTATGTGGCAAGAACAATGCTGGCTTGTAAGGTGAGGGTAGTAATTACATACTCCATCCATTTGGGAATTTGATCAAGGGGGTCTAAAAAGCGAAACTGAGATTTACAGAACAGGTCAAACAAGAACAAACCGATAGTTCAGTGAATAGAAGTTTAGGCTTGGGGAGAAATGGAACACGTCGTGCTGTTATACAGCACACATAACCCACACATAAAACCAAGCATTGAAATGTGAAAATATGCTTTCTGCCCATGACATCAGCACAGAGACGGGGAACAAGCTCCGGTCTGTATGAAGAGCAAGGTAAACAATGTCCATCTGTACACTCACTCACTCTCACAAACACACACACACACACACACACCACTTTGCTCCTCTTCCTAGTGGCTAAACACACACACCCAGCAGTCATGCTCAACAAGAGCAAACAAACACAGGCTTAGCATTTGGTGGTAAACCAGAAAGAAACCATTCTTCAAAAGAGCAGAACCAGACCTTTGTCTTTGTTAGGCTGGAATGATGCCCAAAATTAAATTAGTGTAAGTTTAATACAGAGTAATACAAGACTGGTTTCAGGCTGTAACAGTTCAAATGAGGATTTTTTTTTTGTGCTGGAAGAAATTAGGACAGTACCAATGGAATTGTTTCAATGCAACCAACCCCCTCGGATTAATTCAACCTGTTCATGTCAGTAGGAAATCTATGGAGCATTCTGTCAGATTTCATTCGAATGAATTCTGAGCAAGAAAAGGCAATGATAAAAAATATAAATGTTATCTCTCCTCTCAGTCGTGGTCAGATGAGGATTACACTTTCACTCATGGAAACCGAAATAGTGAAAAAGTTTTTTTGTTTCGACAGCCTCCATTATCATCCCAAGAATTTCCATCTTTCTCCAAACTGTACAGCAAATTCTATCTCGCAGCATCATTTGAAGGAGACTCAGTTTGTAGCAGTAACCTTTTAAAATGGGTCTGATCCTCTATCTCACTAAGGTGTGTACATGTGTCCCTTATGGCCAGTAACCTCTCAGTCTCACTGCTTTATTGTGTGGCAGATAACCTTCAAATCTCGCTAATTTATCCGATCAATGGTCTGTCGCCCATGGTCTTTAGCAGCAGCCTAGGCTCCAATTCAGTTTTCCAAAGTTAAATTGAAAGGTTATAGCAAGGAAGCTCTGACACAGCACAGACACCATTAATAATGCAGAGAGGAGAGCACAAATGAAAGTGTTTTGAAACGATCCCTATTATACTATTTGTCGGTGACTGAATATGACTGGTACAGATCCCAGACTGTGACTGTCTTTTATTATATATTGTATGTTCAAGCATCACTGAGAGGGGCATGGTACTTTAATTTGCAGAGTATTTTCACTTGAATTACTGAGGTGCAAAAACAGTATGTTACATCAATTATAAACGCCTTAAGTAGTGCGACATTCATACTGTCAGGCATCTCGTTAGGAATTCCTTCATAGTGCATATTATACACCGATCAACCATAACATTAAAACCACCTAGGTTTTTTGTTCCCCTTCTGACAGAGGTGGGTGGTAACGAGTTACATTTACTCCATTACTTAAGTAACTTTTAAGAAATTTACAAGTAAAAGTAAGTAAAGAAAAAAATATATGCTTCTATGAGTATTCTTAATGCACCATACTTTTTACTTCTACTTGAGTAGATTTGTGAAGAAGAAACGCTACTCTTACTCCGCTACATTCGGCTACACTCGACTCGTTACTTTTCTAACCATTTATTCTACACATTAGATATTCTTTATTTTTGCCAGAGAAAAGCAGCTGGTGGATCTACCACGCGACTGTGATTCATCAATCAGACATAGCAACAATAATCACATGACTCCGTTTGACCAATAAGCCGCAATAACAATAACCAGATGTAGTCACATGACCACAGAAACTTGCTGCATAGCGGGAAAAAAAACTTCAGCTGTTGTAGCCAGGGAAGGAAACATGCCCCGATTAGTTTAGCTGTTTTATTTAATGTTCTAATGTTAAAATATATTTTTTAGCCTCTAACTTTTTGCTAATTATATCAGTTTCTTACATTTGTTCTACAGTACATACATACAGTATATTCTAATGTTAATATCTGCTGAGCCATTTGGAGGGCAACTGTATATACAGTATATCTAACACTGGAAATAGTTTACACTGTTTAAACATACATCTGTCACCTACAGTAGGTAGTTATTTTGAAAGATTTATGTTGTGAAAAAAGTAAGATTAGGAAATTTGTGTTCCTTAATTTGCTATTTTGTAAATATATTTAGTTTTATTACTTTCTTTTATTACATTTATTTCATTTTTGTATTATTTGGAAATGTCCGAATTTGTATATTATTTCATCATTTTGTCTGGTTGCTTACATCATTTCTAAAATTACGATGAAACAGTTACTTAGTACTTGTAGTCTTTTCACCAAATACTTTTTTACTCTTACTTGAGTGATATTTTGTTTGACTACTTTTTACTTCTACTTGAGTAATATTATTTTGAAGTACAGCTACTCTTACTTGAGTACAATTTTTGGCTACTCTACCCTCCTCTGGATGCAGATCCTTTGGTGGTCTGGTTTGCAGGGTTGGACCTCTGTGGATCGGACTTGTTTGGTGGGAACATCCCATGTGTGCTTGGTTGGTGGCCCTGGGGTGTTTGCCTGCTGGTCACTGGGCATGGTAGGCTGCAGTGCGCTGAGTGTTCTGGTACATTTCTATCTTGGCCAGCATTGACATTTATGTATGTATTTCTGTATGAATTTCTGCATTTGGGGTGATATATTTTTTTTTGTATCCATCAAACACTTGTAGGCAAAAAGAGATACGGAAACATTGTGCCTTTAGGAGCTTTCAGCAAAACCGGCTCAAGCTCTCCTGACACCAACAACAAGACTACTAATTCCAAACCAAAGTACTGCTTTACATTCTCTAGCTTTGGGGAGAAAATTGGGCCGGAATGCAAATGCAAGGATAATCAAAGCTGGATTAAATCAAGGTTAACAGCTATGAAGTTGAAATTCAATAAGAATACAGAAGCAACTCATCTGAAATGCAGATTTGCTTTTTTTTTTTTTTCTTTCCCCTGTGCAGGTTTAAAGAAACCAGACAACACATTTGGTGTTGTTTCTTACAGAACAGGTTGATGAATGAGACAGAGACCATGCTTTTAAACCGGACGTCATGACCTTATCGGCACAGCACCTGCTTCCCATTTGTATTACATACTCACTATCTGAGAACATTTCAAGGTCAGCAGACAGAGACTTTATCATCGGTGGAGGTTAGTGTGTTAGCAGAGGTGCAACAATCAGACAAAGAGCATGAGACATTTTGTGTTAGTTCATGAAACTGGCTCTAACAGCCAAGCTAGATCTTAAACTGCAGAGCATTAGAAAAATAAAAATATTAAATATCACCTTTCTTTAAAATTTTCCAACAACACAAGATGTCTTTTTCATTATTTTTTTACACTGTCTAAAACCTCTCTGCCTCTGTTTTCTCTCTTTTACAGCTGGCCTGAAGATGTGAGCACAAATTGAAAAGACATCATACGAAGATGGTTTTAACCAAGAGCACAAAGGGAGTTGTAAAGATCCTACTTTGTTTTGAGGAGACTAACAGCGAATGCATGAATATCCCGACAGAGCAAGCGGTCATTACTGCTGAGGCACGAAATGAGATAGAAAAGGAAACTAAAGCCATGTGGTGCTGAAAGGCTCAGTGCTAATAAGGAGCGCAAGCTTTTTGTCATGATCACACAACTGTATATAACAACAAGCCACGGGACTGCAGGCCTCTGATCGTTAGCAAAATTCTGTTGCTCGTGTCACTAGGCTTATATAACCTAAACATGTTCACTAAGAATGGGCCTTGTGTCAAGGATTTTAGACAAGTTTGGAAAACACTGCTCATTCATCAGCCAATTAACCATATGGAATCAGGCCAATTCAAAAAAACAACAAAACAGCTGGAGTTTTCACATACAATATTGGAATGGCGAAAATTTGATCTCAGTGACTTTCTGTGTGAGGTTTGTTGGTGTTTCACCATTTCAGAAACCACTGATATCCTGGTTCTTTATGCACAACAATCTCTCAAATTGTTGGGGGAAAAATAGCAATGGAGTGTCAGTTCTGCAGATAATAGGAAGTCAGAGAGAGAGAATAAGAGACCGGGACCGGTAAAATCTGACAGGATGGGTATGGTAGCTACAATAACCAGGCTTTACAACCATGGTGAGCAGAAAACCATCTCAGAACACCAAACCTTTAGGAAGATGGGCTACAATAGCAGAAAGCCACAAGAACCTGAGGCTACAATGATCAAAGTTCAAGACATTTTTCTATGAGTCATTGTTTTTTATGAGTTTTTGATCCAATGTAGCTTCAGATTCCTGTTCTGATGTGGTCAGTAATTTGATTGCATTTACACAAGGTGTGCTTCATTTTAAAATCCATTTACCGCTCAGCAGTGGCGGCTACTGGTCTGTCAAATAGGGGAAGCTCATTTTCGGCCTACATCATAAAATTGTCTATTTATTTAAA
>JAOVVA010000002.1:17590325-17605945 GCA_028565275.1 Leiocassis micropogon | reverse complement strand
ACATAATTTGACCATTAATTTTGTGACATTATAGGGGAAGCTGAGCTCCCCTTGCAGTCTTAAAGAAATCGCCACTGCAGCTCAGTCATTCAGGATTCCCTGTAAAGCTTTGGGGCCTGTGGTGTGAGTTTAAAAGTTACGAGCTTGACATAAATTTACCCAAGATCACGAAGTAAATATACCATTTAAATAGGATCCCATTGTTTACTTGTAGTCCACCCCTTACAAAACCCCTGAACACAAACTGCAAATAAAAGCTATTGTAACAAGTTTTTGGACTACCTCTTTGCCCTTATTGCTTGCATTCTGGTGATTTTTACAGAGCCTGAGGATTCTACAGACATCAGGGTTTTTTTTCTCCGATATTGATCGCACAGCGGTGTGACAGACTCCTCCAATCTTTGGGCCATCAGTATGCTGGTGAAAGATGTGCCACTCTGCTATACAACCTAATTAAAGGCTTTTTAAACAGACATTTTTCATGTACAAAGGTAATAAATATGCATTCCGTTTCTGAAAAAAGATGTGAATATAAATGTACTTACATCAGCCCTACCAATTATTCAAATAGCCCTCCTACACAGGCCAGGCTGGAGCTACAAGCCCATGTGGGTTCACAGATTCAGGCGACTGTTTGCATTCTCTCATTCAGCATCAGTTCCCAAATGTGTTGAGTATTTGTTGGCTTTCCCTTCAGTCCATGTTTTAACTCATCCCAAACCATCTCAGTTAGATTTAGAATGGGTGATTGTGGAAGCCAGGTCATGTGACGCAGCACTCCATCACTTTCCTTCTTGAACAAATAGTTCTTACGTACGTAACCTAGAGACATGTTTGAGGTCAGTGTCTTCTTGCAAAACTAATGATGGTACTATTATTAAAACCTATGTATTAGAAATAATTATGAAAACCAGGATATGAAATGAGTTTGGAATTGATCCTAACAGGGTCAAGGTCACAGCAAGGTCATATTTCTGAAAGTTTTATTTGAAAGATTGTTTTTTTTAAATTATTCTACTATTCTATTATTCTAAATATTCTCTTAAAAACTCATATTTTATAATAAAAATTTAAGTGTGTAACAAAAACATTTCACCTATTAAGTAAAGGTACGTTATTACACAAGCATTATATGCATCCTATGTTTCACTTAGCTTGAAAATTATCATAATGCTACCAAATTGACCATTTCTGCCATGTCTGCTTTTGCAGTTGAGGATTTCAAAATAATGAATAAGAGTTAAGAACTATAACAAATACTAAAAGTGTTTTTATTAAATTTTCTCATGCAGCACCTCCAGGGTCAAGGCAATGCAAACGTGTGTATAGAGTGTGCATGTTCTCCCCATGCTTGGTTGGTTTCCACCTACACTCCCAAAGACATGCGTTGTAAGCTAATTGCTATTTCCAAATTGCACATAAGAGGTGTTCTGCCAGGCGAGCCCTGCCATTGACAATATGGGGCAAAATAAAGAAATTGTTACGCTCCTGGGTAACATAGTTGACATACATCATTCAGACATTACTAGATTTTTTTTTAGAATATTCTTTTTTTAATTTATGCTTGAATTTGAGGTGGTAAAAATGTTAATTACTCTACAATCCTATACAGGTGGTGCACTCTAAACTATCCAAACATTGGCAGGCAGCAAAACATCCTGTGAGACAAGAGCAAATTTCCTGAAAAATTATCAGGATACTTACAAAATCGAATCGGCACATACAGTAGTTATCGTAATATTGTAATGGACAGTGGTGATTCCCATCCCTAATTATTGTCATCAGTCTACATATGTCACAGCACACACAATTCATATGGCTACACGTTTACTTTAAATTAATTATTTGAAATAGATAAAAAGAGGAGGTAAAGTGCTGGCTAGGGGAGTTTATATGGAGAAGCAGAGAGAAGCACAGCTCAAGTGTGATCAAAATGTGGACCACAGAACAAACAGATCATTTGATGCTGGTCACTTGGCACTGGGACAAATCATTTTTGAGCTGCATGTTAGTGCATAATGACAAAACTGAGTAGTGAAAGCATCCTTTATCTTGAGAAACATTTTTCAATGTTTAAGCTTTGCAACTGGCAGATTCAGGGAATTTACTTTTACTAACTTGAACCACTACTTGTGTTAAGAAAAGAACAAATTTGTACTTTTTTTACTTATGTGAAATGTAGCACAAATTATAAATTAACTCACTGTATACACATGCACAATAAAAGTGTCACGACTGATCTGAAACCATGAAACCCAGTCTCATCAGGTGCAAAGTTGTGTGTGGTGGTGGTGGTGGTGGGGACGGTTAGGGTCAGATGGCTAAGAACATGGTCCACATCCAGCACATGTTCCCGCCTTCCCTGTAGGAGAGACGAGCAGATACAAGGAAAAGCACATTTTAGTGAGCTCGCTGCAGAGTTGGAGGTAAACTATTCTCTCGCTCTCTCCCTCTGTGTGTGTCTCAAAAAAGAAGAAAAAACCTTGAAATCTTAGCACATACAGTACACCAATATGAAAGTGCTACGTTTGCAGTACATCACCAGCGACCTCTGCTGGTGAGAGCAAATCATTATCAACATCGTCATATTCTCCTTGCTCCTATTTTATATATTAAAATAAATACAATAATAATAAGAAGAATGGAATTGGCAAAAGATATACCAAAGTAGCTTTTATTGTACTTCATTTTATGACAATTTTGTCTCAAACTCCAGGGGGCGATAGTTCTCCTTCATAATTCATCTCTCTTAAAATTAGCATTCATATAGTATTATTAAAAAAACAGGTTCTAATATTTTACTTGCAACTTACTATAAATGACAGAAGACAAAAAATGCTGCTAAAAGATAATTCATTCCTGTGTGCTAACAAATAAAATCATAAAAGCAAAACGTAAACATCAAATACTCAAATGCATCAAACAGGAAGTCAAATTTACATACCGTGTTTAATTTAAAGACTGAATAAAAGTAACAGAAAATGAAACAAGTCCTTCCACGTGAGAGTGCTGAAATGTGCAGCAGCTAAACCTGGAGCTTGAGACATGCTTCACCACATTAGATATACTTATATATATTTTTACTCTTAAAAACTTAATAAGACCTTAACATAGGCAGGTACACATCATTCCAAGCAATGCTCAAAAAAATGGCTTTTTCCCCTCTCCTCTGGAAAAAAAAAGCATCTAAAAAAAGAAAAAGAAAAAAGGAGCAAAAAAAAAAAAAAAAAACCTGTACAATTCTATAAAATTGTTTTTACATTAGTTACAAAAACTAATACTTCATTTAGTTCCTTCATATTCATGGAAATAAAGATGAACATTGCATGTACTGCCTTCAAAATATAATGACCTATTGCTGGTGCATAACAATATAACTTTGAATAATACTATATGGTTTAGGCAAAAGTGTGAACGACAGAAGAGGAGGCTGTACAGAAAAATATTAAACAAACGCATCACGACACTTTTTTTTAGCCGAGAGCAAGCAGGCTCCAGAGCACATCTGAGGTCATCCTCACTGACTTCATACTGAACAGGAGGGTAGAGGCTGTGCTCACTCGGCAGACAGGCCATTTTCTTCAGGTTAGCAGGTTGAGATCCCTGGAATCATTCTTTCATTGTGTAGCTTTTCAGCATCCTGTTTACGTGCGTTGCAAACTGCTTGGTGTGAGAATAAACCCAAAAAACTGTTGTGTTTAGTGGGAAAAGAAGCCTAAAATCCATCCACTAATGGCTATAGTGATGAAGATCAATACGTGATCTCATGCTGACTCTGGATGTGAGGCAAAAAAGTAAACTACAGCTTATTCGTGTACGGATCTTTTCTTCAATGAAGAAGTGCTTGCTATCTTGTCAAGTGATCGCACTAAAACATAAGCCTAGTCTTAGCTACTAACTTGCATGTAGTTCTGAGTATTCTGGTTGACTTCACAATGATCCAGAAAGACCCTAACTCATGTAGAACAACATTCTGCGTGCTGGATATTTCCTTCATAAAATGGCAGCTGTTGCCAAACATTGTTAACGACATGGGGACGATAAACGGAGCATAAATTAAAGTCATGACATAAAAAAATTATAATAAAATAAGTGAAGCAGTATAAGAACTGCATTAGAATAAAGGCAAATGCACACCAAGACAAGACTTCTCAAAACAATCGGATCAGAACACGAGCAGTGACATTTGAGACAAGCTTGAGTATAAGCATGCAAGGGTGAACTGTCACACTAACCCCCCCTGTAGTATGCTGAAGTGGTGACAAACTTCCAAAACTGCAGCAACTACAAACATGAAGTTCCTCTGGGAAAGGAACAAGAAGCAGCCGTCTCTGTGAAAGTAGCTGCTCGCCCTCAGCAAGCAAATAATTCTCAGCAAAAGGTGAAGCTTTGGGCGAAAGGGGAGAACATTTTCAACGTTCTTTAAAGTCAGCTCATAAGTGTTACAAAGGTGTTCATAAGCATTAAGGCAGAAACAAAATAAAAAAAAAATATATATAAGATGCCAGCTTTCAAACAATCACTGTGGCCAGACATATGGGATGGTTAAAAAAAAAAAAGAAAAAAAAAGAGAGAACACAAGAAAACGATAAATGAACAAAAATCCCAGGCAGCCCATGCCAGCCCTACTTCCCCACCCGGTTTTTGCTAAGCCCAGAGGTTCTCCTCTCAAACCCAGCCACTGGTGAGTTTGTAGAACATTTCCTCATCAAGAGACTCGTTCTGGTCCTTCGCCCTCGTGGACAGGAAAATGTAGCCACCAATGAACTCATGCACCACCTTACAGTCCACCTCGGCACAAGTGAATGCCAGACTGGGCTCATCGGCAAACTCCACTGTAACCTAGAGGAGAAAATATCGAGAACTGATTTTCAGAATATGACTGGTATGGAACAGATCTCCATGAAGAAATGTTTTGGCATTTTCAATGTAATCCCATCTTCTACATGCACGCACCAACTCTTAAATGATGGGTCAATAAATTATTATTTATTGACCCGCATCAAGCAAACATTAAAATGACTGGAATTTGGTTAGGAACTGTACAACACATTAATTATTACTACCTGGAGGGATAGTGCTGAACCATTAACTCTGCACAAGAAATAAAAAAAATAAAAATAAAAAACTCCACAAATAACAGATTGTAGGTCACTTAAGCCCTTGGTGAAGTTGCATCATTAAAACAATCGACAGTGGAAATGTTTAATAGTAAAAATAAGAACATTTTTATACACACAATCTGAAGAGATCTCACAGCTATGTGGCCTTGAGGAAAAAATAAAAAACATTTGTGAGACTAACAAAAAAAAAAGGCAGTGTTATGATCTGGGATTCCTTCAGTTGGTCAGGTCTAGACACAGCAATATTATGTGGCAACAAAATGAAGTCAGCTGCCGACCTGAATGTAGTGAAAGACCAGGCTATCGCATCTACTGTATGCATAGTTCTTTCATCCCTTGATGATACAGGCATATTACAAGGTGATAATGCCAAAACTAGTCAGGCTCAAATTGTCAAAGAAGGGTTCTGAGAACATGAGGAATCAGTTTTACTTATGAATTGGCCAACATACATAGTGCCGTAATCAAAGCTAAAGGTTGCTCTAAAAAAAAGTATAAAGTTGTATAATTCCTGTTTTAAGAAGATTTTAGGAATATGTACATCAAAATGGAGTTTAAAAAGAGCATGGGTAACCAATGGGCAGTGTCTAATGTCTAATTTGATGTCCTGTGCCTACATTGACACCACCCTCTGGATGGCGCTCAAGGCTGCTGCATATATACAGAACGTTTACCTGAACACATTTTGATGCATAATACCTCATTATAATACCTACAACATTATAATGCTTGTTTTATTTTATCTATTAAAAACACTGTCCATGTCCACAAAAAAAGAAGAAGAAAAAGGTGCTTTCAACTGTCCTATTAATTAATTTATAGTATGCATGTCATATTTCATATACACTATAAATTTATTGTGGACGCCCAGGTTTAGGTTAAGTAGGACACCTTACCATCTTGATCTCCCAGTTGACGTTCCACTGTTTCATGTTGGCGAAGCGCCAGGTCTTAATGGCGTCTCTGCTGCTGGCGTCTATGCGGATCAATCTGTTGTAGGTGATACCAATCAACTCCTCTCTCTTACCGCCTTGGAACCTTAGAAAGACATCAAATAAATAAACAAAACTCATTAAGAACACAAAACATTAATATATGTTTTAAGTGAAGCTTATGATTTACTTAATTTACATCTTATGTAAAATGGAAAATCATAAATAATAAAATGGGTATCCCTGTTTTGTCTGACTCTCTTGCAGAAACATTTGCAGAAATCAAAGAGTTTAGAAAGAAAAATGATTAACAATATTATGCACAACACACTCACTTGGCCAAAAAGTGAGTGATCCCAAACTCTGGCAGCGACTGCCAGGCCTGGATGAAGCGCATCTTGGCCTCTATGAGACTCATCTGGGCCACATTCTGATGGGCCTCTAGGATACGAGCAGAGATCTAAAAAAAATAATAATAAAAAATGAATTCAATGAATAATAATAAAAACCCAACACAAAACACATTCAACACAGATGCTCGTCTAGTCTCACCCTCCCCAGCGCACACACAAACCAACACACACCAACTCTAAGAAATAGAGATCATGAATCGTCATGCTGTTTAAAAAAACCCTCTCACGATACAGGAAGTGAATGCAGCCGAGTGGGAGAGGAGATGAAGCAGAGAGGCTCTCGTTCTCAGTGAGAGCGCTCAATGGTGGGGTTCAGTCACTCCTAACCACACTAAAGTGCTGCTTTAGACAACATGACTGACCAGACAGTGCAAGAAACCAGATCTGCCTGCTTTGAAAAACCTTTCTTTCCTATTTTAGATTTGTAACATACAGTACTGACACCACCACCATTAAGTTTCTAAAAATGTTTACATGGGTTAGTAGGAAAAAGCAAAGAAACCCAAGAAACCAACCAAGCAAGCTAGTGAAATTTAAATTAGGGCCCAAACAAAATATCCCTACGGCAACAAAATGAGTAGAGATTATTTGAACAACATCCAAACATACTGGGATTCTTAAACTTTATGGGCAAACTGGGTACTTTGCAGCTAGGTGAATTACTTAAGATAAATATTAGGGCGATTTTAATGCAGACAGTTTCATACAATATGGGTTTGTTACATGTGACACTAACGCATACTAAACAAACAGCTTCCCCATTTCCTAAATCTTAATTTGGGTTAGGAATAGTTAACTTTTTTTCCAATTAAACACTTAAATATATATATATATATATTTTGTGACATTCCCTGACTTGTTTTCCCAAACATTATTATTTAGCCGAACAGGAATTATTATATATTATTTATATTGTTTATTTAGCCAGTAAAGTTTCAGTTCCCAGCTGTATTTCACATGTTATTTATATTGATTTTATTTCCCTTTTTAGTATATATATATATTTTTTATCAGTTGGGCCCTACTTCAAACCACCAAATTAGTTAGAAAATATCTAGTACTGCATATCTAGAAAGAATAAAAACAAAGACATCACTGCAAAAGCAACTGACTTACCAGGTCCCTGATATAGCCTGGCTGAGAAGGTCAGGGGCAGGAGAAGAGCAAAAGAAGGAAAACAGGTAAAAATGTAAAATAAATAAATAAATGCATAAATAAAGCAGCTGAGAGAGTAACAAGTAAGCAGACAAGTTCAAAACAAAACAAATTGGCCTTCATCAATCAGCGCAAAAAAATGCTACACAAAAGGTTAGCGCATGACAGGCGAAGCTCATGCTGTAGTCTCGAGCTGAAAACACAAGATAAAAGGGAGGTGTGTGACAAGCAGTGCGCAGCATATTAAGAAAAACAAAATGGTGAGAAAACATTTAAGAAGAAGATGCACCAATTTAATCATTACTTGCTTAAAGACTGAAGTGGAAATTATTTGATAATACAGATTGGTTGCTTTTAGTAAACCTTAGATAAATGTAAAACATGGAATACCTACAGACAAAATGTCATACAGAAAGTGACATAATAATATATAATGCTGTATACATGCATGCATGCGTATCCACACACTCATACTGTACATAGAAATTACCCTTATACTCAACTAATAGATACTCTACATTTCCACAAGAGGGAGCTACCTCCAAAATTAAATCTGATATGTGTTTTGTTGGATAATGGTCACACACAGCATAAATAAAAGCAAATAGTCAATTCCTAGTCATCGTTCTGCTAATTAAAACATTTTCCCATTAAAGTTAAAAGTGTGGAAATGCCGTGCTTGTTGGTGAAGGAAAGGCTGGAGTAGGCAAAAAGTAAGCCCAGCATCTCCTGCACAGCTGGCTGTTTGTCCTAAGCTACAGTATGTTCACATGCAGCTCTCATTTCCTGCTGCTTTCCCGCCTGTTTCGTACGTCCCCACCCCCCTCAATTCCAAACACAGACTCGGGGGATCAGATGGCTTGGAACTTTGATGTAGTGACGACAGGGTGCAGAGCAGCTGGGAAGACCTGGTCATATTACAAGCCACTACCCCTCCAAACATTGCAATCTCTGAACTTCAGCCAGAACCACTGCCCCTTACTACCACCACACACACACACACACAACGCCGTAGTGGCCTCACTCATGGCCATCTGTGTGCCCTAAACCATCTTCCTGTTACTTAATGGATTTTAAAATAATGTTGAATATCATTTAAACAACATCACTGTGCACTTAGGTTTTCCATTCAGCGTTTCCTAATCTCTGGTGCTGGGTCGAGTGTGTATTGCGCACTTGTATCAAACTGCTACGATGCACGCCCTACCTTTTTAATAAGGCATTTCCTGGCATTTTCTGTGCTGCTAATTTACAGCCTTCTCAGCAGGGTGTGGAGAAGCTGGCCACTAGGAGTACACACCACACTACATCTGGCTTACTCCCATACCCTGCACATTTCTGACTCATCATTTAAAGCAGCTACACCTCCTCATTCAAACACCCCCTCCAACCTTCTAATCACTTACACACTGGGCACATTCCAACAGTCACACAATATCAGCCAAAATATACCCACATGTGCTACGCTACAGTTTAATCTCTTGCACATGATGTTCCATGCACAAGTCTCCGCTATACGATTCAGCGCAAAAGCTTTCTCTACACAAATACTCGTGTTTACACTAATCAGAAGTGCTACACCCTGTTCCACATGTCAGGCTTATATGGGCACAAAGCCTCTTCCCCAGTGCAGGGTTAAGGAGATCTGAGAACAGGTGCTGATGAGTAAGGAGGAATGGGGTATAGTCAACCCCAAAGGTGTTCGAGGGGTTGATGGTCAAGGCTTTTTGTTTAGGCCACTTGTGTTCTACCACTCCAACAATGCCAACGGTTCGGTCATCTTAGTTCAAGTGAAAAATAACTGCAATGCTGCATCATCCAAAGACAATACACAATATACAATTGTGAGCTTCCAACTAAGTGGCAGCACGTTAGGGGAAGCATCATATATGGATGTAATGGTCAGAGGTCCACACACTGTTTGTCATATAGTCTATTAGTTACTGGTATTGACAAAGAATTGCCAACAATGTAAAGTGGCAGAATTGTGTTTTTAATCAGTGTGAGGAAGCAAGACATTCTCACATTGAACAGCCCCAACTGAGGGAAATGAACTTCTGAAAAAGTACACAGGAACTAAACAGTGAGCAGGAAAGCAGCCAGGCAAAAACGCACTGATGAACCATGCTAGCAGCTAACAAGCTGTTTCCATCTATCTAAAAAGAAAAAAGGAATTTCCTTCAGAATCAATAAAGTATCCATTCATCCATCATAGAGCAAGACCCATTCCCAGTGGTATGGCAAAACAGGGTCTTCGCATTTATTTATTTGTTTACTTGATGGTTACGGTGGAGCAGGTCCTTCCGCCGCCTTCTGTAAAGTTTTCTGGCTATCTGAGACCAGTTGATACACTGAGCATTTATAAACAGAATTTAACTGGACAAAACATAATTTGAATGCCAATTTGTATTCAAAAATAAAATTAATTCTTTCATTTTAAATATATCGTCAGATTAGTAAAAAAAAAATTTCATCTTGCCAACAGTCAGCATCACGAAGAGTAGAAGTACGCTGGTACCAAAACTCCATCCAAACTTTCCAAATCTTCCACACTGCCAAGCGACAAATGAGGAACAAAAACTACCGCTTTTATTAAATGCACGGAAAGCAGCTGTTGACTCACTTCCTATCGTTTTATTAGGCATGTCCTAGGCCCAATTTAGCAGCACAACAAAGGGGAAAAAAGAAAATTGTTTGCATGGGTGTGCACTGGTGTGATGGGGTGTGGTCAGGGTCTCACTGCGCTACGGTAGGCCTTGAAGGAAGAAGTGTGAGACAGATAAGTGGAGCAGATCCACGCATTCTTCGGAAGCACACTCTGGTGCCAGGAGGCCATTTGGGAGGACACTCTCTCTGTACACTGGCGAGTATATCGGACGCCAACTCCCCCTCTTTCAGACCCTTTCACTCAGTTACACACATTCTTTATCTCTGTTTTATCGGTATCTTCCT
The DNA here is from genome assembly GCA_028565275.1 of Leiocassis micropogon. Classification (NCBI taxonomy): domain Eukaryota; kingdom Metazoa; phylum Chordata; class Actinopteri; order Siluriformes; family Bagridae; genus Leiocassis; species Leiocassis micropogon. The sequence goes on along the minus strand of JAOVVA010000002.1, from coordinate 17,595,370 downwards.
GTCTTTGTAGGGCTCTGACCCATTTCATAACATGGATGAGCTAGATTAATAAGAATTGCAAAAGTAGATTAGAAGGTTTAAGCACATAATCTTCACATTTCTTCAACTATTTTTTCTGGGCAGCAACATGTTCGAACCACCTTTTCTCCAGTTACCTGCTTGTTCTTGTATTTCTTCAGATATCTTGGTGAGACGAGACATTCTGGGTTGATATCTGTGGTGATTGGTTCAATAATCTGGGGATCTGGGTTCATGTGCTGCATCTTTAAGAAGGACAGAATGTTCTGAACCTCCAGGTTATAGGAGCTATCTGCCATAGTCTTCCCTTTGGAGGCCAGACGACAAGCAGCCATCCACTGTGCGTACTGCTTCTCCTAAACACGAGCGAATAAAAACTTCAGCTATTGTATGCAGTGAGATGTATTAATTAAGGGTTATATTTACTGAACGTTTGTTTAGCCGTTGGCAGGATGTGTGGTTATTTGCTCACAGTGTCGCATCGCAGCCAGATCTCGTTCATGCCATCCGCGACTGGGATTAACAACTTGATGTTAAATTTCTGACCAGAAATATTTACATCTGGTGTAACCTCACAGCCTATGGGGAGGGAAAAAAAAAAAAGCACAAGAGTCGACCACGTCAGCTTTTAATATGACATGGATTATTTCTAGAAAACCGATCCGAAAGTAGTACCTCTCAGGTTCATCTGGTGGGCCGGTATGCCATGGGCCTCCTCGCGACTCTTGTAGCAGGAGATTGTGATGTCCTTAAATGTGCACCAATACTGCTTGGGTCCTTTCAGCGTCAATTTCTTCGGCCTAAGAAGGAAGCAATTATCAGTATGGTGTTTTTAAGTACAGTTAACATGAGCAAACACGTAACTGATATACACATAACTATGAACATTGATTACATGGGACAAGACAAACCGTCTAAAACTAATTTTTTGTTAATATTTATTCAATTTTGTATACAATTTTTATTGTCTGCTTGTTTTCCAACAATGTTTGTGAGAATTTATGCCTTACATCAGTTCCCAAGCCCACTAAAAACAAAGCTTCTGCTGAGCATGCCAAACATAACATTTGTATAAAATATTCAAGCTCACAAAATCTATACATAAATAAATAAACAAATAAATAATAAATAAATAAAGCAGAACATTGCGAAGCTGGGCTGTGGGTAACTCACTTGAAAACTTTCACATAATCAGCAAGTTCAGGGATGGATGTGATGTCACCCTGGGAATGAAGATGGAACAAAAACACTTCTGAGGACTAGCTGAAGAGTTCGTTCAAACACACACACACACACACACACACACACAGCAGAACCTAACAAATAGCAGAACGTACAAATGTACGAATGACCTCAGTTACCAGCTTATGAGTTAAGATTTAAAATTTTGCGAGACATTCATATCAGCATATAAAGGATTTTGGGCATACAAATGAAGCAAACACGAGCCGAAGAGATCAAAACTTGTTTGCGCCAGCGGAAAGCCAAGTTAAGTGAGTTTACAAATTTTTATAGATTTTTTTTTTGTCATTTTGCATTTTGTGCCAGATTTAATGAAGTCACAGCACTATTGGGGCCCAAGAAAGTAGCAAGGATGGTAGCAAGAAGAAAAGGGAGGGGAAAAAAAGAATTGTTAAAAAGAAGTAGCCGGTGCCATGAGGAATCATAAAAGTGAAGTGAGGTTTAATGTCTATTTATTTAATATTTTACTTAATTTAACATGTCTTGATTATAGTATTGGAAATTGTTGATATTGGTAATACTTTTGGGTGGCTGGAACAGATTATCTGCATTTGCATTATTTCTTATGGTAAAATCTGTATCGCAATTTTTTCGCCTTATGAACTCGTCTCAAGAACAAATGAAATTTGTATGACCAAGATACACATGCATATACACACACATTTATATATGTATATAAATATGTATATAAACAAACCACACACACCACAAAAGGCAAAACAATTCATCAGAGACATCAGACCCAATGAGTGTGTGCATGCGTGCGCGCACAGATGTGAGGCTACCAGTGTGTTAGAGGTCTTTCCACCCTCCAGGGTAATCTCCAGGTCTGAGAGTGCAGCATCAACTTCATCCACCTCCTTCTCACTGTTGTTCATGTGATTGTCTGAAGACATGATGGACAGCTTGTTGATGTGATACTGCAAACGAATTCAGAATCAGAGCAGGTTCAACAGTACTGAAAATTGTATTTTCTTATTCAAATATTCCTTACTCATCATTTTCCACATTGCTTCCTGATAGTCATTAGGCTATGGTGAAGATGACAATGGATGCTCATCCCTAAATAAAACTTGCTGACAAAGGATCACACAGCTGCCCTTACGCAGACTTGCATGCAAATACCAGGCCGGTCTAAGAGGTTAAGTGTATTCTTAAAGTCACATCGGCTCTCTCTTTTCAATTAAAAACCTTGAGATTAATAGATCCTACTACACTTACACACTGTGATAACTCAAGATGAAGGCCATAGGAGCTCAGACTAAAACTTAAAGAGATCTTCCCAAGCCAGCCTGAAACCCAATCCCAATAATAACCAGCAGCCCAGCCAACCAAACCCAGCTCTGACGTAGAGGAAGTCTGGACTAATTTAAACTCGGCACAGCTAGCATCTCTGGGCAGGAAACACTAGACCCCGGATACAACTCAATAAATCCCATGGTGAAAAACTAACACCTCTTAAGTACGACTGCTGGAGATGGATGAATGTTAGGCTGGGTGGTCCTACAACCCATTCAGCTGGTACCCACTCTCTATATATACACACACGAGGGTGAAGACAGTTTGGCGTCCCCAGGTCTTGTCACCCAGGTTTAACGATGGTCTGAAATAGCAATGCCCCCAAAGGCTAAGAGACTTCCAAAGGGGGTTCATATAACACCTAGAACTTTAAATACCTTCTCAAGTCTCCTTGTTACATCCTGGGCCAAACTGCCCTGGTGCACAAGCTTAGTGCAGCTTAGAAGCTTTGCAAGTTAAATGAGTATTTTACAACTTTCTTGTCTGGTTCAACGAATCCAACACATGAAATTCTGATATGCAAATACATGGAGACAAGCAAATAGACAAACTGCCACTTTCAGCAGAGAGTCTGTGTTAATGTTTGTATGTACAGAATTGTAAACTGTGTATCCACATTTTGATCTAAAACCTGTACACAGTCTTAAGTTTGGACAAGCAAATATCTTCTAAGATGTACCATATATAAACTCTTCAATCTTTAAGAAAGTTTGAAAAGCTAACCCTGAACATCACGATACAGCAAAAAGGAGCTGTATTATCGCACACATCTATGGACAGACGTTAACCCTAGCCAACTACAGGCACATAGCCTTGTCAATCCATTAACAGCGCAGGAGGGCAGGGAGCCCAACATAAACACTGCATGCACTCTCTCATCACTGGCTTAGTAAGCAATCCCACTGCCTAATATGGCCTTGGAGATGCACCTCCCACTGACATGCACGCAAGCAAGCAAGCAAGCACACACCAGCTTTCGCTCTTATTTACCTGGAGAGCCGCAAACATCATCATCTCTTCCTCAGTACACTCGATTTCCTCCAGCAGGATGGCCCATTTGGCTTGCTCGTAGAGCTGGTTAACCCGGATAGCATCGTACTGTGGGGGGGGAAGGGAGAGACAACACAGCTTGTTCATCCCAGCTGAGCAAACAGGACATGTCTGAAAGCCACTTCCTCCACCTAACATCCACTGTGCCAGCTGCAGCAACTACCTGACTGCAAAGAATTTAGCCCAGGAGACTACAGAACATCCATATGTCAAGAATGTGTTAAACAAAAAAAAAAGTTTTTTAACATTGCATCATTGTTAAAATAATACAATGAAACATTCAGGTACAGCAGTGTACTCTAGGAAAACAGCTTATACTGTAAAAGTACAAAAATAAGCCACAGGTACTAACCTTGGGGTTGAGATCAAAAAAGCTATGATATTTGAACCGCAAAAGAAGAACATCGTTCTCTTTAACGTCCTGCTCCATGAGAGACCTGGAGGAGTCCAGCCACCTTCAGAACATACACACAAGAACGCTGAATTACAACCCAAACCAACATAAACAAAAAAAATCCCTAATCGTTATAGACGAGTTTCTGGACTTACCCCTGATTTATTTTGGCTTTATCGAGGAGGGAGGGCGGTTTGTAGAGCTTAACCAATATGTCAGGCGAGGCGATGGGCTGACTCACAGCGAGGATGCTGGGATTACCCTCAGACAGCGGACTGTCTCCAAACCAGGCTGAGGTGGGGGAAAGGGGGCTGCCATCTCGAGAGTCGTAGGTGGGAGTCATCGTCTTACTGTAGAGGCCAGGACTCGAATAGATACTCCCTGAAATTAAGGAAGTATATCAGCATTCTGCTTTCTAATTTAATTTTAATTTCAAAGATTTTGGTGCATGCCCTTTAACATACTAGATATTGCTGCAATTTAAGATTAGTCAAGGACTACAGATGTTTCCCAAAATGAGGAACTTTTTAGCCCAAGACTAATCTTAACCAGCATTTAGGAAACTTAATTCCATTTTGTGGTAGAACACCACAACGTAACAATTTATAATAAATTAAAAAGCAAACTTTTGAAACACTTCACACACAATTACTGATGTAACGCCTTAAATGCATAACAACCTTAGCCAATATAAGGCAACATGCTGATGCACATTAATACACACTCTTCAACACATGGGTGCAGAACACAGCAAACAGCACAACCAGAAGCATGAGGGATTCTGGAGCTCAGGCTGTGACAGCCAGCATGGCTTACAACACAGTGGGAGACAAAATATAAAATAAAAAAAAAATGCTACAAAAAACGATTGTGCAAACATGTTAAGTTTAGGGGGAAAAAAAATCCCAAACCTTATATATATTGATATACAGTGGCTTGCAAAAGTATTCGGCCCCCTTGAACATTTTCACATTTTGTCACATTACAGCCACAAACATGAATCAATTTTATTGGAATTCCATGTGAAAGACCAATACAAAGT
>JAOVVA010000002.1:17553234-17574546 GCA_028565275.1 Leiocassis micropogon | reverse complement strand
CACACACACACACACACACACACACACACACACACACACACACACACACACACACACACACACACACACACACCTGATTTTGAGTAGCTGTGTTTTAAGGAAAAAAAGTCCATCCAGAATTCATGAATTACGGAGTCCAAAAATCTACAGCTGAACATTTTAGGAACAGTAAGTGTATTCATAACTGGATGGGCAGTTCCCACAGGAGGCACCATGTCACAAATAAGGTGTGGTCAATGAATGCCTCCAAGAGCATGACGGCAAACTTAGATCTAAGATCTCAACCATAGACTTTTTTTTTTAGGATGAAGTGGAAAGAGTTGTTTAGAGCAAGAAAACCAGTCCAGCAATGTAGCTGGCAGCAATTTCAAACTGCAATAATTTCCACATGCCTGCAAAATGCATCCAAGCCTCTTGTAGAATCCATGTCAAGGAAAATCTATTTTGTTCTGAAAGCCAATGCTCTGCTAGATTAGTGTACTTAATAAACTGGCCACTCATTGTAGTGCACAGTTATCCCTATGATCCCAAGTATTTATTTATTTTTGGTATACACTGATTGAACAGAGCAGAGTTAAATAAATACAAGATAAAGATCAGAAATTCAAGTTTCATTTCCTGATATTTACATCTTGAAAACCACCTTTTGTTTGAAACCATTTATTTTTCAAGTGGTCAGAAATATCGGAATGCGTCAATGACGAGTGTTTCTTGTTGCCCAGGTGTATCCTGTTGCACTGATCATTTAAACAATAGCTCCAATGTAATCTGCATGTGGTGTTAAAGGAAAAACAATAAATAAACCAACACAAAGCCCAGAGAGTTGCCTATGAGAGAAAAACTAATCATTTTCAAGCTGAGAAAAGAAAGAAAAAACAAATCAGAATCATTGCGCACACGTAAGACACGATCAATCCAATTTGAAATGTCCTGAAAAAGAAAGAAACCACTCGTGTACTAACAGACACTGAACGAGTTGGCCAAGGGAAACAGCAGCGGGTGTTGACAAACATTGTGCAAAAGCTGCGAATAAAAACCCAGAAGCAAAAATCAGTAGACTAACAATGGGGTTAAAAGTATCAGACGTTCAAATCAGACTTCACAAGCAGAAATGTGGAGGTCAAACTACAAAATGCAAACCATTCATGAGCACTAAGAGTCAGAAGCACAGACTGGAATTCACAGAGAAATACAGAGACTAGCCAGAAACATTCTTAAGTCAAGATTAACTTCAACCAAGGTAATGAAAAGGCCAGAGAGTGGAGAAAGAAAGGATCTGCTTATAATCTGAAACATATAAGTTCATCGGTCACGAACAGTAGAGCTGGTGTCATGGCTTGGGCTTGCACGGCTGCTTCTGGAACAGGCTCCAACAGACGCCCCTGATTGGCTGTAGAGCCGTGATTAATGTGGGAGCACCAAGTTCCTCTCATCTCTCCCCTCTGAGAGAGCTCGGCCAATCGGCTATCTCTAGACCAAGAGGTAGAGGTCTAGAGAGAACAAGAGGTTACAGCATCACCCGGGAATCGAACGCTTTTTACTATTTTTGACAATTTGACAGTGTGAGGCCAGGGGTCTCACACGGCATGAACGGAGTGATCAGATCCCAAGTGATCAGTACTTAGTACAAGCCTGAATGAGGTCACATGCATTTCAAACATACAATGTGATCTAATAACTCAAACCATCTCTGTGCATCATAAAACATACAATCATTGTGAGAATGTATTTAAAAAGCATAAAATATAGAATTATTGTTGAATAATTCTGAAACTGGGATAAACAGAGTTCCCCAATGGAAGACTGATGGACAAAAATGCTCTAAAAGCAGAAACAAAAGCAGCTGTGGAGCCCTCGAGTTCCTCCACATCTTTATAAAGCATGCATTCACCCGAGCACCGTCATGCTGGAACAGGCTTGAAGGGAATTCATCAAACTACAGCATATAAAGACGTTCTAGACAATGGTTGACAGTTGATTCCAACTTTGTGACAATGGTTTGAGAAAGAGCCACATAATGGGTGTAACAGCCAGGCGTCCGTATAAGTTTAACACAGTGTAGATGTCTATTCCAGGTTTATAAGAGTTCTACAATGCCAGCAACAAAATAAGTATCTTTTGAAGGCTAAAATAAATAAATAAATAAATAAATAAATAAATACTATGATGAACCCCAGTAATGTAAATACATTCCAAAGCACGAACATACCTAATCTTACCAATGACATTTTAAGTATCTACAGGAACAGTGGATCAGAGTCATTGCAGTACTGCATTCTAGTCAGGTCAGATTTCTGGCCCCTACCCCCAAAATAAGTAAATAAATAATACAGATGAAAGGAGCTCTCATTTAAGTCTCCCAGGCCAGAGCATCAGCAGACACCCCAAAGCTCAAGTTTCTCGTTCCATATGCAAGCTTTCCTCCCATATGCTTACGCCTAAACACAAAGATCAATTGTTGCTGAATCAAAGAGACCAAAATTCCTATAAAACACTGCCAATAAACGTTTGTCCGTTTTTTTTTTTTGTGTTTTTTTATTTTTTTTATTAGTGCACCACCATTCAGCAATCTATTATATATCTTAAGATTAAAATTTCATGATCCATCAAATGCCAAAATCAATCGCTGAAATGCTGATCTTGAGTGAACACAAAAGCCGGTTTGAAATTCTTTGGTTTAAAAATCACAAAGAAGAATCTTAAAAAAATAATAATTTTATATAATTTAAACCTGCTCCTACGTACGTTCTTTCTCAAGGACATTTCAAGGACCAGCAGGGGGTCATGGTCATCAAGAGAGCAAACTTGATCAATAACAGTCCCTCTGATCTTGTTTTGAGACACTCAAACCTCCCTCAGGACACATGCAATGATCCCCTTAACCTGATCAGGGGGGAATAATGACTGAACACAAAGCGGTGGGAAAAACACAGCCTCCGGTTAAGCGAGCCAAAGGTTCCCCTGGAGATTTACCACCGGCCCAACAAGGACATGTTCTTGCCAAACCAAGAAGGAAGACCTCGATGTTCATACAACATGTACACACCTACATATAGAACTTGTTCAAACTCAGATACCCTAAGAGTTTTAGTCTGCAATAGGTAATGCTGACTTTATTTTTTAAGCGTCCATATTTGTGTTACAGTCTGAATATGCAGCTGTGCTCTTATTTGCAACTTCTTACAAACAAATGCTATAGCTAAAGTGTTTTAATTGCATTACATGTGATGCCATGGACATAAATCAAATCAAATCAAAGCACAAGAAAGCCTCAATACATTATCTCAAAAACAGAACCGCTGGAAACCATTCCATCGGTGGAATAACCACTGATATGCCTGACAGTATCAACCAGTTTCTACATCAAGGGCTCCAACACAGAGTTACATATTCGGTTGGGTGGGGGGTGATTGGGGAGGGGTGGAAACTTCCAATCGGAAGTCCAGCCAATTGTTGTGTTTGTGCAGATGGATGCTACGATAGACTGAGTGTTATGTAAAAGGTTTGATTGGTGATCAGCGCCACACCCAACCTTCATACTTTACACCATGGCACAGTAAATTATACATTTTGACAATCGTTTCCTGTACAGAGGTACATTTACTATCAGACCTAATTCAAAACATTTAAAAAATGCAAAGCTGTTAAAATGGACGTGTACACTGAAACGATTCAAGGAAGTGCATGCAGGAGGGTGATCTTCCAAAAAAAAAAAAAAACCAACAGGATCTGATCAGAGCAACAGGAAAGATCTGCAATGGGAAGGGCCCGTCCTTACGCTAACTACTTCCTGTATGCTAGATTAGAGTGCACTGAAGACACCATCATATAAATAAGCTTATATGAGTAATAAGAGAAAACATGGACAGTTGCAGTACAAATTCAATTGACGACTCATTACTGAATAAAATGATATAGGATTTGTGATTCTGATTTTTTTTTAAATAAAATAAAATATACCAGCACCCAGCTCCAGCCATAAATAAAGCAGGAAAGAAATGCATGGAAGTGAAGCAGATCATGAGTATGCTTTGATTCTGGTGAAATACATTTCAAAATGCTTTGATAGCAGAAAAGAATGTCACATCGTAGTTTCCCCCGCTCCTATCATCCAGTTATCCATGTGTATAACTGGAACAAAAATGCACAAAAAAAAAAAATCCAGGAAAGGCTTACAAGCTTCAAAAACCCCAACGCATGGAGGTCAAGTTTAAAAAATAAAAAAAACACAGGAAGTGCTGCTTCCTGTGTAAAACGGTGTCCGTTTCCTTGAAAACCCCTACTCCATTATCAACAATGGGTGATCTTCCCCCTGGTTCAACATTATAGTGACCAGAACAGCCCATATGACTTACAGAAACAGAAAATTCACAATAGTCTAAGCCAGTCAGTATTTTAATTCTTTCTTCTCTTATTTTGTGCTTTTCTATTGTCCTTGGCTACCTTGTCCTTACTCATAACACTAGATTATATTTCTAGTCTGTTCATAAGGGTGATAATTTCACAACATCTGGAAAAAGAGTGTTCAGGTCTAAAAAAGGACTAATATGACGTGTGCCAGAAACTGAAGAGAAGCTAGGAGCAGAAGCAGGCAGCAGAAAATACTGTGATGACGGCAGCGTCCAGGGAAAATGCCAAACCCTGGAAGTCATTTCCTGTTCAACAGAAGACTTTTATGGAATTCTAGTAGAGCATCTCACGTCACATGCTGGGGGCCCAACACACATAATCCACTCCTCTCAATCCCCTTTCCCCACAGCACTCTGGCTGGAAACAGAAAGAGAGGGCCAACACATTAACTCAGCCCAACACTGTGTGCTTTAATGCATTACTGATGAAAGCTTGGCAAATATTTAAGAACAAATGGGTGCTGACTCAATGGCAAATACCTTTAAAAAAAAAAAAAAAAAAAAAAAAAAAAAGACTCCTTCTCCGTCTCAGATTTCTCTTTCAAATTCCAAAAGTTTGCTTTTCTCATCTCCTCATTACAGTCATTATACAATCTCACACTATACAGTATTTAGCATTCTTCAAGAGTTGTTTAGTGACAGATGTGCGTTTTAATGCTACGCTGAGAAGAGACAAGGAAGACACAAGTTATAAAAGATGTGTCGGGTATATTTATGATACGTCTGCGTCAGGAGAGCGAGAATTGAAAATGTAGATGCTCAAACTGCACTGCTGGTCAGGACTGAGTGTGATCGTCAAATCTTAAATAACGCTCTTCTAAAAAGACCTGGCGTAAAGGACCGCCCGCAATCGATAAAGCACTTTCCTGGCATTAACTTTTAATCCATTAAGACTGTCGGAAGAATCGCTGAGTGAACTAGTATAGCATGTAAGAGAATAGATCGAAGATGTTTTAGTAATTGATTTCACATGTCGAAACGTACGTCTCCTTTAAAGTGGACATGCTGCAAATCATAAAACCGGGATGACCATTTATAAATGCAATAACTAGTGCAAGCAAAATCTTCAAAATTCACTAATTCACAGGATAACTCGTTAATATTAATTAATAAATAAAAATAAATAAATAAATAAATAAAAACAACACACTAATAGACTGGTCCTATGTACCATACCAGTCAAACAGTGAGACACGTTGAGAATTCTTTTTCCATTCTAGAAAAAAAAAAAACTATGACAAATATGGAATTAGGTGATTAGGTAACAACCACCACCACCACCACCGCCTGTAGAATAGTTCTTGAAAAAAAACAGTATTGTCAAGTGCATTTGCAAAACCCATCAAGCAACATGATGAAACTTGCTCTCATGAAGACCATCTCAGAAAAGCAGAACCAGAACTTACATCTGCTGCAGATAAGAAGCTCATTTAGAGTTACCAGCCTCAAAAATCATCATTAATACCACCTTAGATTAGAGTCGTTTTACAGAGCAAAGTAGCAGACAAATCTCAATATCAACTGTTCAAAGGAGATTATTGTATATTTTCAGCATGGTTTTTGAACTGTATAAATAAATAAAAATGAAAAAAGACCATGGAATAAGAAGGTGTCCAAAGGTTCCAAACTTTTGACTGGTATGGTATGTGACAACAAAAAAACTACTTTGTGTGACCCAAATACCACAATGTAGCAGTGCAAGTAGAAGTCAAGCATGTCAGTGGGACAGGATAGCAGTGACCGAGAGCGTTTTCACATTAGGGCCCTGGGATCATTTCCTGAGAACACTTGCTCTTAAAATCTGGTTCATTTTGATCAGTGACAACACAATCGTTCCTTGATCGGAGTCCACTAGAAAATGGGGTCTAAAGAACGATACAGCGTACTCAGAGATGGATCTAAAAGATATGCAAGCCCACCGTACCTGAAAACGGAAGTAGATCGCAGTTTCGCAACGTCATCAGTGATGCCTGTCTCCTCCAAGATCTCTGTCTGTGTAGCACATACCGATCTCATACTTTGCCTTAAACACTCATAGCTAATAAAGTAGGAAGGCACATGAGAGGGTCATTCTTGACTTTTTTTCCCCCCGAAACGTCAGTAAAATTAGGAATAGCACAAAAAAAGGTTGATTTCCTCATTATTATCCTCTCGTTTTTAATGGCGACTGTATCGAAGGGTGTAAATATGCAAACGTACCCAGGAACAGAGTGCAAAGGGAGAGCAATCGTTCCTGGGCATGGTAAAAATCAATCGTGACTAACGTGAAAGGGTCCTGAGATGCTACAAGAATGCATCATGTGTGTCATTGGGAGGGGGAAAAAAAATCTGACAAGCTGGACAAAGCTTGCAAAGTAATCTCATAAGAAACACGAGTACGGTGTCACAGTGGGGGAAGAGCGAGATTAAAACAAGGTCAGTAATAGAAAGGACTGAATCGAACAAGAGCTTCCCATTACTAAATGGCTACTCTAGATTCTAAGAGCCATATTAGGTCAATGAACCCTCTTACACATGACAGTGCTGTCCTTACTGAGAGCTTGTTCATGGCTTCTCTGGCACTGCAGGAAATCCATAATGGGTATGCTTTTAATTTCAATTTGACAACCTTTACCCAAACCATCCTCGCTGTTAATAGATAAGATATGACTTGGCTACCAACACACCTCCACACCATGATGCCATATCAGGGCAAATCTCTGGCATCTGTGTAAAAATATAAAACTGGTTTCACTCAGGAGTAGTGAAGCATAAAGACTTAAACTGTTATTCCCACATAGACATGCTACCCAGCAAGGGTTAATAATTGCCACTGGTTCTACTCTGACCTTTCTTGTACAAACACGGCTCGGTCTTCAAACGTATACTGGGTCCTGGTTGACAAACTCAAAGAAATAACTAACGGCAGATAACACCAACGTAGGTCATATCTCTGATTGTACAATATACATGAACTGTATATAAATATATATTTTTTTTAATTTCCCCTTCAAATATAAACAGGAAAAGTAACAAAGTAAACCTTAATTTTACCAACAAAGCCAAGAGAAAAATACTGTCCTTATAACAATACGTTTAAACTACTGTATATAACTAACCAAACCTTTAATTGGCCATTTGCACGTCCACCATGGTCCTGCTCACTTCTGGATGGCAAAAGGGATGTTACTTATCTCATGCCAGTGCCAAAACCCACATACAAAACTACAAAATGAAACTGCAGCACTTTCAACAAGAACACACATCTGATAACATTAGTAACTGTTTCTAAATAGTTCTAAAATGCCGTCCATGTTGTGTTTCATGGTCAACTATCTTCTAACACAAGGATGAATCCTAAATCCCCCTGATCAAGGGCACAACTTAGTGTGTGGAACAAGGGACTGTACACCCTATTTGTCTCATTCGCAACACTGAACGAGCAAATGACGCAAAATACAGAAGACATCGCGTATTTGTACACCCTCTAATGTAATTACATTCAACATCCCTACTACTATCTCCTTTATCCTCCTATTTTCACATGCTTGTTTCTCTATTGAATTAGTTACAAAGTCCACCACAACATACTGTATATGAAAATAATCAGCAGCACAAACCTATCGAGTGCTACGTTAACTGGTTCTCTTATCTTTGTGACAACGCATCAGGTAATCTGTTAGGTAAATCAGGTAATTTTTTGTTTTTTACCTCAAAAATATCAGTCAACGGTGGTAACATGATGATCTTTTGCAGACACATGACCAACACAATCAATCTCAAGATCAAAAGTGTAGTCTATTGTTATTGAAAAAAAAGTACGACAACAGCATAAGCGTGTTCCTTTCTTGCATTTACTAGACCATGAACAGGTTAGACAAGACAATCCCAGCGAGCACTATAAATATTACTAACAATACAGAGAGAAGCATTCTGAACCAGGACAAGCTGGTACAAATGGTCTACAGGAGACAAGCCTGTCCTCTTCGTCAAGAAAATAAATATATATTTAAAAAAAAAAAAAAGATGGTTAAACTTTGCCATCCCTGCCACCTGCTTAACTGTTAACAAATGGTGTCAGATGTGGGTTTTTCTTTTTGGTTGTTTTTGGGAAAATAAAACCAGCACCACTACATAATGTTTTGGGTAAAAACACACATGGCGGGGAGTGATTTCTTTTCCTAGCCCAGACTGACAATGACTGAAGTGAAACATCCCCAGAATTTAGTTAGCGTATTTATGTATGAATCACTGTCACACCCATAGCACATCATTCAATTCAATTTTACTTATATAGCGATTTTTAACAATGGACACGATCAAACAAGGCAGCTTTACAGAAATAAACATTCTGGATCAAATGTAAAATTTAAAAAATTTATAGTTTATAAAAAGAACAGCGCTATCATTTTGTGCCTGTGCCGGTGGTAAGAGTGGCAATGAAAAACTCTGTTAAAATAACATGAGAATGACATGAGGAATAAACCACGAGAGGAAACAGGTTGAAAAGGGAACATCATTTGGGTGATGCCTACCCACTACAATGCCTTTGGAGTTACTGGAAGTAAGTAAACTTGCACACGTTGAACAAATTATACAAAAAACAAAACCGAATGTTTTGTGGCTTAAGGAAAATGCAGATTTTCCAGGTGTTTTCTTTTAGAATGAGAAATGCTTAATAAAATCAGCAGGCACAAATCCAGGGAAGCATAGATGTTCCACTAGGTGTGTGTTCCTGTCGAAGTCTCAATACAAAACCACAGAGCAGGGGTCTACCACAGAGGATGCAAAATAAGGCTGGCAGCTACAACCACGAGATCATCGGAATGTAAAATATCTAAATAAAAATAGTTTGTCCATACTAAGCAATCTTACACCCAGAATGCAAAAAATAAAAATTTTTTTAAAAAGTTTTAATGACTCATTAAAAGCCAGACAAGTAACACATCAGATACTGTTCCATCATGTGGTAAATTACTAATGCTTCATGCCTCTGCTCATGTGTCCTTAATTTATCAGTGATTTGGAGTTTTAGGTTCATGCTAAATGAATGTGTTATGAAATTACAGAGTCACTGAAGTGAGTCATAAGGCCTATTTGGGTTGGACTAGTCTTACATGAGGAGATTTAGTAGCTCTGGGATTCTCGTCCCATTTAAATCCATTATACAGTATGATTAATTTCATGGTCTGTGAGTATAGGTGTCAGGAATCATATTGCATCCTGTACAAAAAAGATTTTTCTCTTTTCTTCAGCATTAAGACATTCCTTGAAACCTCTAGCTCTTTTCATCTCCCAACTAAAGTGAAACCAAGCTCTAGACAAGATTGTGATAAGCATAATAATTGATAGCTAAAGTTATCATTTCACAGACATAAGCCATCACCATTATTTAACAGACATCTGTCGTAATATTACAACCATCCATCTAGGAACCTCTGTGGTCCAAATAGGGACCGTGGAGGCCACTAGTGACCATTGTATTTATTCCCATTTTTACAACTGTGGTAGGACCTCCGGACAACATTCACGTGGTCATTCACACACTACAAGCAATTAGGGAACGACAATTAGCCTAATCTGCATGTCTTTGGACTGTGGGAGGAAAGTGACCAAGCATAGGAAGAACATCATGCAGACTCCATGGACACGGATACCGAGGTGGGAATCGAACCCGGACCCTGAGTGTGCTAAGCCACCGTGGCGCCAATATTACAACAGAGTGACCATTTCACAAGCATGACCTTTAGTGTGAAGCCGGACATTAACCCTGCATGCGAGCAGATCTTACCGAGTTTCTCTACGAGCTTCAGCATGACTCCGCCAATGTGGATTTCTCCTGTGACCCTCAGAGAGACATCCTTGTTCATGTCTGTCACATGCATCTTCAGTTCCCATGTGCCATCGGCGTAGCAGCCATCAGGCATCCGAATACCATCCAGAGCCATATCCTGTTATTAATATACACACATATGGGAAAAAAAACAATAATAACAATAATAATAATTAGCGAATGTCAATTCAGACAGGAATGATACAGGATATAAAAACTGGCAGGGAATGAAACTTCTGATTAAATGTGAAGAAAACTTTTTGTGCACTGGTGTAGTGTGACTGTGACTTTCACACACTGTTTGCCAAACAAGGGAAAGTGTCTCAAGTGACTGTGAAAGGGTTTTTTTTTTTTTTTTCTCTCCAAAGTTGAAATTCAGGACATAAATTGGCTACAATGTTGCGCGACCGGTCGGAACAAAGCAGACGCGTTAAATGAAGTGCCAAGCTTTAACTATTGTTAAGTTTAGTAGCATAAATCTGGTGAGTGTGAAAGAGCGTTTACACCTGTAGGCCGTGTATCTAACGGTAAAGCTAAACTCAGGAATATGGCTGATTACGTAAGCACTCCTGAGACACAGAGAGAGAGAGAGAGGGAGGGAGAGGGAGAGAGAGCTGTAATAAACTCTCAGCTAGATGGGTTACACACTTACAGCTTACACACTTCGGATACTTTTAAACTAAACAGCGCGACACACTCCACAACCACACATTCAGTAAAACACAACGCGAGACGAAAATGCACAATAAGGTTTTCACTCACCTTCACGAGTACGCGCGCTAACGTTATGAGTCAAAGTGAAGCTTTAAACATCCGACGCTCTGTTTGAACTCCTTTCTTTTGCGAAACGCGTGTTTAATTCTAGCATGGAGGATTAGTTTCTTCCAAATTAAAAAAACAAACTGCGTCCAACAAAAGTCCCGAGAAGTGCGTCCTCAGGGTTGAAGCTAATGGAGTCCAGCGGCTGTCTCACTCTCCGTGTCTTTCTCTCTCTCCGTCTCTCCCTCCCTCCACCAGTGAACGTCACTCAGAGCTCCAATCCCCGCTTTTCGCTCTCCATCGGGATTGCTTCATTATCTCCGCCTGGGCACTTCCCCTTAAACCTCCGCCTCAGTCCAGCGCCTTCATCTCATTACAGCACGCGCGCGCACACTCAGGACATCGAGTGTCATCGAATAAGGATTTGGACGCAGCCTTTTCCTAAATTGACTGTAGCTTCCAGAAACGTTCAGCGTTAAAGCTAATACATTAGCTTCTGTTATGGTTTTCTTACTACACAACTGGCAAACTTTTCAATTAAATGTTTTGTATATATGTACACTATCGTTTACATATTTATTTAATTGTTTATTTGCTTTGTGTCGTGTGACTAGGCTAATCAAATGTAAAACAAAACGTTTATTAAAATAATTCTGTGTAGACTTTATGGAGGCCAGTTTGCTGACCACAGAGGTTGGCTAGTGTGCAGGGTTTGTAATACATTATGTACTGTAATGCTATTAAAAAAGTCACACTGATGCAGTGCACTGATTAGTCATTTTAGTAAGTAATTTAGTAAGAATTGCAGCTTTAAATTCAATCAAGAGTAAGACTGAGATTAAATGAATACGTTTTACATTAAATGAAACATGACAAAGAAAGAAAAGTTCACAAATCTGCTTCAAAATATTTTATATAAATATTCAAAATATGATTCATTCAAGGTGGTTTAATGGTTAGCACTGTCGCTTTCGAGCCTGTGTGCATGTTCTCCCAGTGCTTGGTGGGTTTCCTTCCACAGTCCAAAGACATGCAGTTTAGGCTAATTGGCGTTCCCAGATTGCCAGCAGTGTGTGTGTGTGTGTGTGTGTGTGCCCTGCGATGGATTGGCACCCTGTCCACTGTATACCCTGCCTTATGGCCTAAATCTCCTGGGATAGGCTCTGTATTCAGAATAAAGTGGTATAGACAGTGAGTGAGTTATTAATTCATTCATCATCTATTCTGCTTATCCTGTACAGGGTTGCGACAGGTCTAGAGCCTATACCAGGAGACTCTGGGAACAGGGGAGAGACAATCCATCTCATGGCACAAACACACACACAACAGGCAATTTGGTAACGCCAGTTGAAGTCTCTGTCATTGAATAGATCCTTACACTGGGTTACTAGGTTACAAACTAAGTACTGTCAGTCAAACACTGTTGGGAAGGTTTTTTTTTTTCAATTAGTTTAATCTGCATGTTTTTGGACTGTGTGAGGAAAGCAGAGTACCTGGAGAATACCCACCAAGCACATGTAAGTTTGTGTAAACTTCTTGCACACAGACCCCGAGGCAGGAATCAAACCCGACCCTGGAGGTGTGATGTGACCGTGTTAACCACTATGCCACCATGCTGTCTAATTTTAGTTACTTATCATAAATTAATTCCTCTTTCACCAGGGAATATGGGGCAAAATATTAGCTAAGGCTAACTAGTAACAGCTTTATTCCCAATGTCTCAATCATTTATAATACACACTAGCTGGATGCTAAAAGCCAGCTCAATAGGTGACAGGCCTCATTCTTATCAATATTCTTTTTTTTTTTTTTTAAAAGCTGAAAATAGCTTTTTAACTGAAAAGCTGAAACTATTTATCATTACATGGAATCAGGCATTAGAAAAATCTTAATATTCACTTCAGCAGTTTCAAAAGAATATGTTCCTTCAGCAACAAACACCTTATATGGGCATGTGACCTGTTCCTGTTTTCTCCTTTTCCTTTTCTGTTAATATCTTGTGCGAGACTATGAAAGGACTAGTATTTTCCTGTTTTGCTACACTAACATTATTGGTGTTATGTATGAAATTAAATTTGAATACTATTTTATTAGAATTAACATCATAATCATCAATTGCTTACCCAATAGGACAAACCTTTCTGAGGATTTAATTTAAAATTATGAGAGTCATTAAATGAAATGCAGCATTCTTGCATGCAATGATAAACTGATAAATCTAATATAAAAATATAAAAAGAATTAATTAAAACTATCATAATTCTACTGGTTCTAATACACAAACAAATATTTATTTATCAAGAAAATCAAGGGGAAAAAGTCCTCTGTTCTCAGGACTCTCCTGTAGGGAAAATCTTACCAAGTTATCAGAGATCAAGTTCATAAATGTTAAACATCTCCTTGCAGAAAGCTTCGGTATCATTAAAAATTACATGTTTTTTCTTTGTTAAATAATAGCACATTATTGTTGAATCAGCAATCCTGTTCTGCTAAATAACACTGTAGTTACAAAAGCAACAATGATAATGATGAGATCTTAGAATGAGTCTGAGTCTGTTATTATGTTATTACAGTATCAGTAGATTATTAAATGCCTCCACATTAATAAAGATGCAGATTTAGTGTAATGCAATGTCAAATCCCACAATGTATGAATTTAATTTGAGAATTTTACTAAATAAAAAAAGAAAACCAAAACAAAGTAAGCCACTTCTCCCAAAAGTCTTATTTATCGCATACTGCAGAGGTCTTCTCTCACAGGATGGTACAGGGTGAGTGTAAGGAGTGCAGGCTGCTCCACTGCAGGGCCACTTCGGTTCAAGAATGTTAGCTGCAGCCTTGGACAGCATCAAAGCGATTTATAACCCTTCTCTCCCTGCTGCTCTGACCCCCTCCATGATACAGAGTCTGGCAACACAGCCATTGCCTTTTATAGGCTGTGTTTTAATTACGGTGTAAACAGTGAGTGAGATGGTGTGCAGGAAAGTGAAATGGGTGGATGGGGAGAGGCCTGGAGGAGGAGTCCCAACATTCTGACTCACACTGGCAATGCGAGACTGCCACATACAGGATCGCTGAAGTCATACACCTTACTATCAACTTGAAAATGAACATCTTGTATACATAAATACCTTTTTGAATTCAAGAGAAATATTTTGAATACAGGATTAATCAGCTTACTTCCTTGCTGAGGTTCCCAAAAAGGTTATGTTGGCAGTGCTGCTAGAAGACTGTGAATCTAGTTGTAAGGCATCATTACTCCCTCTTCTGACCAATTGACTGAACAAACAGAAGACTAAAACACTGCAGATTTAAGAACTGGATTATGTTTAAACTGACCAAGAACCAAAGAAATCAGCGGAAATCATGGACTGCCTTGCCATCTGGTGGCCAAAGCATTGAGGTAGTCCACTCCATCATGACTCCAACCATGGATTGCATTATTAGTGGGCTTTTCAGAAGTCTGAAAGTATGACATCTGCCATGAGCAATACTGATGTAATTTTCGGTAGGGACTTCCTATAAATCTGACTCTACAGGGTAGATGAGAACTGTTGCTGTTATGAAGCATCCACAGACACTCACATTTAACAGAATACTCAATATTTGCCCCAAAGTAAGTTTTAAAATATTTTTTAAATTGAAATAATATATTCCTGTTAATTTACAGTTAAAAAAATATATTATATTATACAGTGTGTATATATATATATATATATAATGCTAGATGATGTTAAATGTGTACATGGTGAGATTTAAAAAAAGAAAAAAAAAGAAAAAAAAACACACCAAATACAAAAATCACAACCATGAATAATTTTTTTTTTAAATCTTAAAATATACATTTCAGGTTTTAATGAGGCAGCACAGTCTTTGGATTTTTTTTCCTGAACTCAGCTCTGTTCAAAGTTTTTCAGTCTCCCCTACCACGCCCCCCAAAAAAGACAAAAAGAAAAAAGGATGGTAGGCTACTCCCGTCTGCAATGCACTGACCAGGAGAATACAGAAAATGCATAACTAGAAGGGGGAAAAATGTTAAACTAGTAAATATGTTGTAATTTGCTTTGAGTATTCCCGAGATTGAACTTTATAAGCATTTACATGTCTTCTGGATGCATAATCAATCCATCCACCCATCCAAAAACAGCATAGTACAGAAAGACAAATAAGGTATTGCTTTTATCATGAGGAATTAGACCAGGCAGTATGCATCCTCGAGCAAGCAATCAGTTTAGACAGTCTTCTAAATA
Organism: Leiocassis micropogon; assembly: GCA_028565275.1. Taxonomy (NCBI): domain Eukaryota; kingdom Metazoa; phylum Chordata; class Actinopteri; order Siluriformes; family Bagridae; genus Leiocassis; species Leiocassis micropogon. The sequence continues at coordinate 17,559,316 of JAOVVA010000002.1, read as the reverse complement.
TTTTGAAAGCACCCTTCACTGTGGAATTTTGTTCGTCCCACACACATTTCAGGACTCCCACACTTACACTGTTCAGACAACTACATTCTGTTTATAATCGTCACTGAATAAGAAAAAAATAGAAGTTCAAGAAAAGGACAATACTGCAGCTATATGCTGAGGGGTTAAAAAAAAACAAAAAAAAAAACACTAGACCCCAAAAAAGAGTGATGCTTTAATAAACTGAAATGAATACAGTGCTATTCGGATGGCAGTTCAAATCCATTACAGGTATAAGTTATTGCACAGCATGTTTTCCAAGCTTGATGTCTTTAGTAGGTTAAAATAAATCATTTGGGACTTTTTTTATGTTTTGGATTAATCAATAACGTGTGGTGGAATACGACCTTTTAATTGAATTGTACAGAACAATCTACACAAAAGAGAATTCTTTATACCATAGTGGAATATTAGTCAGGAGTGTCACCAGTGACAAGATGGTAAGACGCCCTGCTTAAAGGGAAATAAAAAATTAGCTTGTGCAGCTTAGATTCAACATTATTCAAGAACACCAAGAATCGTACCTCTAAATATCACAAAAAACCTCAAACCTGAGCATGAATCCAAGTAAAGCAAACAAACTGCATTTGAAAGCCAAATTTTGTGATTGTGCCAATGCCAAGTGTTTAGGTGAACCATCTGAATCGGATACATTTGCCAATCTCTTAATTACCGTTCTGAAAGATCAAGAAGCAGCACTATTGCAAAAACATTTAATAAGATGTAAATTGCTTTCCAAAGTTATTCCATTATTCATTGGCATTACTGGAGCATGCTGACATGAGGTATAGTCTGCAAGAAAGTAACAAAAAACTGTCCCTAAGAACAAACCTTCCATGATGAAGAACCTCAAACTTTTTGCCAGTGATTAATGTTACAATGCAACATGTTAATTTTATCACAATATAAGCAAAGTGCATTCTCTTCCACAATACAAATTCTGAAGTAGTAAAACAGGAAAAAAAATAAACAAAACAGAAATGCACATCAAGAGGGCCTTTTATTCCATTCTGTGCAATTTATAGTCATGCGGTAATGTGCAAGGTCTGGTCCTTCATTAATTTCTGTTTCCTATTGCCAACAGTAACAGTGACTCATAAATTACTCTAGTTCATCATTCAGTGAGGGGGAGAATGCCACGTCAGCTTCCCAACAGAGGATTGGCTCTGTGGTCCTCATAGGCAACCTGGCCATTTTTAATAATCCACACAAGCTAACCAACACGTACTAACTGCAACTGAGTGACCACACAATGGGGAAAAAATAATTCAGTATGCTGCAACCCCTGCCAGACAGAGTTAAAGCATGGAGTTTGGGGATTTTAAACGCATTACAGACACTAAACAGAATAGATGTTATCTGTTAAATTTTTACTGATGATCCCCTCTGGTCATTCTCTTCCTGTTGCATGTCACATCCCAAACATCTCAAAAGTGCTTAAAAGACACAAGACTAAAATTTTTAACATGAACTAACAGTACTTCAATGATTATCAATTTCATAGCTAAAATGTTTGGCCTCTCAATGTTATATAATTTTAAGGATTATTACGTTCATTCAACAATCAATAACTAAATATATAAAATATATAACCTCTGTTTATTATTATTATTATTATTATCTGTTTATATGGGCCTAAAGGTATAAGGTGCCTGAATACCAGACTAGAATGAGGCAAAGGAACATTGGAAAGTACTGTCTAATCTTAGAGTCCAGTCACATGATCTTGGCCTAATTAATAGTCTAATTACATAAAGCAGACCATCCAAGTTATTTGATTCCACTTCACTGTACTAGACTGGAATCAGGTTGAAATAAGAGGAACAAACAAAGCGATCTCTTCGGAGCTACACAGTAGTTCCAATACTCCAGTATAACAATGCACCAACACACATACATAATGACCCAGGCAGGATTTGTAAAAGATTAAGTTTGGCTTAAAAAAAAAAATCAATCAATCAATGCAGCATCAATTTCATCCCCAAAATTCATGCAAAATAGTATCAGGCATATTAATGGCTTAGGAAAATGCACTGGTACATCTGTTTCCTGACAGCACCATGTGATTGTAAAATCAAAGAAAGATGTTAATTGCTTCTTAGTATTTATCTTCTGTATATAAAAAAAGGCATTCCTTTATGTTAATGGTTCACTGTTGTCCAGTTTGAGAAATCAGATATTGTCTGTTAGTCTTCAAATAGGTCCAGTATTCTCCAGAAATATTAAAGTAAAAATAAACATCTAAATCTTTAAATACTTTTCCCAAAAATGTAAGTATGCACAATCCTTAGATATATTATTTATCAATAAATAAAATTATCTGAGTGTTGCATTGAGTGTTTGCTTGGTAAGTGTCTCCATGTGGTTATATTTACCACATAGTAAATGAGCAATAAATAGACAAAAAGAATGAACATTAACAGGACAGAGTGACCCATGCTTGTGTGGCCATAATGTCTCTTTTAGGCTTTCAATAGGATGGAGCCACATAAACTGGCCTATGTGTACTGGTCTAGGGTTGGTGAAGCACATGCGCGCACACACACACACACACACACACACACACACACACACACACACACACACACACACACACACAGTATACACCCACATGTCTTGCAGAGCCAAATGCATCTAATGCTAAGCATGGAATTGGACTCAACAGCAACCAAAACAAATTTACAAAATGTTTCTGGGACTTGAGGTTTACTCAGTTTATCAAAGAGGTTGTCCAGTAGAAGTCAATGGTTACTGGGTTAGTGGAAAAGGTTGCTGCATAAGCAACAGGAAAGGTAATCAGTCTTTGTATGACAAAGAAGCAATTTTATGAGGCAAAATGAAAGTGTGCTTGAGAGTTTTCATATCTCTATGGGAGTAGAGCTATCTGTGTGAGGACATGTCTTTGTGTGTGTGGTCATATCTCTGGGTCACTCTGGGTCAGGATCATCTTGGTATATCTCAGACGAGCTCTGTGATTTGTATATGAAGGTCAGCAGGAACAGAGCGACGTCATGAGAGTTCCAGTAGGCTGTGTGAGAGGTGACTGCTGACCAGTATCGGCTCTCGACCAAGCCTTCGCGCAGCTCAAAGTCAATGCGGTGCTCCATCTCCACTAGAATAAGGGAAACACCACTGAGCACAAACTTACAGCAATTTAGCTGCTAAACATTAAGCACAGGTAATTCTAATGGATGTTTTAATCAGCAACATATAGACAGGATAAGAGTGTGTTGGGAGAGAAACATTTAATAATAAATAATTTCATCTGTAGATGCGCACCTGCAGTATCAATGATGGTGGAGGTAGACTGTGACATTGTAGACAGGCCATATGCTGACTGACTCTTCTCTTCACCCTCCACCGCTGCAGAGTCCACTCCTGATGGTTGACTACTGGAGCGTGAGAAACGTGAGAACAACATCCCTCCAATGCCTTTTCCAATGCTGGCGGCACCTGAACAAGTAACAGCACAGAAGTCTGTACACAAACTATTTGTGCGGTACAATACAGAAACAAATCAATGATCCCACATTTCAGTTTTCTTTAGGTGGTGTTTAAACCAGAAAAGTATTCTTGTTGAATTCGATTACCCTATTTTATCAAATATCAAGGGTATTAAATAGGGAACTGTGGGTGGAACTGGAAATTGGTCAGGCGCTGCTTTAGGAGGCGATATCAAAGTGTTCTCAGAAACTGCAACATTTTAAATTACATGTATAAAATATGCTGTTTTCACTGCTGATCAAACTTATGTTTTATTTTTTAAAAGTCCATGTAAGGTAGCCAAGCAATAGCACAGTGCACATTTTAACGTGAAAAGTTCAAAACCAGTTCTCGCATGCACTGGTATGTAGTATATGAGGATGGTTTCCTGGAATCTGGATGATTCTGGATTTGGATTATTAATCTAACTATACTGTAGACATGGTGAAAATATCCAATGGAAAAGTTATATCTCTCAAGTTTTCCACTAGATGGCACTGTTTATGTCAAGCCTAATTCACTGCCAATACGTACCAAAAGATGGCAGTATAGCTGTCCAAATAATGTTCATGTGTACCATCCTCGTTTAGTCAAACATTTATAATAAATTTATAATAATTTGTTAGATCTGAAGGTAGGGGAAAAAAAAAAAAATCGCGACACTGTATATAATAAAGCAACCTGTTTTATACTTCGTTGATATCTTTTGCTCTGTTAATCAATGTTTTGTTCTGTTTATAAACATGCCCGGGTTCTTTTGTAAGTATCTGTGGTATGGACTCCATCATGGTGTGACTTTTATACCCCTTATTAGTACCTAATTTTATCAGAAGTGTGATATGTTTGCACAATAGTTTAATACGTGGTCCTGAGGCCTGATGTACCCAGTATGCTGGCCTTGCCCAGTGTGGTTATGGATTCCCCGTAGAGTCGGCGGGACATTACAGGTGATGTAGTGGGGCTGGGGAGACTGTCTGTGTCTGAAGCTGGATCCTTCACTGGGTTCAGGAACGTGGGTTTCACTTCATCATATGGAGTGGGATTGTAAGTGTTGCACCTGCAGATACAGTTTACAAATAGCTGACTGTTAAACTAAGAAAAGAAAATGAAGAGTCAACATTATAACATGCAGATTTATCTAACGCTTTGTTTTGAACATTAAAAAATAGAATGCTGACGGGTTAAAAAAATACAACGCTCAACCAAAAAGAGGGTGAAATGGTAGTGTTGATTGTGCAACCATTACATTTTCATGGTTTATATCTAAAATAAAATTTTAAAAAACTAATGCTGAATTAGAAGTGTTATAAATAGGTTACAAGTCTTTTGAAACAAATAATGAAACATTCCTATAAAAATAACTGACACTGTAAGAAACATGTCCTAATAAAACAATGAATTTTATTATCTTAGGTTCCTGATACACATGTACAACAAACGCAGTAATATGTAGGGGTCATTAGATTTAGCAGACTGACAACACTTACCAGTGTATTTGGACAGGTGCAATATTGTTGTAGTGTTTCAAAACAAGAGGCTCCAGTCGATAGGCCTGTCATATGATCGAGACAGAGTGATACTTTTCGTAAAGTGTTCCAGGACTCTAAAGAGTGCAATGATTACTTATTTATGCTGATTCTCTCACCACTGGGTCTGTAGGATGGAAAATGTTGAAAAGGCGGTGACAGATAGATTTAGGCATGATGTGGTCCTGGTATCCACTGTTCCCTGGTCGAATGCCACGCAAGGCCAAGAACACAGCTAGGGGAGAGCCCATGCAGAAGTAGTTCTCCACCTATAAAATGTAGATTTAGTAATACTTTACACTACACTGAACACCTTTAAAATGTGTTATTTAACCCTATATACATACAGATGGAAATTTGGGAGCTGCCAAAATAGCTATGTGGTCAAGCATCAGACAGGGAGAAGGCAGGTCAACCCAAAGGTCAACATCTGCTTCTGAAAAATGAGTCTAACGAGGAAGTGCCAAAACATGTAGTTCCTCAAATGACCACCCAATATGAGTCAATTCTTATATACACACTATGTTAAAATGTCCAACTTTACAAACGAAATAAATGTTTGCAGTTTAGTTAAAAAAAAAAAAAAAAGTATTTGTTTCCCTTTCATGACAATGGTACAATGGGACTGAGTTTTACGCAACTTATCAGTTTAAATGAAGCAATAAAATTATGCATAATTAAAGTTGTGGCCGATATGAGTGACAGCAGCATTGCAATGAGCAGAGTTTTGACAGATGAGCTTTAAAAGCCCTCTGAAGAAAACCTATGAATGATGTCACAGAGGGTTTGTCCAGTCCTTATACAATCCATTGGTCAACCAAAGCACATACTGCTGATGTTTTTTTTTTTTACCAGAGTCTTATTACTACCAGACTACTTATTTGTGTCTTATTTGCCTTTCAGAGCCTGTTGTAAGAAGAGACAGTGGATTAGCAGGTGGAGCCTGATGTTCTCACACAGGCAGACACACACACGCACAGGCAGGCAGACACACACACGCACAGGCAGGCAGACACACACACGCACAGGCAGGC
>JAOVVA010000002.1:17523626-17534030 GCA_028565275.1 Leiocassis micropogon | reverse complement strand
TATACACACACACACACATATACATATATAGTATAGATTTTTTTAAATCAAGTATAATACAAATTCATAGTTTCCTTGCAGTTTTAACCTCCTCAGAGCCAACCTCCAAGTAATTTCTCCTCACTGTTGTTGTTGGTCTTTCGGCTGCTCACAAGCTAGCCACAGGGTTTACGCCTGATGCCCTCTTCCTAACGCACCCCCCCCCCCCACTACACCTAGTACTGAGCCACCAGTGCCCTAATTTCACTGTTTCTGTTTATTGCACTTGATAATTTTTAATCTTGACCAGAATTTAGACAAAAAGAGTAAAACTGTATATCATTTGAAGTCCTCATATGAGCATCTTCAAATGATATACAGACGACATAGTCATTCATTTATTCATTCATTCATCTTCTACATTATAAACTATCCTGTACAGGGTCATGGGGGCCTGGAGATTTTGGGTACCAAGTGGAGTGGATTGAACAGGGTGCCAACCCATTGCGGGACCTTCACAAACACAACAATGTTCCATGCACACTGACCCAAGGTGGGACTCGAACCCTTGACCCTGGAGGTGCGAGGCCACAGTGATAGCCACTATGCCACCCTGCCTGCCGCCTACAGACAATATATTTTTTGGGGAAAAATGTAATGTCCTCATTGGAAGACGGTGTGGTGTGCCATAAGCTTAAGATATTATATTTGCTATATCTAAGATAATCCTGAGCAATGAATGCTTGTGCTGGGTTTTAAAGGCGAGTATGTCAGTGAAGCCAAGTCTTTAAACCCATGAATTAGACACAAATAATAAACTTAAATATCTAACAGAAGAGCATTTTCCTTGAGCAATCCAAAACAAAAACAATACTGTAACAGGTTTATTTACAGTCACAACACACACACATTTTGAAGTGTGTCACTCAGACGTCCACTAGTTGTGTAAATCATTAAGGCACTGAGAAGTAACACTCACGGTTCCAGTACACAGGATAGCACTCTCTCTCTCTGACATCCACCTCGTACAGTCCTCCTCGGACACACACTGCATCAACGCTGACCTCCAGGTCCGTGTCCTCCAGCTGTGGAGCGCTCTGTTCCGAGGCCACGGCTGACGCATGCTCACACGCATCCTCCTCTCCGCCCGGTGGTGCCGCGTGGCCTGAGCCGCTGTCCCGCTCCGGATTCAGTTCACCGAGTTTGCGGTACATGAGCTCGATCCTTAGGGAGTCGTGTCCGACGAAAGATTTCCACGTCTTTTTGTCTTCCTTGTAAAACCAGCGCACTTCCTCCTCGCCGAGGTCGACGACCTCGAAGCGCGGTCTGTGGACGCCGGAGCGGTGTTTTCTCCTGCTCTCCACGGGGCTCGTGCTGCCGTTGTTCTCGCTGTAGTCCAGCTGAGAGCCGGCGAGGTAGGACTCGGTACCGCTCCGGTAGGACTGGTCCAGACACAGCGCCATGGCGTCCTGCCGGTTATGGAGAAGCCCCAGGTGTCTCTCCACGTCCGTCTGTACCGCCAGGGAGTCATCGTAGGAGCACGGGAACCGGTCATCACCGAGGGCCCAGGCTGTCCTCCCGTTTTTAGGACTCTCTGGTGGACTGATGAAAGGCGTCTTATTAGTAAAGCTGCTCATTACCGTTTGCTAAGCGAGCTATCCCAACAATCAGCCTTATTAAGTACGCTGACATAAGCCTCAACACTACAACACAACTATTTCATACGTTACCACATAATAAATACCATTACATCCGGGTAGCTATACATAAAATATAGCTACACTTAGTTTTCAGTGTCAAGATAAACCTGCCATGCTAACAGGCTAAGTCTTTAACTCAACCCAACAACCGTCGCATTCTGGAAATCGACTCCTCTCTCTCTCTCTCTCTGTTTCTCTCTCACTCAACAAGCTGCTACAGCGCTAAAACCAGAGCCTTCTCAGTGAAGCGTTGTAATAACACTTTCCCGACTTTGCTCCCTTGTAGCAGAGGTTTAGCCTCGTTGGAAACGCCTGCCCCGACTGTCAGACTCGGCAGAACTCCAGCGTGAATTCGTTCATTTCGTTCCAAACAACTCACTGGCGTGCCAGGTGACAAGTACGTAAGTCACGCGCGTACGTCAATGCGCCCTGTACGTGACGCCGTTGCGTAACAAACAGCTTTCAACGAGAACGCGCACGTTCTTCCAACCTATCTAGGGGCGTGTTATTTATACAGTTTTGTTGTATGTTAGATAAAGGTACCGAGGGTTATTATAATAATTCATGTTCAATTAACGTTCAGACACAAACGTTTATAAGCTTCATTCTATGCAACAATTTTAGGGCTAGGGCTAAGGTTATATCAGCTTTAGGATTCATTCAACTCCTATCCTTCTTGTCCTTTACAAGATTGCTGAGGGCCTGGAGCCTTTCCCAGGAGACTTAGGGCACAAGACAGAGTACACCCGGGACAGGGTGCCAGTCCATCGCTGGGTGTGCACACATGCGCGCACGCGCACACACACACACACACACACTACGTGCAATTTGCCAGTTACCCTATTCTGCATGTCTTTGGACTGTGGGAGGAAACACAGTGAGAACATGCAAACTTCACACATACAGACCCGGGCTGGAATTAAACCCCAACACTGTAGGTGTTATGTCATCAACTTTAGTATGGTAAAGAAAATATTAAAGGGTATTAATTAATTCACTCCTTCATTCTCACTCACTCACTCTCTCGCTCGTTGTCTTCTGTATAATGCTTTATCCCTTATACATGGTCATTCAGGGTACAGGAGGACATGCAAACTCCATGCACACAGACACGGGGCCTGAAATCGAACCCTCAACACTGGAGGTGCAAGGGTACAGTGCTAACCACTATACCACCATATCAATTTTAATATAAAAAAAAAATACTAAAGGGTATTAATTAATTCACTCTTTCACTAATGCATCCATCTTTACCTAACCAGACCTAGGGCCAGTTCATTAGGGCACCATTTGGAAAAATCTTTTTTTTTATTTATTTTTTTTTTATTACTCTTCCTTTTTCATTTACAGAGTGACTTCAGATCAACACGGCCTCTCATAAAGTGAACAATATAAAGTGCCAATTTGTTTTATTTAAATATATTTTCAGGAAACCCTAAACCCTAGAGGAAATCCATACAGAGACAAGGAGAGCATGAAACACACAGGTTGTAACAAGTTCTGGCTCGAACTGTGGACCATGGAGTGGTGAAGTAGCAATGCTGGCACTACAGTGGGCAATCATACTGCTCATAATGGTATTAATATAATAAAATGTAGCTTAAACATATACCAACTTACCCTTGCCATTAGTTTACTTGTTTGATTTCTCCTAGTCATATTTACATGTCCACATGGTGGCGCTGTTTGCTTAATTTTTGCTAGTTGAATATTTTGATCAAGGTTCAAAAACCTCTTCCCTCCTACCCTTAACAGACTAACACTTAGGGCAGTGTTTTAGGATAGTTGTTTTATCCCTCCAGTAATGCATGGTTGTAATAGTTATTAGTTTTTGAAAGAAGAGTCTACTGTATATCTTCTTTGCATTTATTACCCCTTCCTGCTCAAAACTTAAGGATGTAAGTCAGGTTGATTGTGTGATATGTCTCCTTCTTGCAAAATTCTGGGCGGATGCAGTGGCTGCACATTAAGTTGACCAAATACATACTAGGATCATAATTATTGTCCTCCAAGAAGACAAAACTTCTGTTCAATGGACATGTTTTAACCTTTCTCTGCCATTTTACACCCCACAAACTCAACCATCTTTTCTACTGCTTTGCTTTAACTGCATGCATGCACACACGCACATTTATGCATCCAAGTTTGTTACGGATTTTTGTGGGTTGCAGGCAAAGAAACAAACGGATGTGTGTGGTTAGACTGTTTACATGATGTAAAGGCTTTGGGTGGGTTAAAGAAGCTGTGTGTCCAGCCTGCAACTTCTCTCCACATGTAGAATCAGACCACCGGAGTATTTATAACCATCCATCAACAACACAACAACAGTGGGGCAACTTTCAGTGGTTATGGGGTAAACAATGACATGAACATAATCAACAGCAGTTACACTTGAATATCTCGTAATCCTTCTAAACAAGAAAATCTGTATGGATTGATTCATGGCACATGTCTAAAGCTTCAGCTTAAATGTAAAACCTGAGACAAATCCTTTGTGTTGTGATTCCATGAGTTTCTGTATGATAATGTGAATTATCCTATATACTATAATATATACTGTATGTTTAATTTCCCAAAGTGTATATATATATATATATATATATATAAAATCATATATTATATGTATCATATATTATATATTATATTCGATATATTTGTTGGATTATGTGTGCATGTATGTGTCTGCACATGTGTGGGTGCATGGATATGTGTGTGACGAGACATCGGATCTCTTGCTTGCTGCACGCCACACTTACTTGGAGGTGGTCTGTCCACACTCAGAGGCCAGGAGCAGATTTAATATTTCATAGGAACGCAGTACGCTCTGGATGCCATCATTGACTCCACATGGCGGGCCGGAAAGCACCTCTGTGAACACTTGGCTGAATTATGCTGCCTGCCAGATCCCCCTCGCCCTCCCTCCCCTTCCCCCTCCAACAAGTTCCTCACTCACTGGGCCTCACAATTACAAGCTAGCCACGCAAGTACAGATGTTGGCAGATGTCTTTAAGTCTTTGAATTCCGGATATTTCTTTAACTTTTACTTTTTGGTGGTAGAGAAGTCTAAAATCAGAAGGCAAACATTTGTGCAAAGCACATAATAATAGGAATAGTTGAATATGTCAATAGTTGAAAATGGAACTAATGACTTATGAGACAATTTGTATCTAAAAAAAACATGTATTTTAGCCTACTTATTAAAAGTCCTTTTTTTTTGTAGGACTGCCATCTTTGCTCATAAATGTAAAATGCCTATAAAATGTTCAGTGAGATCTCGTTGCTTTCATCAACCAGTATAAACACATGCCACATTTCAGAGCTGCAGATTCACTAAGTTGGACAATCAAAAAAGGAAGACAAGGGCATCTGTGTAATTCAAGTCGTGCTCTTGTGACACCTTTATAGTAAGCTTGTGTTTTTAAACATGAAGTGTGACTCAGACATAAAAAAGAAGAGTGGAAAAAGAAGAGCAGGATTAAGGAAGTGAGGGGTCAGGTACTCTTTGAGGAGTTCCAGCCTGTGTACAGCTCTAAGCATTCCACTATCAATGCACTCTCCACTTCTGAAGAACATTATAAACAGGAAGCGTAGGCCAGAAACATTTAGAACATGCTTGAGAAATTGGACTTTGCGAAGCTTAGACTAAGCATACACTATCAGACTAAATTTTACATTTAAGACACATTTAAATTTTTAGAAATTGTCCACAATATCAAACAGATGACTGGTACAAATTCATGTGTGCCTTTGACTTGGCAGTTGTCACACTTGCCCAGGCACTGCAGAGCTTACTTTTAAGTGTTTTTGTGTAAAAACATAATGAAAATCCTCTGATCGTAGCGAGTCTAAGTATTAGGGAAATGCAACCTCAGACCAGCAGCAGCATAAAACTTTTTCACCATGCCATTATTTATGTAACAAAAATGAAGCCAAAAAAAAACAAAAAAAACATGTGCAATACTCACTTGTAGCTTGTAGATCCACTTTTAGCAGCAAAAAGGTGAAGTATTTTATTTCCTGTATGACTTTATCAGTCCATCACCTAGTTGTGGAGGAATTTTGGCCCATTCTTCTTTACAACATTGCTTCAGTTCATTGAGGTTTTTGAGCATTTCAATTGGGTTGAGGTCTGGACTTTGACTAGGCCATCCCAAAACCTTTTACAGTGGAACCTTGAATTACGCGCATAATTCGTTCCGGAAGTGGGCTCGAGGTTTCACTGTATTCTTTTATTTTTCATCCATTCTGATGTAGATTTACTGATTTACTTCAGGTCATTGTTCTGTTGTATGAGTGAATTTTGGCCAAGCTTTAGTCGTAAATATGGCCTCATATTTGCACCTAGAATACCCTGGCCTGACCCGGTCCGGTGGCTGCAAAACAAGCCCAAATTATCACCCCTCCACTGCCATGCTTAGCAGTGGGCATGATGTGTTTCTGCTGAAATGCTTTGTCGTCTTTGCCCAACATGGCTCAGGGCACAAAGGGCAAACAACTCTATTATAGTTTCATCTTTGCATAGGATATTTTTCCAAAAAACAGATGCAGTTTTTGTGAATCTCAGTCATATTTCCATGGTCTTTTTAGACAGAAGAGGCTTTCTCCTGGTATCCCTTCCAAACAAACATGCTATCAGGGAAGAAAACATCCTTTAATGAGATAACCTCGTACCGTTTCTCCTCCTACTACCTCAACTCATTACCTCATCAGCACCTTGGTCCTGGAGGAATGTTGTTTCGTTTCACTGTACTAAACTGTATATGGTTGAAATGACAAAGGCCCACTTGACTTGACTTGACCATCCAGTGTATTCAGGTAATTGGCTGACTTAATTTTATTGCTTCATAATTTTGCTGAGCCTAGACCTGACCAACTGAAGCAATCCCAAACCATAATACTGCCTCCAGAGGCTTGTACATTGGCCACTATGCATTCTTAATCCAATTCCAGTAGTTTCAGCAATCTCCTTAGTTGTTTTCTTCGCTTGACAATAATTGAAGGAAATCCTGCCAGGTAAACCATATTAATTATTGCAGTAATTATCCAATCACAGACCCTTAAGAATTTGCTTATTTAAGTCCAAACAACGACTTGTCTCTGGCCCAGGCAGTGTATTTTGGGTAACAGAAAACCTGGGACAAATTCTTTGTGTTGTGATACCAGTTTGATCTAAAGTTTGATCTAAAGTGGATTTATGGCCAAACCCACTTACACTGTATTGTACTTTACTTATAGTATTGTATTGTATACAGATTGTATTAAATTTTACCTGATCTCTGTGGTAAAGCACTCGCCCTATCATCCGGAGATCGCGAGTTTGATTCCAGAGGGGAGGGATGAGAGGTATTTAGTGCTCCCACATCAATCACGGCTCTACAGCCAATCAGGGGCGTCTGTGAGCTTACGCAAGCGGAAGGAGCGGATAGCTCTGTCCTCCGAGTATGTTACGCCGCCCCAACAGTGCGTGAGCGAGCAGTTCGAAAAAAGATGTGGTCGGCTGACGTCACGTGGTTCGGAGGAAACACTTGATAGTTTTCGGCCCTCCAGACTGAGTGGTACTTAATGTGGGAGCCCCCTAGTAACGGGGAGGAATTGGACGCGACTAAATTAAGGAGAAAATCGCGGGAAAAAAAGGAAAAATAAATAGATAAAATTTTACTTGATCTCTACAACAGGAGATTTTGTATTGTTAAAAATTCCAATTGAAATTGCTCATCAATTAAATACATCTATGCAGCAATTAGTCTCCAAACTTTACTTTTTGGAGTAAATTCTTTTCCAAACAATGTGACAGGAAAAGTCCTGCATTCCACTATTTTTCTTTATTTTCCAGTTTTGAAGGATGATTGAGATCATCATTTATATCATGCAGTGTATTAATGCCTCACCACAGATCCACCAATCTTTTAAACAGCCTTGTAATCTCTCCCATGAACAAAGAATTCTTGGTAGAAATATTGCGGTGTCAAGAAGGCTCATATATCATGGAAGTGTAACATGCACACGGACCAACAAAATGGTCTTTGCAGCCCAGAACATGACCTTCCATGGTCCGGGAATGATCCGCTGCATCTGAATTACTAAGTGGGATATGACTTGACATTCTAATTCCTTTTTCACGGGAGAGAGCTCTAAGCAAACACCAGCCTGTTTCTGTAGGATGGAGGAGTGTTTTCTTGTGTCACACTTGTTGAGTGAACACTGAACTCCCTTTCCCCATCTCACTGATAGTGTAAGCCTCCAGCGCTGAGATGGTTAAGGCTGCTCTAGAGCCCCCTCCTGCTTTTTCTGGGGCCAGGCCTCTCTGCTGCGTGCTGAGAGCTTGTGCAAGTTCCCACTCAGCATACACACTCTGCTGAGGCATTGCAGCCAAAACAAGCAGGTGTTTGCTGAACCCATGGCTCTGGTCTCTGCTCTTGCCAGAGAACCCTTAGCCTTCATGTGATTTTATAATTAGCGAACTCATCGTTGTTCTGGCATGGCTGCATTTCTCCCTCTCTTTCCCTCTGTCTCTTCTTTTCCTCTTTCTGCACTTCCTCCCTCCCTTTATTTCTGCCACATGTGGGTCAGTGAGCATGCCCTCTTCAGTGTGGCATGAGGCCCATGGGAAGTCGGTGTCTTGTTCAATACCTGGCGCTCAGATTGATTGACTCACACCGAATGACCTTTCTGTGCTCAGAAAAACAGGGCAAATCAGGCTTAAACTCACCATGTTACAGGTCAGGTCATGCTTTTAAGTTTAGCTCATGTTTTTAGCTCTTCTTCCACTAGAGGGCAACACGTTCAAAGGAGTTGGCGTCTCACCTACAGTATGTCACTGCACATTCATTTAATCTGATCTTATTTATCCAGAGGTAGAAGTCAAACGGCAGGAGCTTTGACAAAGATGTGCTGATGTTAAAGTACAAATGCCAAAAGATCTAAGGGTTTCTTTTTATCCATACAAGAACATGCATACACACGCGCACATAGACACACACATGCATGGAGACATGTTTGTTCATGCAGTGGGATGCTGTGTTTTCAGATGAACAGCAGGAGAGATGGAGAAGAAGAAGAAGAAAAAAAAAAACAAGGGGCGAATGAGGCTTGGATGTGGGGTCTGCAGGTCTGGTGACCACATGTCCCGTTTTGCTCTATGCACGGTTATTGATGGGTTGGGTTTCATACTAAACAACCACATCGAGGTGGAAAATAAACCCTACGGAAACCCAGAGGAGAGGGTGGCAGTCAGGACAGGAGCAAGACTGAAAAGACCCCATGTATCCCTTTATAATTCATCTGTTATCACAAGCACTGTGCACATAAACACACATGAACGCAGACATAAACACGTGTCTAAAAGAACATGAGAACACTGCAAACATGTCGTCTGTACTTGGGAGAGCTTTGCAAGCGAAAAGTGATTTACTGCATGATCAATCAGAAGAGAGTTGCCTTTTGGTTGTTTTTTACTTATTAAATGGGTTTTGTGGCATTCCCCCTTAGCTGTTCATTTACACAGTCATCTGTCTTCAGTGTTAATGTTATTCTCCGACTCTGAGCTATTAAATGGTGACAAGGAAATAATTATGTCATACTGAAGGAGGATAAAGTTACATGCAGAGGAAATGTTAAATTACATTTTCATCAGCCAGTAAAGCATGTAAAGAGGCAGTTAATTACCTTTTAACATTGTTCCTTGCCTAAAAGAAGAAAGACCTCTTTTTTTTCCTTTTTTTTTTTTAAAGGCTAATCTTTTAACTATGGAGGAGCAGAAAACCACATCAAACACCACACACGTATGAATCTGTCAGCAATGAAGACCTATCAGTACAGTAGTAACTACCAGCCTGAGGGAGGCCTGTCAATTGACTCATAAAAGACTTTACCTGCTCAGAAACAGCACAGAACACCACACCTTATGGCCTTTACACAGTGCAGAACACAGAGGCTTGGAATCCACAGTTCAGCAGACAGCAAGATAGATAGAAAAGATTTTCTTTTTTTTTAAATGCATGCATCAAGAAAAAAACTTAATATCAGTTAACTACCAAGAACATTATCATGCCTGCATAATGTGAAATAGCCATGAGCCCTGGGTGAATTAATGTATATGTGCTTGGCCAGGCGACGTGAGCATGTATGTGAGATCCTGGCCCATTGTGGAGGTAATGAACCTGTCTGTCTCATGTCAGACGGCTGTCAGAGGCACACCTAGCCCCATCAATATTGTCCATATGCCTGCACTGAACACACGTTTAGATTGCTGACGGGAATGTCAGAAGTCAAGTAGAACCTCTTAAAATGTGGCCTAAAGGTCAAAGGTGACTGACTAATGAGTAAAGCTTTTTTCTGTGGGTGTGTGTGTGTGGGGCGGGGGGGTACATGTGGGGGTAGGTAATGGCCCTCTGTGTGGGGTGCAGCGGACAAGAGGGGGCACTCAGGTCAGAAAGAATGCGCAGAAAGACCACCGTTGGTAAGGAGGTGATGAGGTGAGCAGGAAGCAGTGAGAGGCAGAAAGGCTGCCTGATAAAGCAGGAGGAAAATAAAGAAACATGTATGAGAGATTAAACCAATAAATAGCTAACAAATACACTGCTCACCATAAAGCACTGGCAGGAATGAAAATAGTCGGTTAATAGTTGGAACAAGGTTTAAAGGTTGTGATGATCGTTCCTGATTTTTATTTCTTTCTACATTGTAAAGGAATGCTGAAGGCGTTCAAAAAATGCATTAATCTCCT
>JAOVVA010000002.1:17510943-17522407 GCA_028565275.1 Leiocassis micropogon | reverse complement strand
AAAATAAATCACTAAACAAAAACAAAGAAATTTGCAAGTGACCCCAAACTTTTGAACGGTAGTGTATATATATTGCAACATGTTTTGTTTTTTGTTTTTGCTTATTCAAAAATCAAAAATGCCTGCCATTTATATATATATATATATATATATATATATATATATATATAGGCTTCACCAAGTATTACAATTTGCAGGGTGCCATTAAAAAAATAATTTAAATAAATAAATAAAGTGCTATGCAGGTGAAAAAGAGAAGCTTTCAAAAAAGTAAAAAAAATAAAATTTGTCAAAAAGAAACTAACTACATTTAAACTTAATCATTTCTACAGCTCACAAATAAAATTCATTGCTTGTGTCATGTCAATTTTGGTTATTAATCAGATTCCAGAACTATTTATACTATTTATATATATGATAATGATTCATCTCATAACTGTACTTATGAATGTACTGTAGGTGGAGTTGTCTAGAGGCTGTGGAGAAAATGATATTCTATGTGAAGCTAGTGTCAGCAGTAAATTCTAAGTGTTCAGCTGCAAATCCCCCTCATGGAAAAAACAGCTGGACAGTTTCTACCCCTCGTGCCCTGTCACTGGCTACAAGCATAAGCTTTGCGCGAATAATTAATAACTATAAACTAATACAAATAACAATTTGTTAATGCCTTTCTAAATACATGTTGATTTATCCTTAGGATGTCAAATGAAAATAATCAAGCCACATGACTATGATTACATGAAAACAAATTGAACCCTACTGGTGTAGCAACTATAACCTTATTATAAATCTGAGACATCTTCAAATAAAAATGAAACAATATTATGGTCACCATAAGTCCAGTGAGGACTAAGCTCTAACATTGCTCCATCAAACTGACCGTAACCGCGTGCTGAACTTTTTTTTTTAGAGGTTTCATCATATTTGATAGATAATGTTATCAGACACAACAGCTGTTCAGTGCAGTTCTGTAGAAAAGCAGAGGATTTTGTCATAAACTGCATGGAATCATTTTAAATGATGACCTAATAAACTGTAGCTTATAATTTAACACAGTTGGGTAGAACACAATTTAGAATCTTTTTTTGGGATCCTGCTATTTTGAGCTCCACCCATACATCCTTCTGTGGTACTCTTGGTACCTGGGAAAGAAGTCCAGGGAAAGAATTTGTTATGATACAGGTCACCTGGCAAAGGAAAGAATATCATGGATTCATAATCATATTGCACTCTGTGGTCGAGAAGTGCTATAAACTATGTAACAAATGAGGGCTGTACTAAAAATAATGCAAAAGTTAGCATAACATTTTTATTAACTCACATATGTAGTTCAAATTGCAAATGCTGGCAGAGTACAAAGATACTAAAAAGATACTTAAGCAATTTCCCTCTGGGATTAATAAAGTTCTTTGAATTTGGGGCGGGGGGATTAGAGAGTTGTGTTTGATGATGGTGCAAATGTCTGACTTATGATGGAGACGATGTTGAGTAGCACCTTTATATAAATGAAGACTTACTCTACCAGCATGTGCCATTTGAACGGCCCTATATCAGTAAGTTAAAAATGGTACCGCATATGCGTTGCATTACTTTCGGTACAGTCCTTATTTTTAAAATTACTGCCATATTCATAAAACTCCATCCTTTATCCAACTCCGTAGCTATGTGTGCTGACGAAGGCTAATTGGTGTACCAGACATCAAAGTTTGATTTTGCACAGAAACTGCAGTCCGTTACAATCTTGCAAATTCTTTTCATTCTTTCTTTTCTTTCCAACTACTAAGTCTCAGTCCATCTACTCGTCTCTCACACACTCTCTTTTTTCACTCCTTCCCTCCGTGCCACACTCTTTGACCCTGACATGGTGAAATTGATTCACAAGAAGCATCCAGCATCCCCTTTTCTCCGTCTTGGTGAGACTGAGGCAGTATATTACAGTGGCTCTGGAGAGGGAAAAGAAAGCAGCTCTTGTGTCAGGGAGTTAACCTTTAGCACTCTGCTGCCGCAGAGCTCTCTGAGACTCGCTTTGTTCCCTTGGTGTCTGGTCCTGGCCTGCCAGAAGTGTCTAGGCCTGTTTAAAGCCATGCTGCCTATCTCTTCAATACACACCAGTCTGTAGACACATTTCCAGATGAATTCCAGTGTTTCCTTTATGTCTACATGAACAAGTAGAAAACAGAAATGTAATCGACTGTTGAATTTTAAAAGAGATCATTACTGACATTTATAAACAGGCATGTGTGCCAGTCGTGTACAAAGACCTTGATGAGCCAGCCTCTAAAGGAATCAGGGCACCTTTTAGTTATATGCATAGTGCTAGCTATGCTAACCATACTTGTACAACCTTAAGGGTGCTTCTGCTTAGGAAGTAGCTTGGTGAGGTTTTGTTCGTGCGTGAATGCCAGGGCCAGTTCACTGCCACAGAAAGCTGAGTATACCCTTTTCATGCAGCAGCTAATTGGCAGTGCAGGGGCATAGAGTTACAACAACAGGAAGCAATTCTCTTTGTAGTCTCAATATCACACCTGACCCTCAAACCCGTGTTTCCTCGAGTAGAGGCCGGTCTCCAGCAGGGTGCAGAAAAACACTGACATTCAACCCGCTAGTGTAAAAAAAAAAAAAAAAATCACTTTTTCTAAACTCTCTAGGTCACGCAACAGAAACCGTTTTTCTTTTTTTAACATTTCTTCAGATTTTTTCCCCCTCCATGCTAATCTCTTGAGATGAAAAAGCGTAGTGTACATTTTAAGAAATAATCTCAGTGCCTGTGTAGAACATCAAGGGATCTTCTTGCTTTTCTTATACTTTACTGGCACAATGAACCAGCGGAAGGAACCGGACAACTCCGGAGAAAAATACCTGCATAGGCTCTCGTGTAAGCTGGCTGCTTCAATAGAGGTGGTCTTTGTGCGGGAACACACACATATTTGTTTGTGTGTCGTGCCTGTGTGTGGGAGGTTTCAGTTATTTCAGATGTTAACAGTTCTCATCAGCTCTATTATGCTCAGGTCGCTGTTTCTTTCTTTCTTTCTTTTTTTCTTCTAGTTCGGGATGGTTTCAATTTTAGCCTCTGAACTCTTAGAGTGGACTGCCCACTTAAACCACAGAGGGGAGAATTTTTGTTACTTGTTTCTAAACAAAGATAACTTCAGGAGATGGCATCAGACTGAGGGCACGCACTACCCTGGGTCATAGTGCTTTACACTGTTCTAGCAGGATGTGTGTATTTTATTGGCTGATCTAAACGTCTGCTCGTGTTAATGTGTTTCCCACGTCTGCCAGAAATTCAAATCTTTCCCTTCTCCTAAAGGGCTGCACTTGAGCCGTGACCTCATTTGCGAGGTGAGCACCTGCAGAGTGCAAACAATTATCCTATTAGTGTGGAGAGGTGGCCGTCTCAGCTCGACCCTGCCTCTCCTCGCTGCACTTCGCCACTCCTCCTCCGCCACCACATCAGACGTGCAGGCTTGAGAGAAGGAGGCGTGCTCCGGAGATCAATGGCCTCCTCTCGGTTGACGGCGCACAGACAAAAAGCTCCTCTCAGACAGACCAGCCCTCATACACCTGGATGGCAAGAGGAATCACAGGGAAGAAGCCAGGGTTTCTTCAAAGACCAGAGATTACCACCTGGGCCTAGAGAATGCCCAGCCACATATGGTTGCCTCAGTGTAAGCAAAGGCACATACACACATGCACATATACACACATATTAAAAATCCAGGATACTGTCAATGTACCCTTACTAGAAGAATGTGGGATTTGTTTCATTTAAACTCGCTTTCCTTTAAACCTTCCTTTATTTTTTTTTTTGGAATTCGAGTTTGCCATAAAAGTGTCATTAAACAGACGACATATGGATTTGGTGAAATTTGCATTTCAAACCTGCATCTTTCCGTTACTCACAACTCACTAATGCATTCCCTGAGTGTTTTCACTCAGCACAAAAAAAAAGTGTCAGGACATCATTCAACAGCTTTCAAGATCTCTTGCTTCTGTTCACAATAATTTCTTGGCAACTGTATTAGGTTTCATCCTGGTCAAGTTTCCGGATCTGATTTTGGAAATTTTTATGACATTTAACCCCTTGTCAATTAATTACCATTTGTGATAGCCTCAGCATCTGGAAGAGCTGATTGAGCACAAGAGTTCTTTTAATTTGTGCTTGTGCCTTTGGCATGACAATCAAATGCAAAAACATTTTTAACACTGCAGATTTACAACTTGCTTGCCTCTTTCTGCTCAGATCCCCGTTCTGAACTGACTAAAGCGTAACAGAATTCTGCTGTTGTAGCCCAGTTGCGGCATGGTTTGATATGTTGCACTGAGATGCTATTCTGGGCCCCACAGATGTAAAAAGTGGCATCGATGTAGCCTTTCTGTCAGTTTAAGCCAATCTGGAATTTATCGCCTGACGTTTTTCATTCTGTTTTTTTCATCATTCTGTGAGAACTCTAGAGACCGTTGTGTGTGAAAATTCCAGATCATCAGTTTCTGAAATTCTCAAACCAGGACCAACAACCATGCCATGATCAAACTCACTGAGATCAGATGTTCCCCATTTTGATGTTTGATGTGAACACCTATATGTACATGATTTTATTCACTTTATAATATACTGTATAGTGTGGCCCAAAACTCTGAATTCATGTGCAAAAAATTAATTAAAAGCAAAAATGACAGCAAACGCTCAAACTGGTGACTTCTGACTTTATGGCACTCGTGTATATGATGACTGTTAAGCAGTTCTTGCCAATCTTAGGTCTGAAATAAAAAGAAAAAATATAAAATTTCATGCAAGGAAAAATGTCTATGAATCCAGCCTCCACATATACATGAAACAACAGAACTCAGGTGTATATATCCATCTAGGTCATCCCAAAGCCCCTACGTTAGAGTGCAGGCACACGCTTAACCACACCACATGCACCAAAGACAACCACTGTGTGCATACCTGCACAGAAGCACCGCCTCAAGCACACCTAATAGATATACTGTATATGTTCACACGCATACACACAAACGCACACCAGACATTGGTGTGTCTGGGAACTTCACTGTAACACTGCAGTAGGAGCTGTTTGAAGCCAGCTGTCACAACCTGACAGGCTGTTGTTTTAGAGGCCTTTGGTATGGCCGAGGGGCCGAGGGGAGAAAAACAGCACCAGGAATGTGTACAAGTCAAGACCCAACAGTAAATCCGTCGTTCGCTTCCTTTCCCCCTCTGCAAATGAGAGCCAGTGAGCTTGGCCCAGGGGGAAGGGGGACGTGGGAGCTGCCCGTTCCGTACTCTGGACCAGCCAATCACCCTCCCTTACCAGGCAACTGTTAAAACACCTGAGTCCAAACCTGTACTCAAGAACATCATACTAAGCTGGACTAAAGGAAGAGTAATGCTCATTGTCAAGCTGTTGAAGCTTGACGTATAATCACACAGGTTGAAAGATTACACTAAGGTTTTAGCAGTTCAGTAAGTTAAAAAGAGTTCCCTAATATACTAGAATATTCTTGTTTTCAGCTGCCTTGGACCTCTACTTTTCAAACAAGTGCTCACACCCATGGGCTCCTCCTAGAAGAGAAACAAAACCATGTGTAATTACCCAGATCCAAGAAGACGCTTGAGGCATGGAAAGTGTCTTTCTATGTGTCCGTGTGTGTGTGTTTGAGAGAGTGAGAGAGAGATAGAGAGAGAGAGAGAGAGCGAGCAATCCAGCTTGCTACATCCCTGACAGGGTGCACACACACCAAAGCTGGGTTATGTGACCCCGGTGGTCTGGGAAGAACGGCGTGCTCGTATATCACCTCCCTTAACATGGAGAGTACTCCTGTGCAGGCTTTGAACTGAACATGGTTCACTGAGGAAACTACTGGTGCCCTATAGGGATAGTGCGCGAACCACTGAAAATCACCAGAAACTATGTGCTGAAACTTTATGGGGTTCACGGTGGAAAACTCAGCAGATGTTAGCACAAAGATCGCTTTGGTGGTTCCACACTGTTTTATACAGTTTAGTTTCTGGCTATAAATGATAAATAAGCGACTCGCATTACAAAATACATTTATGATTTACAAGTTACAAAAAGTCAGCTGAAGTTTTCACGGTCCACATTTGACACCCCCCCCCACCACCCCCCACTCCCATCTCTCTCTCTCTCTTGCTCTCTCTCTTTTTATACACTACCAGACAAAAGTTTGGACCCACCTTCTAATTCCGTGGCTTCTATTGATTTCTATTACTTTCCACATTGAAGAACAATGCTGAAAGAATTCAAAATATGCAATAATCTCCTTTGAACAGTTGATATTGAGATGTATCTGCTACTTATGCTCTGTAAAGACTGCATAACGGCTCTGACCTGAGGTGGTGTTAATTTGTAATTGTTGAGGCTGATAACTCTAAATAAACTTCCTCCTGGGAAGACTTCCTGGCCCTACAAGACTTTAGGGTGTGTGCTGTGGTGTCTGACACCAGAAAATTAGCGGTGGCTCCTTAGCGGTGTTGTGGGTTGAAGGGTGGGGCCTTCAAGGATTGGACTTGTTTGTCTGGCTTGTTTGTCCATGGATGCTCAATTGGATTAAGGACATTGGGGACATTTGGAGACTGGATCAACAACCTTTAATTATTTGCCTGTTAAGCCTTATACATGGCAGGCTGTGATGCGCTGAGTGATCTGATACCTTTCTGCTGTTCACAGCATTAACTTTTTCCGCAATTTGTGCTACATTGGCTTGTAACTGGACGGGTTAGCTTTTGCTCCCCACATGCACAGATGAACCTTGGGTGCCAATGAAAATTCCACCAGTTTACTGGTATATAATTGATAATCACTGTTATTTGTAACATAAACTCTGTATATGTGTTTTTGCTGTTTGATGTAAGAAATAAAACACATGTATACATGATGCTGTAGAAAGAACATTCATCCAGACCAGGATGGTGTGATGAACAATGGACCAAAGTTGATAAAATTCTTATAAAAAGGAAATGTCTACATTTTTTTTAATGCTTTAATAAAGGACACACCATACCTTTAAGCCATTTATAGATATATTTAATGTTATGGAATGCCTGCAAGACTAGTTAGATCCAGTATCACAAAGATGGAAAACTTGACGGTTACAAAGCGCTGACACTGGAGACTCCTTAAAGAAAACTTCATAATATGAATAATTGTACATTGTTTTAAGTAATAACACATTTTCCTACTCTGTTTCTTATCAGGCTTAGATTCTGTGAAGTGGTGACAATTCCCTTGGAAATAAACCTTGCCAATAGCATATTATTCTAATCAAAAACAGATAATTAATGTTATAGCCTAACTAATGTCACAACTGTTGTTGTGCAGAATGAATCTTTTTAATAAAAAAAAAAAAAAAGGAATTCAACAGCATTTACATAATACAAAAATTGAATCTTATCCTGAGCTCTGCTTTTGACAGCAACACAAAAAAAATGTTTATAGGGGATGTCACGGGCATGTAAATGCAGAACAGCCAGCTAATTGAGAGTGGGAGAACGAGAGGTGGTTGGAGTTCAGCGGCTGACTTCTGACTCCCCTCCTCTGCCCAAATCTCATTAACACTGACAGGTGTTATGTGTGAGCAAGCACAGAACGAAAAGGATAATGTAAACATACAGCCCCCCCCAGTGCTCCACGGTATGGAACACAGTGTAAACACGTCACACACATATGCGCGCACACACACAGAGTTCCTCTAATGAGATGTAATTTGGATTTGCTGTCAAAAACCATTAGCAAAAACATTCCTGATCATCTTTGCGTGGCTGTTGAGAGACATCGAATATGTAAAAAATGTGTAGCTAACAGCCTATAGGAGAAGGTATACTTATTATTCCGAGATAAGACACACTCTTTTGTTATCCTTATCTTCCTTATTTGTAGTATTTTTCTTTCAACTAGCCGTATGGATATAGTGTATCTTATAAAAATCTTGTAAAAAAAATTCATAAAAAAAAAACCAATACATCATGAAAGGACTTGATGGTACCAACATATGACAAAGAAGATATGTGTATGTGTTTTTTCAGTCTTTAGTAGTTCTTATGGTCAACAAGCAGGTCACCCCATTAATTCATTCATGACAGAACAAGCAATTTGTCCCCTGTGGGACACCTGTGGCCCTCGAAGGCCCTTCACTCTGTCCACTCCAA
This sequence comes from Leiocassis micropogon, assembly GCA_028565275.1. Taxonomy (NCBI): domain Eukaryota; kingdom Metazoa; phylum Chordata; class Actinopteri; order Siluriformes; family Bagridae; genus Leiocassis; species Leiocassis micropogon. Next base: position 17,514,237 of record JAOVVA010000002.1, on the reverse strand, counting down.
AAAGCAGGGCCGAATTTCTGTCGTTCTGGCAGATAATATTTTTCTGCTCAATCCATGCCTATAATCTGCACTTCTACGTAGAGATCCCATTACGCTTGACTTGAGTGGCCCAGCTGTTCAAACACAGTGATTAATTAAAGGAATTCTGTTTGTAAAACAATCCTCCCCCTCTTTCTTGCTCCTCTCCTCACAGAAATAGAGCTCTGTGTTGGCTAGCGTACAACATTATTAAGGTCCTGGATGGGTCCATTGGGCTGTTCTCCTCGCATTAAAGGCTGATTCTCCCAGAGGTATCCCACATTAGCAAGACAAACACTTGAGTGGGCCATAGAGGGGGTGAAAGAAGGGGGGTTTGCAGAACTGTTTTACTCCTTAGTGCTAAGGCAGGTGAGCTCTCATGTTGCAAACTGTGAGCAAGGGTCATTCGCTCACTCTCTCCCTTTCTCCCTGCCTGTCGTGAGCAGTGCAGGTGCTCGCTATTCATCACGTGAAGACGCATGCTTAAAATCCCATTAGACCTGAGTGACCTAGCTCCCTCATACCGGTGTTCAGTGCAGAGGCCAGGGGTCATCTGCACTCCAAGCACTATGCTACGCCCTTCCATAAGTCTGATCCAGCTGTTACCAAAGGAAAGAACAGACAGATGCACTCAAGCAGCAGTGGAGTTGGCCCAGCCAGTGTGAACGCTTTGGCTTGCATTTAGAGTCCCCGAGCAGTCGCTCCATTGTCAAATGTGTAGATGGTTTGTATGTATGAAAAACATGTGCTACCCCACCAATTAAAGCTGTTAAGATAATTCCTCTGTGAAACCCTGTTCAATGGCCCAAGAGTGCTGAACAACATTCGGTTAAATCCTGGTGAGGTTTAGGGTTTTTAACCAAGCCCATCACCTGGTGACCAGGGTTCATACTTCAAACACTTTCTGCTGCTTTTTAATCCTACAGCCACATGCTTGAACAGCATAGCGGTAGAGAAAGTGCCAAATCCCCTAGCAAGTCTGGACCTTTGCACCACACAGCAGGATTAAGGGAGAAAACAGCAATGCATGTTGTTAATACAGACACAAATACAAGAAGGGAAAAACATATAGGGGCATATTCATTCAGCTGTTACGGTTAGCCAATCAAGTACAAGTAGTACAAGTAGGTTGAGTTGCCTTAACCAAAACCACTCACTCACTCATCTTCGATACCGCTTTACCCTGTATACACGGTCGCGGGCGGCCCAGAGCCTATACCAGGAAACTTAGGGCACGAGGCAGGGTACACCTTGGACAGGGTGCCAATCCACCAGAGGGCACAAACACACACACACACTCATTCACACACTACAGGAAATTTGGGAATGCCAATTACCCTATCTTTGGACTGTGAGAGGAAACCAGAGTACCCATGGGAACCCACCAAGCACGGGGTGAACATGTAAACTCCATGCAGACAGAGGAAGGGAATTGAACCTCGCCAGAAATTGAACCCGGACCCTGGAGGTGCAAGGCAACAATGTTAACCACTAAGCCACCATGCTACCTTTTAACCAAAACCAAATTAACATATATGAAAGGAGAACCAATGACGAGTCACAATTGGGCCATGCTGTGGTCACAAAATTTGTGAGTGGACAAAAAGCCCAGGGTCCCCAGGTTGTCTTTGTGTGGAATGTTACATGTTCTCCTCTGAACTCCCAAAATCATGTTAGTTATTGAATTGGCTACTCACATAGTAAAAGCATGTTATTGATGGACTGTGGTCCTATCTAGGGTGTATCTCTGCCTGGTGCCAAAATGTTCTTGGCATCCATCATTAACCTCACCAGGATAACCCAATGACAAAAGATAATTGAATAAATGAAGCAAGGAGAGGAAAAAATCACTCAGGGTGGTTAGTATTAAGTCTACAAAGTTTATAAACGCTATGGAAATACAGAGGAATTATGCTACTTCAGAGCAGCTTACAGCAGCCCTGCTCTGCTCCCCTGCTTTCGCTTCAGGGTGGTTTCATGTGATGCAGACCGGATATCCCTTTTTCTACCACAACCGTCATTTGCTTTCCTTTTCCTAGGCACCAGGATGAGTGTCATTCCAGAAGAAGTTGCAAGATAAAGAACCGCAAACACATCGGCCTGGGCATCAGAGTCTCCACTGTGGAAGGATGACGTATTTAAAACCACTTCCAGCAATCTTCCTATGTACTTATGTGTACTTACGAAACTCTTGTGTACTTATGAACTCATACTTAGACAACTCTCCTCGATTATGGCAAACCCAGTTCCAATTCTCTAACACCCCAGCCTCATGTCTCAGCTGTGCTCATTAAATGTGCAACAAAAAAAAAAATACAAAAACACTGTTTTTGTTAAAGGTGTAGCCTACAAAAGGGATAGAAAAAAAACTCTGGCAAACGATTCCTAAGGCAGAACGTGCGTATGTTGTTGATTTGGACCCACTGTGCTCTCCATCAAGGTCTTCGGAGAAACAGCTTGGAGGTTAGGGGGTGTGTGTAAGTCAAGATGAAAAAAAAACATCTTGCGCTGAAAGCGTTCTTCTACTCTATCGAATCTCGACTGCACCTGCGATATAGAGAGGGTATGGGGCATCAGTCGGAGGAGGGAAAACTACACAAGTTACTAATAACATGTAAATCCCTGATAAGATCGATGCAGTTGTAAGAAAGGACCTGTCCGAAAAAAAAGGTTTGTGGACAGCGGTGAAAGTGCAAACGCCTGGTGTTTTCTTTTATATGTCGCTTTCAGCTGTGGCTTTTCAGTTTAAGTCATAACAGTAACCATGCCATAATCACATTATTGCACACATGGTGAATTTGACAAGTGGGGGGAATCATGTGCCGGGGATTTGGCTGCACTTGTGGACACACACAGGTTGACACACACACACACACACACACACACACACACACACACACACACACACACACACACACTTCTTCCAGCTGTGAGCTCACCCTCCAGACGTCTGTGTGTGTGTGTGTGTGTGTGTGTGTGTAGGCATGTTTTTATATATCAGTGGGATTATTAAAAAGGAATATCTGACAGGTTTGACCTTATGGAGGATGGAAAACCAAAATTCAGCTTTCATACACAGTATATAGACACTACTCACAATAAGTTATGGATATTGTTATTTACATGAGTGCTTTTCTTATTTGCTCTGAATTTGAATGAAATAAGTAAAAGTTCCCTTTGATATTACTAATAATGTATTAGAAGAAACACCATTTTCATTAGTTTAATATTTATTACCCCAAAAATTTTGACAATAACAGGGATAGCCCCAAATAA
>JAOVVA010000002.1:17485574-17510843 GCA_028565275.1 Leiocassis micropogon | reverse complement strand
GACTGCCTGCCACCGACCCGAAGGCGCGCCATGGCCAGGTGGCGCTGCTCGTCCGTTAAGTGACGTCGTGTGTTCATTGCTGTTTGAATGATGAACTTGGAATGACTTACTGACAATATCAGCTTTTTATAGCCACAGAATGTTGAAATTGATGCCACATTGAAAAAGGTTGTCTTTTGGGATTGGCCCCAATATAAGGCTCACCTGTACACAATGAGACCATTACATGGAAAACAGAAAATGAGGTGTGTCTATCACCCCAATACAATTGCCTCCCTATCTCAAAAATGTCTGAAGTGAAACAAACACCGTATGTATGACATCCACTAAGTCTCTCACAATACCCCTAACTGATTGTAAGTAGTGTGTGTATATATATATATATAGGCAAATGGTTTTGCTTATGCAGATAAGACTATGGTTAGATTATACGTAAATGTAGGTATAGCATTAATTAACCACAGGAGTATTTGTTATTAATTATTAGATAATCTTTACTCATAGTGCAAGGCCCTTACAAGGTTAGTATAAACACGCTTTGTTTTGAGATGTTAAATCCTGGCCTACCTTGTACTGCATTAGATGAGAAAAGCACAGGCTTACAGATATACGAAGGGCCCTCAGAGGTCGTTTTTTGGCAAAACATTTGAAGTATTTTTTTTTTCTTTTAAGCTGCAGACATTCTGAGGAAGCAGAGAGCAAAAACAACCGAATGCAAAGCTCATCGGTGAAGCTGCGCTGAAAGGGGTTATTTATGACCCAAATACAGTAGATCCGCTTTCACTCTCACTACGGTGCTAAACAGTGATATTCCCATATTTCTGTCTAATCTTAAGCCTCCGATTCATATTCACTCGTTTGCAGATCAGTCTAAAAGCCAGGTGACTCCGGAAACTCTTTACTTTGTCACTGTACCCTGTCGTTTCTGAGCAACGGGATGTGTGTGTGTGTGTGTGTGTTTGATAAGAGAAAGCATGCTTGTGCCGTGATAGAGCTCAGACAGAGACACAGTCATGTTATCGATGTCAAAGAAACAGGAGGGTTAAACGAAGACAGAGGCTCACCGCCTTAGGATACCGTGCGAGTGGGAAGAGGTCAGCGTTTGAACGCTTTTCTCTCTCTCCCTCTGTTTTCCCAGAGGTGTGGCTGCACTTACGGCCACACCGCTAACAAGATCAGGCTGCAGGGTGGGCCGCCACTTGCCAGCTGTGCATGCGTTTGTGTGTGTGAATATTTGTGTAAGCATGTACGTATGTGTTTGTGAATGTGGAGAAAAAGTGACAGCTTGTAAAGCTCAAGCGTACATGTGGGTGAAGAAACTTGCTAAAACGCGAACAGTTATCATTGAAACAAATTCAGAGCCTTACAGTCAGAAACACAGTCTGGAGTCTGGAGCTGCAGAGGTTCTAAGTATTGCCAACATGTTTAGCAGGGCCCTGATTTATTTCATAGACAGAAAATTCTGGGTTTCCCCTTCCTTCCCCTGAGTCCAGCTGCTTCCCTCAGTGCCGTCTGGATCTGAGCAGGGTGCAGGGATCGGATACACATTCAACCACACACACACGCACACACACAAACACGACACACCACACACACACACACACACACACACACACACACATAGGAATACCTACCAAATAAAGAAAGCAGATGTACTCCAATCCCCAGATCTGCAAAAACAGACCACTCAGACTTTCCATGCAAAAGCCGACATAGATCTTTCTGCTCAATAACGTGCTGTTTGAGGGAACCAGAAATGACAATCACGCCCATCTCACAACACTCAGATCAATGGGTTTGTGTAAGTAGTGCACTTTTCCTCGACATATTTTGCTCTAATTAAACACATGTGCAATAACGGCATACCACTGAATCGTGTGCTGTAACAGGAGATCAGAGTGAACCTTTTTTTAAAAAAGGATTTTAAGGATCATGCTGGGCACGATCTCAGCATATTGCAATGTCTCGACTTCCTGCCCAGTTTTTTTTTTTTTTTTTTTGCTTTATAGTGTGGTGGTCAAAACATAAGATAAGCCTCACACCCCAGGAATCTGTGGAATGGTTTTGTTTGACTTGCCTTCAGAGAGAAATAGTTTGTGACGAAGGTTAGAAATATGATGCCCATACTTGTCTACTATCTTTGAAGATGTCAAAAGAGCCAAAACCATCAGATGTCTTTCCTCGTAATAGCCGAGCTGATAAGAGTGTCCGAGGAGCTGCCTACTTTTTTTTTTTTTTTTTTTCCACAGAGACATTTGTTATCTTGTTGCTGCCACATGGTACTTCTGCTGTGGGAGAAAACAAGAAATAAAAACATGATCAGTAATCATAAAGTTCACAAGATAATTCTTATCGACCTAAGTGAGGAACATGTGGGTCCCCACACACTAATGCACATTAAACATGTGGAAGGTGAGCGGAGAAATTACATGCGTCTTTTGTTTTAAGCAGAGACAAGTTGTAATTTCTGTTGCTTTGGAACAGATTGTGTATGGGAGTATGTGTAAATAGACACACATGCAAATACACAAATGGCAAGCCAGAGAGACTTGGGTTAGATGCATATTCCAGGCATCTGTCCTTGAAGCCATACTGGAACAGGCGTTTCCTGAGCTAACCTCTTCTGGTACAGGTACAGATAGTTTAAAATTTAAAGCTGTATTGTCCACTTTCAAAGAAAACATCTGTTATTAACCCATCTGTTATTAAATAGTTCATGATCATAAATACAAAATCTATAAATCTTAATCATAACTGTTCCAATATGCCTCCTTCTAAACAGTGGCACAGTCAGCCTGTAGTGTCTAGGGTCTCTTGTGCACTTGAGAATAATGGCTCAGGTTTCTCTGATTTTCACACCACAAACATAAAATATGTAGCTGAATGTACTGGCTACTTTAATTTGCCCCAGATTATTCAAATTATCTGATGCCCTGCAATAGACTGGTGTATAATCCAGGGTGTATTCTGCCTAGAGGCCAGTGTTTCCATGACACAATCAGCACCGACCCTGAATGGTTGCATAAAATGACTAAATGAAATGTTCATATGCACGATACTGCCACAGCTTCAGCATGCAACCCTAAAGTTCACCATTCCCAGAATAGAACCTGTTGCCATGATAACCACTAATCCATCTGATCTGTCTCTAATCACTGTCCCTTAGCCACTACAAACTCTGCCATTCCTCGCGTTATCCGAGTGCTGCATTTCAGCGCGTTGAATTTTCTTAAAGTTTGCCACTTGTATACTCTCTGTTATATTTGATCACTGCTTTGTTTTACTGCCATGATTGGATCTGTTTGGTTTTCTTGATTTTCCCTGGATCACCGCCCAGATTTCTGACATTGGCCAGGGTAGCTGTGTCACCTTTGCCAACACTATTCCACACACTGAAGGGGGACCGCGGGTGGAGTGAATCACGATTGTTTACCCTGTATTCCAGGGCCTCAAATCCTGCATACTTAATTTGAAATTACCACGAACTATTAACATCTTATATTTAAATTGTCCAGGAATTTTACTAGTGTTACCCTTGGTTTACAATAATAATGTTTTGAGACTGGCCTATTCCTTTTTACTTAAGCATAGTACAAGCATTTCTTCCCCAGTCACTCTCGGGATATTTCAATTCAAATGACGCATGGAGGGTTTAATGTGCCGCTTCACATCTGATTTTTTTCTTTTCATTCAAAACTACTATTACAGGTCATTCTGTCTGGAAAGCAGGATATTTATTCTATTTAATTTTCACCTCATTTATAGCCAAATATAGTCTCTGCCTCACTCTGAAGACAGGCCATAGGTTCTCAAACTTGGGGTGAACTACAACACAAATAGGGTGACAGGTTCTGTGCAGAGAATCAGGAATAATAGAACATTTCACAGCAATCATTTAAACCATTGATCTATTAAATATGCTAGAATATTAGATATATTTTGGATATTATAAGACATATTAGATATTTAAGCAGTATCACACTCGAGGACATGCTGGTTGATATTAAGTACAACAGCATGTCCTCATGTGTGATATTGCTTTTATTTAAGAATGCTAAAATTCATCATTTATTATCAACAGATTATGAGTTGTTTGTTTATTAATTCCGTTATTTTTTTCTCCACAAACACGTATCCTTCCACAACTTTCAAAACTAACTGCGACTGGCTGAGCTAGCAACCGACTGTAACAGGGGAGAAAGTAGGCTTAAAATTCTTACTTTTGTACTGTGTAGACAAAAGGTGGTAAGAATAAAACATGGTGGTAGACAGTCCTGAGAAACTTAAAAGATTTACTTTATATTTCTGTATATTTATAGTACTGTACTGTGAAATCTCAAAGAAGTAGGTCGATAATTCCAAGCCTGCTAAAACATTCGGGTCCCTGAACATAAGATTTGGGCCCTGAACATAAGATAACTGGCCAAAAAAAGGTTATTCCTGTGGTAGCATTGGACATTATCTGATCTGGACAAAATGTAAATTTGCACTTAACTTCTTCTTTTTTTTATTTTTTTTACTTCTTTCTTCATTATGCCTTTCTTTACAAAAATGTAACATATTTTAACTGCTTAAACATGGTAAATATGCATTAGATACAACAGATAACCAAGCTCTTTTGAGGTACTTAACCCAGATTATGGATGGATTTTTTTTTTGTTGTTGGATGGATTATTAATGAAAACATAGACACTGGGTGTAATAGCTTTCCAAATCATAATTATAATACAAACAGTATAGCTATTTCTATTTTTCAAACTGGTTAACAACTGTCATAATGTTGTTACACAAGAATTATGATGGTAAAACATTGGTATTGTTCGGTGTGAGCTGTATTTTATTTTGTTGTTGAGACATTATTTGAGGTCTACTACTGGTCCCCTCTGTAGCTCTATTTTTTTTAAATAATTGTTTACATTGTATTTATATATTGGCTATTTTCGAGACCAGCATTCAAACCTGTGGTCAATTGTTGTGTCAACGGGTTGTTTAAACCAGTTTAAATGCAAGTAATGTAAGGACTTAAAATTGGTTTGGAGTAAATTCCCCTGATCATACTTTTCAATAAGCTTACGTGTTCCTTCTTAAATTACTGTAAGACTGGGTTAACCAGAAAACCAGACAGTCAAACTCTCCTGAGATACTGTCCAGTCCAAGAATTCCAACTTAGTCTAAAGAAATGTTTTCTTTTTTTATTTCATTCCTGCTCCAAATGCTGGTATAACTTGGTATATCGCTATGATGTTTCAGGGACATTTTGCAACAGGAGGCAGTAATTTTGCATACAGTATGATAGCGTGGCAGGTACCTCCGGGCTTCCAGAAGTCTGATAAGCATGTGTGTCGTGCCATAGATAGTGCTTGGGAAGCTGTGAAACCCAACGCTTTGCAGGATGGACGGCTGTCAAGATAACACACCTGTGTACTGATGGAGAAGCATGATGTCAAAGCAAGATTACAGCAGCACGATTTCAAAACATGATGCTGAGCCACATCAGAATGAAAACACAGGGAAGGCTGGAGCAAGTTAAGATAAAAACATGTGTTTGTTCTGGGTTTGAGTTTGTGATATTATGTGAGAAATGCTGCTCAGATCTGGGATGTATATCAATATCAGACTGCATGTACAACATACTGGTGTTGATGATAATAAAGATGCTGATGAGGAAGCCTTAATCTGAGAAATCAGCTAGACTTGATTTAAGACAAGAAGATCTTAATCTTACTCTTCATATTTAGGTTTCAGAGCTTTATTTTCCCACCACACAAGATAGGTTGTTGTCACGTAATAGCGCTCACGGTCTACTGGCAACAAAAATTCCATCGCAAGAAGTACAAGATCTGCTGCCCTAATGTTTCAACACAAGCTAACAGGATCAGATTTGTTATTGTGAGTGTGGCTTGGTATGCCATGTGCTAGTGCATTACAGCAGATCAACCCCAGGTGCTAGGATTGAGATAAAGGGCTTTTTGCACTGAGTGAAGTAGTGGATCTCAGGACTCTAGAAATGTGGTGCATTTATAGGCCATTAGTTTAGTGTAAAAAATACCAGTTTGTGTTGTTAACATACTCAACGTAGCATGACCTTATAGTACCAGGGAATGCAACTACTAGCACTGTATTATAGGTTAAGCACTTTGTCATTTAGTCAAATGCACATATAGTCAAAAACTATATTTCTGAAAACTATGGATTGGATACCTTGAATGACCAAATATCAGATGAGGCAAAATAATGAAAGTAAATTCTATATTGCAATGAGGCAAACACAATCCTCTATACTGATTTATACTGTATACAGGGTCGTGGGGGACCTAGAGCCTTTCCCAGGAGACTTAGGGCAAAAGGCGGGGTACACACTGGTGGGGGTGCCAATCCATACATGCATACACTCACACACTACAGGCAAATTGGGGACGGCAATTAGCCTAATTCAGCAAACATTTGGACGTTTGATGACCATTGAAATGATGTCCCTCCGACACATCCTGTCATGGTTGAAAAATGGTTGAACGGACATTTTAATGTTATCTGATTCACAACAGCTGACATAACCGGTCATAAATCATCCAACTTTTTTGCTTGGAGGGTAAATATTGAACAAAACTTAGCTAGAAGTCAAAGTTACAGCTATACATACAATCCCCAGACAATTGTAGACGTGTACAAATGTATCTGAATGCATTTTTAGGAAATGTTCTATGTCACATATTTTTACCAATTAATGCCTTAATTGGTAAAATCTTTGGAGAACGTGGAGAACATGCATGCACACAGACCCGAGGAGGGAATCGAACCCAGATCCTGGAGGTGCGAGGCAACAGTGCTAACCACTGCTTTGTCACCACAGCTCATAAGTTATAGTGAAAAGTGAATTAAACCCCTAACATTTAGTTGGCTCCTGTCTGAACCAGCTTTGTAGAAAAACACCCCAAAAATGATTCGCTCTCCATCACTTACCTGTCACACTGACGCCTCTCCCAATAAGTCAAAATGTTGTCAGGGACACATGATTCTATATTTCATTTGTAGTACATTTGCATCACATTATACTATTATACCTTGGCTATAGAAAAGAGCAGCCACAACTACTGCGAACTAAGCTTCTGAGAGGTATGAGCTGAACTGAAAAGTATTTCACATTGATCTCCCTGGCGTACATCTAAGGCTGCTAGAGTGTTTGAGAGTGGATTGACTGCCATGAGGTCACTCGATGATTTACAGACACCAGCCCCTCCGGCAGTGTTGACATTAGCAACAAGACGAACACATTTGAACAGAAAAGCTGTTTATTTGTGATTTACGTTAGCTCGTAATGGTGTTCCGCTTTACAAGCTGCACAATAATGACTCTCCCAGGTACCATATCTCCCGAGTGGGCCGAACAAGGAGAGTAACGTTTTCACATTTGCAGAAATCTAAAACCTTGGCTCCAATCCACCAGGTCCTGTGTTTGAGAGTGTTTATGAAGTGACTTTAAGTGGTAGTCATTACTGCACATTTGTGCCTTGTTTGCTGGTAGAGCCTGGTCTTTGGTTTTCAATGCTGGATTGATTTGTGTGCACATGGTCCCAGCAAAGAGAAGTAGTCTATTTAAAGAAAAAAGAAAAAAAGAATGTAAATTATGTAATTTTTCTTAACAGTATATTTTACTTTAGGATGTTGGGAAGAACAACCAAATAAACTGTTTTCCCTGCCAGGAATGTTCCCTCAAGGTATAACGTCAGCAGAGCCCTCACTACAATGGCCTGTCTGGACTGCTTTTGTTTCAAGCGAACATGCTTTTCTAAGACACGTGACAAGATGGGGAGATGGTTTGCAAAGAGATTTAAAATTATCAGAGAAAGAGAGAGAGAGCGAGAGAGAGAGAGAAAGAGATGTCCTCCCCATCTTTGACACTTTGACACACCTCCAAGAGCCTCAAGAGAATTCAAACAGCATCTCTCAGATGTTCCACTTCCTCTTGTAAAGCAGAGGAATTCTTTCATGTTACAAGTGCTTTGTTTTATTGCTGTGGTCCAACAAGTGGCTTGTAGGCCTGGTGGTGGGCCTTCAGCCCCCACACTTCTCCAGGCCTGCACTGCATGCTGACAGAGGAGTAGGACAAGGGAAGAGGAGGAGGAAGAGAAGGAGGAGGAGGAGAGCAGGGAGGGAAGGGAAGGGAAGACAGCTCTCTCTCAGACCTGGCAGCCACTTCATCAGTCCTCTTGTTATCCCAGCTGCAGAAAACCGCGCCATGGTCCATTCTTTCCGAAGAAATAACAAAACGAGCATTCCAGTGTAAAGTGGCATGGCCCGCAATTTATGGCATCTCTTCATTCTTCCTTATTAGGACCTGACAGCAGCCAGGCCTTTCTCTCAGGCACGACAGACAGGAAACACAGGCACCAGATCCTATGTTCACAGGACTAGTGTAAGACATTCAGATTATGGCCAAGTGGCCAAACCATGACACTAGTATTGGTGTACTGATGACTCCGCATACACTGCTTCACACACTGAGTCTGTGGGAATGTTGTAGTGTGTTATGTGAGCCAAAAGGGGTGTTAGAGTGACTCGAGAGACAGACAGCAGCAGTTCGAGGCTGAATTTATTATCTTCCTTTATTCTTAATTCATTTTTAAAGCCAGGAACTGCGTATCAACTATTAAAAAAGGAAGAAGAAAAAAAAGCGGAAAAGGACAGTGAGACAAAGAAAGAAAAATATGTATCAAAATATGTCAGTATGACAATTACAATGGACACCTATAACAGTGCCCTCATTTACCCCCTATAAGACATTGACTAATTCCATAACGTCTGACTGTTTTGGTACATGTTTCTTTAATTTTATATCTAAAGTTAAATGTTGTGGAAATCCTTTATTGTAATTAATAGTGCTAAGTTTAATATGTGTTGTCATTATAAATAAGTAAGGTTACACTTGGTTGCAATTTGGTTCCTATTTTTGGGCAGATCTCCCTCCTAAATGAGATCTGGAGTTAAATTAAGGGGAAAAAAGAATAAGCGTAAATGTAATCATTTATTAATGTTCCTTACTGTTTATCATGTGTAGCGGACATGAAGCCTATCCCAAGAAACTCAAGGCACAAGGTGCGGGCACCATCACATTTCAGGCACACAAACACACCCACACGCCCAATTACATAGTCCAGAAACACCGGTTGACGTACAATGCATGTCTTTGGATTGTGACAGGAAACCGGAGTACCCAGAGAAAACAAAGAACATGCAAACCATGCACACAGACTGGAGGCGGAGTTGAAACCACAAACTCTGGGGATGTAAGGCAACGGTGCTAACCACAGGGCCACTGTGCCCCCTTATAAGCATAAATATAATGAATTAAATACTCATTTAAAGCCTTGTGTCCAATAAGCCATCTCAAAACAGATAACGTCCATGGAAAATATTCCTACATAATTTTTTTTTTTTTTTATCTACACAGTAGTAAACGCTACACAGTAATCATACAATCCAGTAATAAACAAAAATCATAAAATAAATATTGTATTCCTGTCCATAAAAAACCTGTTCCTCTATGGGAAGAGAAGGAATCAGTGATTGTGGATCATCTTGTTTAGGTGGATTATTTTTACTTCACTGAACTTGAAAAAATGGTATTGTGCTTAGAAATATAATCCTTCCATCCATGTTCCGTACTGCTTATCTCGTGTAGGGTCATGGGGGCTTCCAGAGAACTCAGGGCAAGACACAGACAGCCATCCAACCAATCAGAGGACACAAGTGCACACACAGTCACACACCCAATCATACACTACAGGCAAGTTCAGAACGCTAATCTGGCTAAAGTATGACCTTGGACTATAGGACAAAAGTGGAGCACTAGTCATGGGGGAAAAATATGCAAACACCACACACAGACCAGAGGCAGGATTTCAACCCCCAGCTCTGGAGGTGCGAACCACAGATAAATTATCCACACAGCCAATTATGTAACAGCAGGCTTAGTAAAACTGGCCAGTTGATTATTGAAAAAACAACAACAACAATGTTTTCTAAATCTTCAGCTGTCCAGTTTCAGTGATCCTGTCCTCACAGTGGGCTCAGATTCTTTTCTTGGCTAAAAGGAATAGAACCTGATGTTGTGTCCTGTTGTTGAAGTTGAATTGCCTCAAAGTTTTTATATTTGTAAAGACTGCCCCAGACTTTCTTGGAGCTTGGACTGATCTGGCCATTCGACCTCTGACCTCTTTCTTCTACAAGACTAGCTGTATGTTGTTTTTCCGCATCACATTCCACATTCTGTACAAACTCTGGAGACTAATCAGTATAAAAATATTATGATCAACATGAGCACAGCAGCCATGCTGCATTCAAAGTTACTGAGATCACATGTTCTCCACTCTCTGATGTTAGATATGAACATTAACTGAAGCTCTTTGTCTGACTTTATGCGTAACTTTATGACTTTATATGACGTTATCTTTATAGGACTTTATCTTTATGCGTTATGCTGCTGCCACATTATTGGCTAATTAGATAATTCCATGAAGGATGAGGGAATTCCTATAAGTAAAGTGTATAACTTTATAAAAATGGGCACGTACGCAGCTAAAACCTCCAACTATATGGCTGTAACCATTTTGAGCAGCCATAATCATATTGCAATCATTCTATGAAATAGGGTATGCTGGACTTTACAATGCCAAGTAAGTTTTTAACATTAAAAACTGTTTCCTGCTGGCACTTTAGGCCCTACCTGTCTAGAGAAAATCATACTGGGATGGAGGAAATAATAACATTCATTTACTTTTAATGAAAAATGCTAAAATGTAAACTATTATATTTATATTACATAGTCATTGTATTTAAAAAATAGATTAAATAGCGTGTCATTACTATAGACGTTACTATAGACAATGCTTTAGACATTACTATAGACAATACTATAGACAATACTATATGCAAAGCTATAGAACACTTCAGCCATGGAGTTGAGATAAACTTCCATTACTAGTCATTCACATCAGCCTTCAGTACAATATTGGCCAAAAACATTGCAGTGGTTGGCTACATTCGCGGTAAGTTACAAAAATAAACTTTTTTTAGGGGCAATTCAGGGACAGTTGGTTCAACATAGCAACATGTAATACAATTTCAAAATCATTATTAAAACTATAAATATTACTGCTTTTATCACTGTGACATATTTGTGACACATCACATCAAACCAAGTTACATTTTTGGTGATTTGAGTTATGTACTGTATGTTTTCAGATTCCTGGTTCAATAAGCTCAATTTTGATCCCAAGTTTATTACTGTATACTTGTCCGGTTGCTGAGATATGGCCAGTGCGAGTTTGTTCACAAGGAACGCCTCTGACAAATCTGTCAAAATTCTGATTATAGAATAGAATAGAAGATTATAGAATAAAGGATTTTATACATTTAACCTACTGCACTCTATTGGCCATAATGCAAAACTAACATGTGTGACTTAATACCTGACTTGATACAGCAGGTCACATTTGTGCTTCATATGTTTTATTGCAATATAAAAGGCACACTCATTTACAAATAAATGGCTTCAAAAGACTTACAGCTTATATTGTGGTTGAGGAATTACATCTTTTGAAGTAATAATTAACAGGTGTTTATTTTCTATTTTCATGATTTATGATTTATGGCGCAAGTCTGGTCATTCACAGAAATACAGATGTGCTAAGAGCATATATATATATATATATATATATAAAATCATGTTTAAAAGGAAAAGTTCTAAGGAAATGATGTGGCTTAACAACAGTGCTTAGGTAATGTGACTGTTTCTTAAAGGGCACACATCAATCTTGGGCTTTGTATAAAGAAGACATACAGCTCACATATGGACTTTTTATTTGATACACTTCCTGAGGACAGATAGTTACATTCAGAGTTAGGACACCTTGGCAGCGCACTCAGACTACGTTGCCTCTTACTTTTGTTGTCTGTTCCAAGAATCTCACAAGCTTAATGGGGAGTCCAGTCAAGTCCAACATAAACGTTCCTATGGATTCAATCATTTGTCAAATCCTCTCTCTTACGGTTCTTTTTGCAGATTTGTGCATCAAGTCCTTAGAAACACATGGGAATATGCATGAGCTAAAGTTTTAAAGAATGCAAAAACCCATGATGCGCTCTCTTAGAGTATTTCTGTGCCAGTTTAGGCTTCAATGCACCTGTGCCTGGCAGGAGTATGTGAGAGAGCACTGCATTAACCAAGACTTCCAACACCTGCACCCTGCTCCAGCTGCTTTAATGCTGATTTACAGAACACTTTCATGCTTGAGTCATTAATGTCTTCGATTGGAAGGTCAATTGTGTGTGTGTATATGTGTACAGTATATTTGGCAAACGTTCCACTAAGACAAATGGTTCATCGCCAAAATCTTTAGGAACAATAAATTAAAACAGGTGTGTGGTTTTACAATTGGGCCTAACATGTCCAGTGTTGCCGCGCTATGCCATTGCTTTTCTCTTCTGCTTTGTATTATAAAGCATGTTTCATTGAGGCAGGGAGCTTCAAAAGAGAAAGCTGAAAGTGGCAATTTGAGGGCCAGATACATGCTGCTTCTTCTCAGTGGGGTAAGGCTATTGAATTCTGCCTGACAGGACCACAGACTCAGTCACCACACACCCTGCGGTCTTTCCCCAGCATTGCTGGATTAACCAAAGGCCCTTCCTTTCTTTCTTCAAACCACACCAATGCACAGAAACACACAGAAATCTCTCTCTCTCTCTCTCTCTCTCTTTCTCTCTCTCTTTCTGGTTGAAATTGAAAGATTTACTTTCAGTTCTTAATCAAGACGACCATGGCATTCAGCTTTATACTCCTGACTGTAGTTAAGAAATATTTATCTCCACATGCCACTATCACCTCGCTCTCACACACAAGGCAGAAGTCCCACAGAAGTGTGGACACAGGGAGCTGGAATGTGAGATTCGTCTCCCTCTCCATTCTGCTGTCTTGAATGAATCATGCTCATTTGATGAAACTCAAACAGAGCCAATGTAAGCAGAGTCTTGATGAGAAACACCAAAAACTGTCAAACTGTTGAAGTCTGCAGTCAAAACTACAGCTGTGGATAACATTTTAGCGCTGTCATTTTCTGGACCTTCTCTTTCCCTTTCCCCTGCTTTTTCTTTTTTTTCCCTCAAGCTCCCTCTCTCTCTCTCTCTCTCTCTCTCTCCCTGGTTGGAATTGATACCAGCCCATGCTTGTAAGAGTTACAGTACCCGAGCCCTAATACACTCCAGACATCCTCACTTCCTAATGACTCGCTATGCTTCGAGCCTTTCCGGGCATGCCTGTGGCCGCCAGCCACTCTTACACACATGGTGTCCAGACAGAACACACACACACACACACACACACACACACACACACACACACACACATATACACATACACATACACACCAGCTGCAGGCACCTGATAATACCTATCAATCAAAAGAAGCTGCAGGTTAGTGATTCACCTCAATGGCACAAACGCATAACCAACCAAATCATCCAGAGCAAATCCCCGTACTAAATAAAAATGGCTGATAATCCCCAGAGAGCCTGTACGCTTTTCAGGTATCTGGTCTTCATTAAGTTGCATTGCAGTACACTCTTTCTTTCACTGCTAAAGCATGTTAAACATAGGCGACCAGCAGAAATGCTGCAGAGTAAACCTAGAGAAAACAAAGAGAGTGAAACGCCCTCACAAAATACTTTAACAGGAACACTTACCCCTGTTTAGCCCGTGTGCTGCCAGGCGCCTGGCGCTACCTGCAATTCCAGATTACTCCTTGGGGCTTCATCAGCAGGACAATGTTGTTTGTTAATTTGATTTTACCTCTCATTTCGAAACCACTGTTGAAGAATGATCCTGTTTTTCTCATAGCTGGACCCTAATGGAATTTGTGGCAAATGTATTCTTGTTGAGAAACAAACCGTTCGTCCTTAAAAGGGCTATGAAAAAGCTGACCAAAGGTCAACAACCAGAGCAAGTATTCTTGAAGCATCTCACAGTAGGAAAGCAGTTTCTGGATCAGTTTGTTTTTAGCTCATAGTGCCATGTAGCAGGAAAAACACAGAACCACTGAGGTTTCGCCTTTTCCCGAATAATAAACCTTAATGCAGGGGTTGTCAAACCTCTTTGCAGTCAGGGAAGTGTAAAACAAACTCTGTGCCCTCTTCGGTATAGATTTACAGTATTTATGAACATAATCTCACTATTTACTAAAACACACAGTCATTATTTACGTATATATGTGAATCATATTTGATTCTGTAAAGATGCTTTGCGACAATGACCATGGTTAAAAGAGCTATACAAATAAAATCGAATTGAATTGAGTTAAATTGAATATTTTTATTATTATTTTAGTTGCCGATGTTTGGATTAAACCTATTCGTTTAATGTGACCAGTTAAATACAATAGTAAATATAAAAACTCAATGAATATAACAAGGCGGCATGGTGGCTTAGTGGCTTAGTACTTTGCACTGTCGCCTTGCACCTCCAGGGTCCGGGTTCAATTCCCGCCTCGGGGTCTGTGTTCATGGAGTTTGCATGTTCTCCCCATGCTTGGTGGGTTTCCTTCATGTACTCTGGTTTCCTCGCACAGTCCAAAGACATGCAGATTAGGCTAACTGGCATTGCCAAATTGCCTGTAGTGTGTAAATGAATTGGCACCCCATCCAAGGTGTACGCTGCCTTGTACCATAGGTCTCCTGGGATAGGAGGCCCCCTGCGACCCTGAGTACAGGAAAAAGCGGTATAGATTATGCGTGAGTGAGTGAATAGTGGAACTAGGGATTTAGTCATTTTCACCACTGTTACAAAATTAAAATATAATAAATAAATAAATAAATAAATCACATGTGCCCTGGCTATGCATAATAGTCCCTACTTTAAGAACCACTGCTTTAATTAATATTAAATTTTAATTGTGTACTCCATCTTTATTAACATTCTCAAACTTTATAATGAGGGTACACATGGTATGCTACATTTTCCATCATGTAACTGTTGCATCTTTGTTCTAAATAACGTTGTGCAATTTCTAACCAAAGCCCTCTAAATGCCTACATGACTATTAGCCAAGACAAAAACATTTAGAATCAGAGTTTCTACAGCTCTGTGAATGCTATGTGTTTTTATTGGACTAAAAAGACCACATTTTGAGAGGGCCATTTATATGGTTACTGAACTTTCACACTGAGACTGAAAATTGGAGGAAGAATAGGAATCAAATTCTAGGAGATTGTTGCAAAATCGCAGGCTAAAAGTTATGTACATTTAAAATTTGCTTGGTCTTGTTAGGAAATGGGGGCTCTGATGGATGCAAATGCAGTTATGTTTTTGATGATATGTCAGTTCCAAAAAAACTTACAGTCAATACTTATAGTACTAAAGACAGGCAAAGGATCAGGCAATGCACAAACATCAAACAAAAAAACCTGACATAGCTTGGTTAAGTCAAATAACATGTATCCCGAGCATAAATATATTACTTTGTGTGTTGGGAAAAACTTCTTGGAGGCTACAAGATGTAACATTAGAATAGCAACACATCAACCCCAGTTCCAGAATCATACACCTCCACTGTGAAGTGTGTAGATTTATCCAGATGTTATTATCTTTGATTTAATCCATCATTGCTCCCTTTGCACTAATACTGTAACTGAGGAATACATTTTAGGACGCATGGAATTCACACTTTTCTGCTTTGACAAAGAGTTTATTTTCATGGAGGCATTGAAAAACTTGACAAACACGACAGACATGAATTTCATAGGAAAGTGAATAAATTAGTATGTCAACAATGTATGTCATAAATTGTCCAAGCATGTCTCAAAGCATTTCGTAACCACTGGAATACTTATGGGATGCAAGAGAGTCCATCCAGTATTATTCTTTTTATAGTGTCCAGGGGTAGTGCTGAATGCTGTTTTCCATTCATCTCCTTTCTGATGCATGATTATAAGCGTACCCAGGGTCCAATTTCGTAAATATGGTAACCAATCTCAGCTGTTCTAATGCAGATGGAACAAGGGAAAGTATATACTGGTATTTGACAGAAATTTGATTCAGTCCTCTATATCCGATGAAAGGAGGGAGTCCACATCCCTTCTTTTCCAAAAAAGAACTGTGCTGAGGCAGGAGATGAATGAAGCCTTGCTGTAGACCTTTTTAAATATAGCCATCCATACAAAATGGAAATTTGGTTTCTGTAAGATGGGTTTCTCCAATGGGTCTGAAATACTGTCCACTTGGCCTCTATTTATAATTGTTCACTACTGAATGATATTCCCTTTCTAGAAATAATAATACACATCATATTCCACTTTTTCATACTGTAACTTTTTTCTATATATCCATGAATATAATCGCCATTATTGTGTTGAATAAGAATGAAATCTACGTTTGTTAGGAAACCTCTGAGAAAAGGTTATTTCAATTACTAGACCAAGCCTAATTCAGTGAGATCACTTTTACATGTCCTTACATTGATGTCAAATGTATACAGCTGTGTTGGAAATGTGTGCCAAGTTCATCTTGATGCCTATTAGTAACTCTTACGACAGAGGGAGTGGCCATTTCACTGGATCTGAATGTAGGAAAAAGTGCAAATGTATTTTCCCTGTGGGACAAATGCATCATGCAAGTCTACAGATGCTGGGAACGTAATACTATTGAGAGGTGGCTAAAGATCCAGTCCTACAAAGTTAGCTAAGTTTGTACCAACAAATACAATCGTTATAAGCCAATCCCTGTGTATTGTCTATTGTTGCTATTGCGTTGCCAAACACTTTTCATTTTATCACTCACTCAATCGGCCTTGAAAACAAGCGCTTTGATTTGGTTTTCCTGTTGACCTGGCATGTTGACTACTACCAGCAGAGGGTGCACATAATAGGCCCTTATCCACCTGGTCATTTTTTATGTCTATTGTTATAGCCACAAAGTGTCCTATTGACTTGAGGCCACATACATCCGCCCTCCCTCATGCCCTCCCCATTCTGTTCTTTCTCTGAGCAATCCCACAAACATTCAAAGACCTGCTTAAGCACACTTTGCTCACATGTTCTCATACATCTTGCCAGGTGTGGTGTCCACTTCAACTCAAAAACACACTGAGTTTTACACCCCAAGCCACTCAACCCAATTGGACCAAATCACCCATTCAGCTGTTTCTCCTTACTGCGTTCACCTTGGACATTCACTCACTACCATTTAGATACATTGCAGGTATACTATAACTGGCTGAAGCCCATCTGTTCTCAGGCTCATTCTACTACATAATCAGGGAAAAAGAACCACACTAAGATAATTACTGACTAGATCTTACATGGGTGGTGGACCATATCATATCACTACTTTGTCAGTGTCACTGCTGTGCTGTGAGTGACTGAATCCCACAAAAATGCACCTCTATACTAGGTTCACTTGATAAAATCAACAATGAAGATATGTTTAACTATGATAAATCATTTGATCCTGAAGCACTTTAAACCGCAGACCACTTCTAATGGGGCCACTCTGCATAATCACAGCATAATAATAAACAGATTTTAAAATGTGTGTGTGTTTTTTAAAGAAGACATACAGTCATTGATATGCTAAATAGGTCTGTTAGAAGGCATTTATTTACAATTTATCAAAAGGGTCAGAACTTTGAAAGAATCAGTCAGGTTTCCAGCACAGGAGGACCTTCTTCAGGATGCAGGACTTTACACTCTCAAGTTTCTCCGTAACATTATGAGCTACATTTCTTTCTTTGTCTTACTAATTTCAAGAGAGAAAATGGGAGCCTAGTGAGGGTGTGACTGGTTATAAGCTAGCTGTCTGGCCAAAATAAAGTCATACCAACTAATATTTTCTTGGACCGTTTTTAGCTTTGATTATGGTGCGCATTTGCCATGGCATTGCTTCAACAGCATTTTTGGCTGACATCTTGTATTGATGACAGGAAAGCACTCAAAACACTCCATAAAGTGTTCTCCAGCGCATCCCAAAGACAAAGGTCAGGTTTGTAAATTTATGTGTGAAAATGATTCGTCATTTCAGGGACTTCTGCTGTGGGCACTATGCATGATGGGTACTTCCCTTCCCTTCTTCCTCTTCTAAATCTAAACCTTCTAAAACTGGGCTCACCAGTGCACACAATCTTTTTCAATTCCTACGAAGTCCAGTCTTTATACTCCCTAGCAAGTTTAATTTTTTTTTTATTAGCCTCATTAACAGTTTTTTTAATGGTTCAGATTCAATCCTGTAAGCTATTATCACATTGTGTGTGTGTGCGTGTGTGTGAAATACTTTTACTTTCACTATAAAACATAGCTGTGATTTCTACTGTTGATTTTTATGATGCAACTTCACCACACTGAGGCCCTGATCATGGTCATTCCTTTTTCTTTCACAAAGTTCCTGGTTCAGCACTATCCTTCAAGGTTTTAACAATGCACTGAACAGTTTTTAACCCAATCCCAGCCATCTCCTTAGTTGTCTTCTTTGCTCAATACAGGCTTTTCTGAAACATGGTTGTTTGAACAGCTACTAACATTAGCTAAAGTTTAAAAAAAAATTGTTGTTAGTTGACACTTATTAATCACTGCAGTAATCATCTAATCAAAAAGCTCTTAAGTATTTGGTTACTGAAATACAAACAGCGTTTTCCTTTGGCCAGGCAGTGTAGCTGGTATGAGGTAAGTTTTGTGGCTGTTCCACACTAAATGTAACTATAAATGGTCAAATTGCTCAATGTGTCGTTCATTAAAAAATCAAAATGTTGGCACTTCGCTGTGGTGCAAAAGAAACAAAAAACATTTGGGACATACTGATACAGGAAAATAATCCACCTTGTTGTGGATTACCTGTGAGAGCATGTGGCCTTCACTTTTCCCTGCCCTTCATACATCTTGTTTTTGTCTTATTGCAATCAGGATTTTAATTGACTAGCTGATTCTAAGGTTGTTAACCATATTTTGTGTGTGCAATACCATAGCAGCACGTTTATAACACCACATCTTACATGGCAACTATTTAAGATGTCTACAGGTTGGTGTCAGTGACAGATAATATTTCTAATAAAAATCTATACAATTTTAATCTATCTTTACACACAGAACACTGCTTAATGTACCAAACAAGGTAAGCTTTTTCCGAACATTTTTTTTTTCGTTCTCAGATCTGTTCAGGCAAAAGGACCACCTGGAGGACAAATGGTTAGGTCATCTAGGGCAATAGAGTGACAAGAGTGGGTACACTCTGTCAATAGCATCTGGCCTTGTTCTTCCTGCATGTGCACTGATTCATCACCTGGAGCAGTTAGCTGAGAGGAGCGGAGACTGTTCACCATAAGCCCTTCAGCAACCCCAAACACAGCCTGTATCCCTAACCTCCTTTGACACTTCAAAGCCCAGTCGGCCCAGAGAGGCAAGGCAGGGCCTGGGGAATCATAGGAGACAAAGGAAGCGATTAAGAGATAAAGATCAGTCTGAGATATGACATTTCATCCCAGGCAGATCCGGTGGACACACTCCATTCAGAGAAGAACACTGTGGAGGAAAAGGAAAAGGGAAGGCAATGCCCATTCTTGGCCCCCCTCCATTACTGCCTTCACTGCCTGTCTGCAAACATGAGAAAGGGTCGACTGCTCTCCAACAATCGCTCCTAGCCTGTGCTCCTGACCAGCTCACTTCGGGGGGGGGGGAAGAAAAACAGCAACAAGGTGACACGACTTCAAAGGAATGAACAGCCTAAAAGTCACATTTAGAGGGAGGCCCACATTGTCAACCAGTGTCCAAAAAAACACGGACACCAAAATTACTACATACAATTACAAAATATTTTAACTTTATAGTCTTTTGACGAAACAAACCTATGTTATATTCATCATGCCTTTCATTTTCTTTCAAAAGTTATTATGAATATAAAAGAAGTGCGAGTAAAAAAAGTTCTATTGTGGACCTAATTGCCACAAGGTCAAGTTACAGATCTAGTTTCACATTTGGGCTTTCAAACTGCAGCCTGCAAACCCAGTGCACAGTCCACCTGTCTCTTTCAGGTGAGCTCAATATATAACAGAGAACCTTTGAGAAAACAAGAACGATTCATACCTGATATCAGGGACATTTACTGTGTGTTTCCACATGAATGTGAACAGAGTTTATGTGCCAAAACACTTTTGATTAGATTTAACTACAGTATTTTTTGAGTGGATTATTTCTTTTTCTAACAAAGCAACGGTAATGTTTGCACCGGTCACAATTAGTACTTCGTTGGAAACATCTAAGGGTTTAAAATCTGGAAATCGTCCCATCATAACAATTGAAATAATCTGGCTTCTAGTAAAATTCCTGTCAGGCAGATGTAAGACCTTCAGTCCATTGAGCAGCACACCTGTTGGAACAGTTAATAGGGATGCTGGGAAGAAAGTAGAGGTCAGTGCACAGTTAGAGGGCAGGGAGAGCCAGGAGGCAGGGGCCATATTTTCATTAGTTTGGTCTAATGAAACTGTACAGCGACTGAGTAGAAAGCCCCACCACTGAGGCTCACTACCTGCTGCAAAATTACACTGCCATTTCAATAACAAAAGCGGCATTCCATCCTCACAATACCACCTCTTAATACCCAGTTTCCCCTGAACGAGGAAATTTCCACTGTACCAGAACCTAGTAATCTATTTCTGGATTGAGGCAAATGGCATTTACAAAACATTTTGCCATTAATTGTTGTGTAGACATGGTGCTCATTTATATAATATAAAGCCTATTTTTATTGGCTAATATTATGTTGGTTTTATATGAAAAACATCCTCAGCATCTGCCAGTATAAGCAGCTGTTTCATCAGTCTGTTTGCCCATTAAACAAAGACTTGCTTAATGTACATAAATATGATACATGCAATAGATATACTGTGCATATATAGATGTCATATTAAACTGTATTTGTGTTGTTACTAGGAAAGGAATCCTCAAGGGTACCATTTTTTATTACCTCAGTATTTATCTAAAATTTAGGGTCCATAAATGGATCTTACAGACCACATCCATACCTTTTATTAGTTTTCGGGAGTAATACTTTAAAGGTATACTACATTCGCCTTTCCAAGCAAAACATACACATTAAAGATGTAAAATATGTAACCTTAAGGGTGACAAGTAATAGTACAGTTTAAGTACGCTTTGTTAATGAGTGTATAGATAAGTGCCAAAGTGCATTGGTATAGTGTTGGCCCTGCACAAGCCACCAGAACAGCTTAAGTGCATTTTGACATATGTTCTACAAATCTGTGGGAATGTACTGAAAGAATAAACTTCCATGAAAATATGTTCCCTTACTTGGTGTTTTTATACCATTTAGTAGATAGTTGAGGAGAGCTATGTCTATGTTGTAGGTTAAAAACCTCCCAAATGTTTAAATGTGTTGAGATTTGCTACCAGTGACCTTTAACCTGTAGATAGGGAAGTAAGCAAACTTTCAAAAGAACATTACCAGTGGTCAATTAGAATAACCTAGTATTGATTTGCAGTGACTTTTCTCAGTATGAGGAGAAGTAATGCCAAACACATCAGTGCTATGAGACACCCTTACTGTACTGATCATACATTTACACCTATAGTGTTCTCTTTGTCTGTGCCACACTCATCCAACTACCAAGAATCCAGCGAAGAATAACTCACCTGACCATATTACATTTTTGAGCATACCTCTTTATAATGCATATAGACTTTATTCACTGTGACACTATTATAATAAATCTCGCTTTGTGTAATTGTGGATGGATTGTTCTTTCTGATCGTGCCCTTAATTCTAAGAGTTCAGCATGGCACTTCATGGTGCTGGAAAAATGCAGCCATTAAAAAAATGTCAAGCATGTTCAAAATTGAAATGTTCTTGCCTTCTAAAATACATCATACCAGTGCATAATTTAGTTGTAGGTGGATCATAGTGGTTTTTCAGGTGATTTGTGCTTCTTCTTAATGGATTGTAAAGCCCAAAAATATGTAAAATTCTTATAATTTTCTACATACGGACTTTCCCAAACTGTCACAATTTCCATTTCCAAATTATTACGGTTCTGGTAAAAGATGCTATTATCCTGCTATGAACTGCTACACACAGCACTTCTGCCCATGCAATCACATCGTAAGATTGAGCAAACGGAGCTAAAAGAGGATGAATTAAACATAATCTAAAAAATATATATTTTCCTGTTTATATTGTCCATGATCAAAAAACATAGTAAGTCTTGACAATTTGTACAGGGTTTCCGAGAAATAGTAGCAATTCTTGACAAGTCTTGACAAGTCTTGACAATTCATAGTATATCATGAGACATCATAAGTACTCCATAGATAAACTGAAAAAGTTCATAAACAGATCTTTATGGTTCAACATGAGCTTGGCATGGATCGTAGTGGAGTTGTAAGTGATTCACGAGTACATCGTAATTTTTTTATTAGTAGTAAATTACATGAAATTAAGGTATGTGAGATTGGTTGAGTGACCAAGAACTGTCAAGAATTTCAACTTAAGACAATTGGTATGCTATAGCAAAAAGTTCTGGAACGTTGGAAAGGCCAATAACTCTTAGTCACCCGAAAAACGGTTCTCTCCTGTTTTTACTTACATATGGCACTAATGGATCGAATGGGTGATTTGAACCTCATTTTCCAAGCCTATTTGCTGATGGCTTCCCCAAAGACACAAATGTAGGTGTCGCTTTATTTACTGTCCCTACTGAAACACAGCCAGTTGGCCATTGATGATGTTTAAAGGCATTGCTTCAATAGTGAACCATTTTTTATTCACACACACACACATATATATATATATATATCTTGATCAAAACTAAATGTTAACTATGCATGGCCAGTGAGGTATAAATTTTATACAGAGTATGGAAGCATGTTGATATTGATTTTAGCTGCATAATTACAGTACATCTATCCAGAATCACCTGCACTCTTTATTCTTTAGTCATTTATTCAGGTTTGTAGTTTCCACCCATGTCTGTGTTTCTTAATGGGCATTGAAAAATGTATGGGATTGATGGGGTACAACAGATATGTACAGCGATTCAAACAGACGACCTGTCACTGATTATTTTACGTGGTTTTGACTTTCCAGACAGAGCATGAATGCTCCTGACCAGGTGCTCTTGCAGAGCATTGTGGGAATGTGACTGTGACACCTCTGGCCATAACCCTTTCACCTGGACGAGTCCTGGAGGGAATCCAGACTCACCAGGATTAAACGGGCTGTCCAATTGCTGCATGGCAGTGTGCTCTCTTGCATGACAGCCCATGGTCGAGTGCAAGTCTCAGGTACCACGCTGAATCACAGAGGTGTCTCTTAGGAGCAGAGGTGCAAGGAAGGGTGAGAGTGTGTGACACGGTTAACCTCCACAGATGGAGAGCGGCTGCTTCTAAGGTTTCACCCCCCTTGGCTCGCACTCGACACACTTGGGACCTGCGTGTGAATGCAGAGCAGTGAGTGGGAGACTGAAACAAGAGGCTTTGACCTCCAGCTGCACTGACATCGGCTGTCAACACCCAACTCACCCCCCACCCTCCACCTCCAAATAACCCCCCATCCAATCGGCAGAAAGGGGCGGGGCAAGGGTGCAGGATGAAACGGGTTTGCTCTAAAGACCGCACAGAGAGATGCCTCTTTCTCAACAACAGGGGCTTTTGAGTGCCCAATCTACCGTAGGAAAGCACTCTTTTATCTGAAGCGGCTGCTTTCAAACAAATCGAGTGACTTATTAAGCTGAACTAAGTCAGGTGCGCTGGTGCTATCACAGAAGGAAAAAAAAGTAGGATGCCAAAAAAAAAAAAAGTTGGAAAAATTGTGCTTCACAAAGGAACAACTTTAAAATGTAATTACCATCAACTATTTTTGCACAGACAGGTGGGCTGGGTCATCCAGAAATACTAGCTGATGTTTTTTTTTGAAGGTTGTGTGTATAAACAACTGAACTTTGAAGCCAAAGTCCTTGTAATAAGCCACGTTGTCTACTGTTATGAAAAGTTTATGACTTTGAGAAAGCTTCGGCATTCTATGCTTTGTTATCAAAGAATACATTGCTTAAAAGAACTGGTAAAATACACTATAGTCATTAAAATTACTTTAATCATTCTGCTTTTGCTTTTTAATAACCAACTTTATAAAGCTTTCTAGTTTCACATTCCATTACATGGTTAAGCAAGCAAACACCAGGGGAAGGGGACAAAGAAAGGGATAGAGATAGAGCTGTCCTATCTATCTGTCTGTTGCTATCTTATGTGGCAACATCACATGGGACTACATGGTTAAGCTTACCGAAATTTTCAGATTATAGCACCTCCTGTCTTCTTTAGACATTTTACTAATATGTGCCTTCTTTTTGAAGACAAGGTGGGATAATGAACTGCCCAACAATTACCATAACTTGATGTTATCTTACTGCAGCAGACCAGTTGAAAATGTGTAATTGTTCTGTCAGTTGGCTTTAAAGAATTCCCCTCTGCCCTCAGCCACTTCAAAATTAAATTCTTTTCCTTCTTTCTGTCCACTGTTGAGTCTGTGTGTGTGAGTGTGTGTGTAATGGTGAAAGGTTCAAAGAGAAAGCCAAGCTACAACCTCAGGCCAGCTAGAGCTTTAGTGAGGTGTGCGGTCTTTGTTGGCCCTGAGGAAGAAGACTGTTACAACTGCCAGGTAAATTAACACTAAAAATACTCGTCAAAAACAATAGATACAGGCTGTAATTAGGCCTGGAAAAATGTGAAGGCATTTAAACAAAAGAGGATTTTTTTTTCCTATAACCCAAAAGAATTCGGCTGATGTTTTTCTTCATTTGAAACTACACAAGACGCTGTTTTTGAAACAACAAATGTTGTACTATGTTTCATAGACCAACTTTTTTTTTTGTAACACTGCGAGGATATCTTGCCACTTTTCAGTGCCGTGATCTAATTAGCACAAATACATTATGTTAATTAGATTAGGCGAGATAGAAACGCTAAGTGTAGAGAATTTAGTTAGAATTTTAGACTTTTTTTTTTGTAAAAACCAGCTAAATATAACCTATAACAGGGTAATTCAATTAAAAAAATACACACACACACACACACACATATATATATATATATATATATATATATATGATATATATATATATGTGTGTGTGTGTGTGTGTGTGTGTGTGTGTATAAACAGTATTTTTTGTTGCTTTTTTTTACTGAATTCCCCTGTTATAGGTTATAACAGAACTGTTAATTTATCTCT
>JAOVVA010000002.1:17451856-17485474 GCA_028565275.1 Leiocassis micropogon | reverse complement strand
ATAGGTTATAATGTACTGTTTACATCTGTACTTTAAACTAAAATGTAATACACTATCCATAAGGTCCTCATTCAGTTATGATAGTTGGTTTATACCAACTTTAATGTTGATCCACTGTTGATGAGTTATATCAATAAAAAAAAAAATTCTTTTTCGCCAGTTCGGGCTGCTAAAGAACTTATAGATCTATCGTGACTTTTTTCCGCGATAACTTGTACCGCCATTATTTATTATTATTATTATTATTATTATTATTATTATTTCCTTAATCATGCTGAGCTCCGCCTCCATTTTACACTCGCGCGCTTTCCGCCAGTTCAAAGCGCCGCCATCGGCATTATCAGTGAATATAGCCTGTAGTGCTTACAGCCGTCCAACTGTAAATAAGCGATGCAGAAAGTCTATTGTCTGTTTGGGGCCACAGGTTGGCGACAGGCGTCTCTTTTCATTCGGCAGGAGCTGTCGGAGACAAAAGCAGGAGACAGTCGGTCTAACCTTTGATTCCTCACAGAGAGAGGTGACAGCGTCTCAGCACACGTCTGCAGCCATCACGCCGCAGCCGCCATGTCGGCAAATTTGTAAACGAGTCACACTTAATCAGCTACTCTAACTGCGTCTACACGAGGGGAAGCTGATGAAACGTTCAGAAGGCCGCCGTGTCTGCAGCTCTTCCACTAGTTTTATATTCATATCACGTTGTCTTGTAACGTTTTACAGTTTATTTAAAACACCTTGTGGGGACATCTAAAAACAAACAAACAAACAAAACAAAAAAACACGTCTAATATGTGATGGAAAATATGTAAATAAAAAAAAAATCAAAGTACATTTATGATTTCTTCAACTGATTTATGACACAAATCAGTTTAGTTGATCATTTGACACAGTGCTCTATTTCCACACAGAAATTATGCATTTGTTGTTGCATTTGTTCATCTGCTCAAATAAGAAGTTGCCTGGGAAGTTAAGCATTTGTCACTTTAAATGTATATAGTATGAAAGAAATAAATATTATCAGCATATATATATATTTAGACTTTATGTTTGGTGATTTTTAAGCCATTTTAAAACCTTATACAATCTAATATACACCATGAAAAGTTGTACAGCGTCTTCTTAAAGTTTAAAATAAGGTCTCACTTTTATTTTTAATATGTAGATATAAATATATATATATATATTTTGTCAAAATATATGATCATATGGTCAAGGAAAAAAGGAGACAATCAAACATCTCAACATAAACGTTATAAATAAGCATCCAAGTGAACATATTAATGTATACAATGGGGCCTTTAGATCTTGCCTTCATCGCGAAAGCATTTCTTAATGCTAAACCCAGTTAGCGGCAGCCACAGCCCTCCACCACCATTTCCTGATAGTTTTTCAAGACTACCCTGTCAGTCTCATCCAGGTAGAGCATTGAGATGGCACTCAGCTCGGTGGGCACACAGCAGGCCTTGGGGATATTGCTGTTCAACGAGTTGACCAGTGTTTGTACAATAGCATGGTTTGTGGAATTCAGATGGTCGGCTAGAGGGAAAGGGCAATCCCCATGGCAATAGTAGGCCTGATAGCCCGGTGGTGCCACTATCCAGTCATTCCAGCCTACGTCACTGAAGTCCACATACAGCGCATGCCGCCGACAATTGCGGTTGCGCTTACGGCCTCTCTGCTTGGGGCTGCGTTTGGTTCTGCGTGTCAATGGGTGGCCTTTGCCATCATGACCGAAAGTGACCAACAATGGACGCAGCTGGTCCCAGTCTTCTTCTGAAGTTCGGTGCAGTGAGCGGCTGACGCGCACATGCTTGCCTTGGTGGCGCGGTGTTCGGTTCAGATGCAGAACCTCTACAGCGAGTCCATAGTTTGGCTGCCGCTCCTGAGTCCAACGCAACACAGCTGGGCTCACGTCAAAGCTTTCCCAGCTTGTGATGTTGTGACTAACAAGGCGTGTGTCCAGGAGGCGTGTGATCAGCTGCCCAGGCCGTGGTGGTTTTAGCACCTCATACACATTGATCCTATGGAGGTCCTCATTTCCCACATGCTGGGACTCCACACCAGGCTCCTTAATCTGCTGCCTGTACAGCCGCAGTTCTGCTGTAGAAAGCATCTCTTCCTCAGGAATGCTGCTGAGATTAAAGAAGAAGCGCAGCGGAGTCCCGATGGTGTACGGTGTGTCTGACGGCACTTGCTCCATGTGCTCTGAGATAAGATGGGACACATAAAGTAAACCAGACATGTGCAAAAAAGACCTTATGTGAATATTTTCAAAGCAATTACTTTGTATAGTTTTGCACCTTGTACATAAATTCTACTTGTGATAGGATGTAGCTCTTTTACTGATAACAATAGGAATGGAATGCTTTTCTTCGGGGCTTTCTATGCTAGGCAGGCCAGTTTAAGACTGGCCTTAAATATGGCCTTCCTCCTACTGGCAGACACATTTGCTAGTCTTTTTTTTTATATACTGTCCTAGGCAGCATCCATGCACATATGGCCCCTTAATATGATCTTATTCAAGTAAATGTATTGCCAACAAAATCACTAAAAAACAGAATAATGAGTATTCCTGGTGCCATGCTGGTGCTCCTTTATCACCTTGGCATGGTGGATTTGTTTTTTCAATGCTCCTGGGCATGCTGTCTGCCTTAAATGCCCACACTGTTGGCAACGGGACTTTATTTAGAAGTCTGCAGAGTAGCATTAAAGATAATTGCATGTTGAGGACAATCCCTCAAAAAGATCCACATAATTGAAGACAGAGGTACACTGCTGTAGAGCGATTTTTATAAGTGTTTGCTCTGAATAGTATTTGAATATCACATAGAATAGCTTAAATTGGTCTTACCTTCATGGTGGAATGCTCTTACAGTGTTGGCCCGGCTAGTGGACTTCTCAGGGTATTCAAAGCTGACATCATGAGCTTCAGCCTCTTCCACTTCTCCTGACTGGAGCCTATAGAGGTCGAGCAGGTACTGGGGCACCACTGCAGAGCGGCTGGGCCGTGGCCGCCTCTGCAGCCCAAACATGTGCAGCAGCGTAGCCTCAAAGTCGCGCAGCAGTTCATGACTTTGACCTGGGTGATTGCCCAACGCCTTTTTCTTCCCTTCCTCGGGTATTAGACTAGCATGGCTGCTCTCTCCCAGTACAACTTGGCATAATAAAATGACCATCAGCATTCGATTACCAGGAATCATGTTGTCTCTGGTGGACAAGACAGAACAAGACAGACCAAAGGGAAAAGGGACAGCAGAAATGGAAAGGAAAAGACAGGAAGAAAAAGGAGAAAGAAAGGACAAAATGTTTTATGACAAGTATACCCATCAACACCATCACCAACATCAGTTTGGTTTTTCCTGCATTATAATTCCCAGTGAAACCATTTTAGCAGGTAATAATTGCTCTGTCTTGCTTATTGCTTAAGGTCAGTGATTGCATACATAATGTTCTTTTTATCTACAACAACATCTATAAAGCACTAGCAAAAGAGCAGACAAACTCTTTGTAAATGGAATTTGAGGAGCCATACATTCCCCTTCCCTCTCACGAAGCAGGATGATTACACAAATAAGACAAGAGCAGCCTCAGGGTCAGAGCAAACTCTAACTCGATAAGAAGCAGAATCCCTACAAGCATTACCTGACTAAGGCCAAACAAAGGACTACTCTTCACACATTTCAAACTTTTACACCAAAAGTTGAAAAGGCACATTTATTATGGTTATCTTTGAACGACCAGGGCTTATTAATTTATCAGCAATATAACAATTTAAATCCTAAGAGAGCAGCTGTATCAGACGTCGAAATTGGTTAGGTGTGGTCCACTCACCGACAGAAAATAAAGCATGGGGAAACAGTCCATGTTTGTTGGGAGCCGATACGGGACGGGTTCCTTAAGGAAATGCTATGTGGTGCTGGGAGGTTGCTTGAGACTGGAGACAGTTCTGTCCTGAAAAATAATGTTCAAACCAGAAAGCATTATAGATGTTTCACGTCCTACCAAGGTTAAAGAAAAACTTTGGTTAACAGAAAAATCATGAAATAAATAGACTACCAACAATTTATGCCCCAGATTACACATCACAGCTTATTAAAAGTCATATCAGAGGGCATGTGATAGCAGAGTCCATTGAGCCTTGAAAAGGGAGCTTTTGTGAACAAATGCTTTTCATACTTCTCACAAAAGCCTTCACCCAGAGTTCACCTAAACTGGACTATGAAATGAACTTGTGTCAGCACATATCATGAAACAGCCTTTAACAAAGTATTTAAGTAAATGTATTCCCAAAGTGAAAAACATGTCCAAATACAATTATACAAGTTGGGAAGGGACAAAACAATGGTATACAGTTAACAATGTGACCAGAGTGCAGCTGGATGTTCGGTCAGTCAAATTTAGCAGGGATAACCATAACATATGAATGCTTAATCACTAGTCAAGTACTGTAAGGAAATGTGCTTGTAAAATTGGCTAATAAAAAGTGTTCATCCTAAATGGCCCAAATCAATGGGTCAGAGTGTCAAAGCATGCATTTTGTCATCTTTTGGATCCAGTTCTACTGGACCAGGCCCAATCATTACAACAGAAATGATGCATAACAACAAGAACGCAGCATGTGTGTGTGTGTGTCACAAGTACACAATTGTTAGCATGTTTTATTGCTCCATTTGCTTGTTCTTAATGCAATCAGGGAAAGAGTCTTGATCCAGATCATGGTGGTGACCCTTGTTTGACCCTGTATGCTCAGTTGTTATAGTGTGCACCTTGGATGGGGTTTGCATATGTGTTTGATCATAGGGTTTTACTTTCCAGAGATAAGTTCAATCAAACCAGTTTCCCATGTGTGAGGAGGTGGAGTGAGGGATATCAATGTACTACACTTGTATTTTACTAATATATTACAGTTTACTAGGTGTCAAAGCCCATAAAAGCTTAAATGCACAAACGAACTATAATAATTTTAAAATGTAACTCCAGGTGTTCCATTTTACCAGAGCAAAAATCTTTGAAGAATTAAAAAATCATAAAATTTTCATTCTCACTGGCACAACATATTGCTAAAGCAGACACGCGCACACCTGGAGTAAGTTCAGACCACAAATTCTTGCTTAAAAACCAAATGTGCACTGTCCAAAATATTTACAGGATTTTGTGTGAATGTGCTTGAGGATAAAGAAGAGCTATGCAAGTTCTTTTGCAATGAGAGCAGCTTATGGTGCAATTTGGCTCCAGCAGCTTGCTTCCTCTGGTTTGGCAGAGTCCTGTGGGCCTCACAGCATTTGACTTCACTTTCCCTAACCTGACTTAATGAGAGCGTACTATGCACATGGCCCTTTAGATGTGTTTCCTGAGGAATTTGACAGGGAACCGGAGGGAGCAGGCTACCACAGGAACAGACAATAGTAAGGTCCCAATTTTAGCATTTTATCTCTGTCACGCTTCATTCAGATCTCTCCAGAATGCTCTTCAGAACTTGCCGCTCCAGCTCGAGGAAGGTTTGTATTGCTGTGTTGTCCCCTGGTTTGGGCTCTAGTGCACAGATGTCTAATGTATAACAAGCCCTGGAGTTGTTAAGTTGTTATGGTCAGCTGGAAATTTACATTCCAAAATCTATGAAACAGTGACAAAATGTACTATGAATAACGAGTGAATAACATTCTCTTCCAGTGCACATGCTGATTAGAAGGTTTTGGAGCACACTTAACTTGTCACACTGTTTACATTCCAAACACTTGATTTTGCCAATATTCTGCAATTCTCAGAATTTGCTGGAAACTAAACAAAGAAAAGCTGAACTGCACACTATCCATATTTCAGGTTGCATAATATTTATAATATTTGCACTGCAGAAATATGAACACTGTATCAAAATAACATACAATTATGGGGGAAAGTAAAATGAATACAGAATACAGGATTTCTAAATAAAAAACAGAAAATCATCAGAGGAGCTCGTTGTTTACAGTGTGTTCTGTGCGTAACTACATCTGTAGGCAACTGTATTTAACGAAATCTTCCCTATTGTTCCTACTACATCTTTACGTTTCCTAAAATATAAGAGGTAAAAATATACAAAAACCAAACATCTCGGTTTGGCAACGTCAGGCTCCATGTAGTTGATTTATTACCAGAGTAAGAGCTCTGATGGTGATCCGGTTTGAAAACCTGCTTATGTTCCCATTTTAGCCCTGATGCCCCTCCACCCGCAAACCCCCTTTTGCGCAAAGATTGAAGAACCCCTGTTGAAATCTGTAGCGCCCAATGGGGCAAAAACCATTTGCGCACAGGAATTCTGGTTCTGCTTTACGCATAGAATAACAGAACATCATGATATGATAAGCATGTGGTGTGATGTTTTTTATTTTTAAAATACTTAATTAGGTTAACACTCTAACCAGTTAATTATAGGTCTGCTATTAAAGTTCTCATATTCTCCTGCAAGGTTCTTGTGCGCTAAACGAGAAAACCACATGGACCGATAAAGCAGCATCTGCCGCCAGTGGGTTTGGCATTTACACAAAAACAACAAACTATTTTTGCCAAAGCGCGTGAGTCTTAAAAACTTTATTTTCCTGACATTTTATGAATGCACTCGTTAAATTTAATTTAAATCTGCGGGATTTTTGTCGAATTAAGTAGAAGGTCTGTGCGCAATACATTACTATACCAATTTAAAACTCTTCCGGCTTGTGTGTGTGTGTGTGTGTGTGTGTGTAAAAGAGAGAGAGAGAGAAAGAGAGGTCATGAACAGGCAGGTGTGTGCAGGGAAAACTGGATGGCTGTCCAAAAAAAAAAAAAAACAACATCCTGGTCCACATCCTCACCTAGAGCATTAATGATAGAGCTTAATGCAACGCGCTTTTCTTTAAAACAAGCAACAGATGTTCAATGGATAGACCTTAGATTTAGAAATAAATATCTTTAAAAGGTATGGCATGCGGAAATGTAACACGCCGTGAACTTGTGAAAATATCACAGAAATCCATTCCAAGTGTGTGTGTGTGTGTGTGTGTGAGAGAGAGAGAGAGAGAGAGAGAGAGCTCACCATGGGTAGATGCGCGAAGCGTCTCCTCAGCACGAAGTGAATTGAGCGAAGGCGCTTCCCAGAGTCACAGCGCGCGGAATACACTCGGGATACACCGGCAGGAAAGCAAACCAAGCCCTTTTTGGTTAATAGTCCCGATATAAAAAGTCCCTATATACGGACACAGCTGAGTCCATTGGGCTCCTGGGTGAAAAGACCAATGAGACACTCGGCTCCTATCTCCACTAGTTCATCACACGTTTATCACGGCCACTCTGATCGCGCGCCTGATGTTGCCTGCAGTTTTTATGTGGCCGCCCACTTGAGTGGCTGTTCCTCCTCCCCGTCTCCCCCCTCTCACACACACACACACACACACACACATACATATACACACACAGAGCCCAACACCTACATAAGTTCGACCGCCCACACCCGTACACCCATAAGGATCCCCGGAGAACTGAACAGAAATCATACCGTTTTATTATTACAACTGTTACATGCCCCTGTTTTTTTTTTGTTTGTTTGTTTTTTTGTCTTTGAAAGAACACACGGCGAAACTTGTCATATTTGGGTAATATACGGGTGGCGCACCAGCTCGCTTGGCCGCCACATGTACCCTATTAAAATGCCTTCAGCGCGCTTACGGTGTACAGGTTCAATACACACTCGCGCGCACGTACACACACACACACACACACGGCGAAAAGGAGAATAGTCAAAAACATTGTAAAACATATTTTCATTTTTCAGTTAACAGATGCAGCTTTGTATAAAAAAAAAAAGAAAATCACCTTTCCTCATGGGTCGAGTTACATGTCCACGCACGGTGAAACATATCATTTATTATTATCATGGGAATATTTTGTCACCATAAAGTCCTAATGCCCACTTTACATATACATACACAGAGATCAAAGTGATAGAGTGGGTTTAAAGTTCATTTTCAAAGCATCACAGGTGTACAACAATCCAAATCCTACCTCCTTATCAAAGAATGGCTTTAACAAAACAAAACAAAAAATCATAAAAATACACCCTCTCTGTGGGATGAAATCTTATGCTTTAAAAAATATTCTAGATCCCTTGTTCTGTAATCATTGTCAGTTAAATAACAAAATGTACACAGTAAATATTCAGCACTAAACAAACTTAATGCAAATGATCAGGCCTGATCACCGAAAGCTGTGTGTGGCAGTTCATTTACACATCCATGAGCCTGAGGAGGCCACTAACAAGCAGTCTGTGAAGCAATTATGTTGCCAAAATAAGCCTGTGAAAGTTTCTTAAAATGATTCTTTAGTGTCTAATTTCATCAGTAGGTTCTCCAAACGGCTTCGTCACCTACAGCTCTTATAGAATGTCATCGCTGCTTAGGACCAATTAAACAGCATCGCAGCACTCGCATTGTTATGTGACCTTTCCAGGAGAAAAGGAGATCAGTGAATGTCCCTTATCACCACAATCACTGCAATTCTCCTTTTGCCCTCATTCTGCCCACTAAAGGCCCTGTACGTGAATGAGTCCTCACAGACACCCGCTCATTAGCATACTGCTTCCCTGTCTGCTGCATTCACTTTAGAGACACAAGAGCAGAAGTTACCTTAAACACATCACCACCCCCTCCGAATCCGAATTCACTGTAAAGAAAAACTGCTCACACGTCACACACAAGGGCAAAAAAAAAAAAATCTACTGGAGTACTGGAGAAGAGGCTGGTGGGGGTAGGGGTCTATCATTACGACCCCGTCATTACGGTTGTTATGTAAATGTGACGAAGTAACTGCTCACTCAGTCCTATACATAGACAGTTTGTCAACCAGTAAGTAGACTGTAAAGCAAACTCTTTCTCTATTCATGATACATCTTCATTTATTAGAATTTGTCATGTTTACTATAGAGATATCGCTAAAAAGCAATGACCGACAGTGTAACACGGTGCACTGAGATATGGACAGGGACAACCCCCACCCCATCCCCAAGGCTGGCTAGCGTCCAACCGCACAACATCTGCACGCTCACAGTTTCAGCTCAGGGTGCACTGCACTCCTGACACTTTGTCTACACACATACGCCCTGGCCAACAGCCCAGCTGTGTTCTGGTGGCTGAGTCGACTTTTTCGCTGGTTTGCTGTATTAGTTAATTGTCAGTATCAGGAAGCACTTAGGCATGCTGTACGGGATGAACTCTGTAGATGGGGATGAAGCATCCTCTATTAAATGTTTTTTTTTTTTTTATTCTCAGCGATATGTAAGTTACAAACATAATATCTTGCAGCTATGAACAACTGTAAATACCGACTGACCCTCACTATAGATACCTCGGACACCTCACACGTAAGGTATTCTGCTGTACTTAAAAAAGACATGAAATTCATGAGAGGCCTGTTCTTCAAAATATGACAAGCTTAAATCGTGTAAATGACATTTTGATTCATACACATTCACATTCCATACAAACTTAAAAAATTCTTTTGATTGTATAAAGCTGCTTTGCGAAAATGACAATTGTTAAAAGCGCTATACAAATAAAATTGAATTGAAAAGAATTGAATAACTGGATCTAGCTTGTCTTTCATTTTAGGGGGCAGGAATCATTTTTCTCTATATCAATTGTAGATCAGACAACGGTAGTTAGTAGCAATCATTTGTTTAGTCACCTCAAAGTGACTCACCTGCTCTACAATGTTGAATGAGCAATGTTGACATCTCACGTTAGTGTTTTCATTTCAAGTTGGTAGCTATTAGTTCAATTAGCAAAAGTGTAGAAATTACACCTGATGTAGTAACATTCTACCAATGATTAAATAGCAAGAAAATTGGGGTTAAAAGATAGTCACTTACCTACATTTTTATTTTAAAACAATGTCCATTTTTTTGGAATTTTATCTCGCACACCGTGTATATTTAATTGTTTTCCATCTGTACCTGAAGACACATTCTGAATTGACAGATGATGAAGCGAGAAGACGATATGGCTGACTTTAGAGATGATGGTGAAAGTAAAATTAGTCATACTCAGAGGTAAGGGTTCGGAACATTCAATTTCTTTTTTCGTCGGTTGTTATAGCACCAGAGTGTGCGTGCTTGTGTGCGTGTGTGTGTGCGCACATAATTGAGGTGTGCTCCGAGGCGTTGACCAGACTTAGCCTCCTGAGATCACAGAGAGATTGCCTCCCGTGGGTGGTTCTGCTGCAGGCATTATGTGCAGGAGGGGACTGAGATTCCCTGCCCCTGCTTAGCTCCTCTCAACACTAAGTCAACTCCGTATCTACCATTTAGCACTCCTTCGCTCAAAACCAATGTAAACCGCTCCTAATAGGGACACCGTAAAAGGTAACTAGTTTGTCCCAAACTGCTTTTATCCTGCCATGTTTGGTATTAAGTTCTGACGAAGGTACATGAATCATCAGCTGTCTGGACCTTGATTGTGTAATCCCCAAACTATTTTGCATCATTACCTGGTGTCGTGTGATTGAAGAGGTTAACTTTGTGACATCTACTGGTGGGTAATTGTAGAGGTCAGAAGCACACCTCTGTGGAGGAGGCAAATGTGAGTCAGAGAGAGTGGATACATCAAGCTCAGAATCTTCTCACGTGTGAACTCACATCCACAAACAGTGACTTCAACAGCAGCTTAAAGCTGACCTCAGAGAGAAGCTCTCCTGTGCAATGTCACAACACACTTTACTTTTCTGTCTGTTCTACTCTCCCCTCAGTCAGCGCCAACTTCTGTCTCTGTTCTCCTCTGCCTTCAGCCAGCTCGCTAGTAGAGACACGCGCCCTGCTCATTGATCAAACACAGCTTTTGCAATGCCTCCTTTTTTTTTTGCTGGAACATTCTTTGGGCCCAGCTTCCTTTTGGCCACCTGTAATGGCCTGAAACACACTAAGAACAGTTCTAATCCTTCCAACTCAGCTCACAGCTTTTAAAGTCTGTAAGTACTCTGAGGTTTGGTGTTTGTGAGGGAGGAGAATAAAGGATTGGGCAAACTATTTTAATCCGTGTGATGGAAACGGCATGTAAACTTCAGAGTCAAAAGGCAAACTCTTAGGAAATGAAGGGGAAGGTCGGCCAGGATTTTTTCCAGGTTGTTCGGGGTTTTTTTCCCCCAGCTTCTGATACACTAAAACTCGCATTACATCTCTCAACGCCAGAACAGAGCAGTCTCAGCTACTCACTCTGTCATGTCCATACAGATAAAACATTTTAACAAACACAGACCATTTTATATCTTACACTCATGGATGTGTACTGGAATCAGTGCCATACCTTTTTCTGTGCAGTAAAAAGATTTTATGCTTTATAAAATCACTTGTAACAAGGTACATCATTTCATAATTAAAAAGGACGCCAAACATCTTGATAATTACACGTGAAAAACAAGAGCGTCCAATGATGGTCGATGATGAACAATTTTTTTAAACATTTTTTTACATTTGTTAGATATTATCACTGGAATAATTCTTCCAATCATATACAGCGATAATGAAATTCATCATGTCACCAATTTAACATGCAATATATTAGTATATACTATTAAATATATGATTTTATGTTTCAGCGAGCTTATTTGTGGCTAAATGTCATTTTAAAATTGCTTTCACATAATCCAACTAACAGCACTGTCTATGTCAAACCCTTCAAAGGATAAACCTGTTGCTGACATTTCTTTGTTCTCTAAATTTACAGTTGGCAGAGATGGAAGGATGGAACTGGCCTCCAGTGGGCTAAGTGACTGACAGGCCTCTAATGTCCTTCCATCTCCTTCCATCTTCCACCTCCTGTCACCGGTGCTAAGCAGCTCCTGGCAGATGTTATCAGAGCTGTTTGCTGAAGAGTGAGTTGTCCTGGGCCTTTTTTAGTCAGCTGCCACAACACTCTCCAGACCCTTCATAGAGTGCAGCAGTCCCAGCTATACTTGTCTGCTCTGCTAGTGGGGGGTTACAGAGGGGACTTTTCTCAATGGATTAAAAAGCTTTTTTATCAGGGGCTAGTATGCCACTTGAAGATAGTACTTTAATCTGAGGGAACAGATTGACATAGTGGGACCAGAGCAATGCACAACTCACAGTCACCGTACTGTGTCTTAGTTTATGACCTGATGATTGCCTGCCAGTCAAATGCATCAGTGCCTGTATGCTCCAGTGAAATTACACTAAAGCTAGATTTGTCTGTCCCACAGGCAATAAAGGCTGTTCAATTTGATAAAATCGTGTTTTCATTAAATAAAACATTTCATTTATGAAAGCATATACAGTATATAAGATTATTGTGCAATCCCAAATAATGACAAATAAATGACTAAAAGTAATCACTCTCCAAATGATTCCAATATCCTTGGATTAATCTGATAGAGATGAGTATAGTGAGTAATTGATATGCTTCTATTGTATTATAATTCAGCTAAAAAAGTTCTTATACTGTGCTGCTCTGCATTTTTCCTTGCATGTCTCAAGTACTGATATGGCAAATTATTCAGGACATTAAATCTTCTGAATGTAAAACTCTTCAAATACACCATATTATTAAAAATGTATTAACAGAAGTATTTGAACTATTCTTTTAATCAAAAGTATGTTTCGGAAACCAGATGTGTTACTGTCTGATGCTGATAAATAGAAATAAATCTGTACATCCATTTTCCTCCATACTCCATCCACACTTTCCTTCTCAGCATATTAATTTTTACTGCACATGAATATCCTGAAGGCCTCTTCGAGTTTCAGGCCACTGAGAACCTCTTAAGTGGATGAGCAAGTGTTAACTGTGTCTTTTTAAACCTTGACATTTAATACTCAATATAAATCACTCCGGGGACCTGTTATTCTTTCAAGAATGTAATTACATACTTTCAAATAAAACTTGAAAGAGCACAACACATTTTTAAAACACAGTATGTGCTCTCCGGACAGCAGGAAAGAATTCCAAGCAGTCAGAATATGCTAACATCCCAATGTGGGTGAACCATGGGATTTTGGCAAGATAGCCCGGGAAGCAGTGAGGCGATTAGCTCTTCAGTCTGGACCGAAAAGACAGAAAGAGTGATTAAACCCAAGTGAATCACAGTATAGTCATGTAGTATGCACTAGGGAGCTTTTTGCTGTAGCCCCAAAAGTAGAGACAACTTTTAAGTCACATGTGCAATAATATTTTGAAATGAGCTCATTGACAAAAGCGAGGGGAAACAAGTATAGAACTTTTTTTTTTTTTTTTTACCCATGAACATTGTAAAGGGATTAGTTTTTAATTCACGGTTTGAGTCTTTACAGCTCAGGCTGTGAGTGAAGTGTTCCAGCAACCATACTTCATTTGTCACCGGATGTTGTGAGAACAGCTCTAAGTAATTGATAGAGTACTCTGTTGATGTGGGGAAACAGTGATTAAAAAGCTGCATTTTTATTAACAATCCATCACGGAAATGTTTATTAAGTTCTCTGTCTATGCCGTAAGTGTTTGTTTAACAAATTTGTTAGAATTGTTAACACTGTACAGTAGTTGACTGCGGATAGATGAGCAAAATCTGATGCAAAATCTGTGAGCAGGGAGTTTTTATGTGTGTTGTGAAAAGAGTTTCCTTTAGCAGAACCACAAATCTATACTGTGGGCAAAAAAAACAAACAAAAAAAAAAAAATTCCTTTGAAAATATCAGCGCTACTGAGACACGTCTCCAGTCAGGAAGTGTACGTTCACGTTTATGTGCCTGGCCCACTGACGCTAAGCTCTCCCCCAGTGAGGTCACACATTTAAGGAAAATGCTATGGTGAGAGTGCTCAGCGTCATCTCTGCTGCTTGGTGGAGCAGTGTGTGGTCAGGCAGTTAGGTCATTTTGTGGCTGCCAGATTAAAAATCACCAGTTTAACCTCCTCCTCCACCCCTCCTCCTAGCATTTCCACATTTCCAGTCTCTCTGTGGGACACAATGTATTGCATGTGAAGGCTTATGGAAAAAGAGCAACAGCATGAGCCAAAGGCTTCAGGTTTGACCTGAGAATCATAATTAAACAAGGAGGATATTTGACTCACTTTAAAGAGAGTCGCTCTCGGCTTCTTTCCGGACGGCATGTAATTACCAGGGCAAGCGCTGCTGAAGCTCTGGGAGTGGTCAGGATGTCTTGGCAGAACTCGGGGCAAAATAGCTTTCTGCATAAGTATGGGTCTGCCTTTGGCCTTGTTTGAAGAGCCACTTACTGATACTACCTCACACAGAAATACACACAGACACATACACACTCCGCCGCAAATGGCCAGCTGAATTGCCAAGACTTTCCACCTCAAACTAAACATATAAACCTTGACTGTAACATCCCATTACAGAGCATGCCCTCTGCAGTGTATAAACCTGCCATCAGCTAAAAACCTTTTTTTTTAACTTCTACTATGGAGAGAGAACAAAGGTTATTGTGTATGTTTTTAAAGGGCTTTGGGCAGGGGGTTTCACATAGGTGACCTGCATCCTCTAATTTCTTTGTAGATGCTTGATTGAAAAGGTAATTTATAGGTGCACTTGTAATTATGGGTCATTTTGCTTACAAGTGCAATTTCAGTTTTGATAAACAAGTTCCTTTTCCTGAGCAGTGCTCATTTCTGTGCTTTGATATGTATGCTCTAAGCGATGAACTGTGTTTAGGTTTCAG
Source organism: Leiocassis micropogon (assembly GCA_028565275.1). Classification (NCBI taxonomy): domain Eukaryota; kingdom Metazoa; phylum Chordata; class Actinopteri; order Siluriformes; family Bagridae; genus Leiocassis; species Leiocassis micropogon. The sequence continues at coordinate 17,470,809 of JAOVVA010000002.1, read as the reverse complement.
GCCACTTCTGCATTATTGTAACAGGTATGAGTCCTGATTTGCCATGGTGGTCAAGGCTTCATGCAGTTTTTCCCATATTCCTTAGATGTGTGCTATAATATGGAGGTTATGAACGCCGCATTTAAGGTCTTACTGAAAAACTCTGGTGAACGATTCTATATGGCAGCTATGTGCGATGTCCAATTACAGGCTTAATTCTGGAGGAAATCCAAAGAAAAAAAAGAGTTTGTTAAAGAAATACAGCAAACTTAGAGCCAGCAGGTCTCATTAAACACCACACCGGTGATCTACTTTCAACCCATGACTCAAAATTTTCCGCTGTCGATAAAACTGTAAATAAATAAAAAGGTTCATCCCAAGTGAATCACACACTTTGGGCCCAGGATTTTTACAGTAAGAGACAAAAGATGACTGTAGCTGTGGATCACACAGGGTTTTACCATGGCAAGAGCACAGAGTTTTGGAATCCGAGTGGGGATCCATTGAGAGGAGGCCAGCATTAAGAACATTCCTAATAGCATGTTCAAATTAAACTAACATTAACAAGCGTAAAGTTCCACTCAAGGGATTCCCCATGCCAAAACTCTTAGTTTTACTATTTATGTAAAAATACTCCACCTAACCACCATTTCCACTTAAATCAGTCTGTCATTTGGGGAAAAAAAACTTAATGACAAACATTTTGAATGTGTAAACGATTTAACTTTAAATAGTATTCAAATTGAAAAGGCATGGGATCATAATTCCAAACAACGGGTCACAATTATATCATGCATGAGTTAAAACGCCAGCAGCCTCAGACTTCCCACTAAGATTTTTGCCAACACAAATAACTTCCTTTACAAGCAAGTGTAAGACGTTATTGGTGATCTTGATTTTCGGGAAGCTGTTATGAACCCCCTCCACTTTCCCACCCCAAGGCGACTCTGAGGTAAGCACCAACTCCCTGCTCTCCTGCCGTTTTTTTACCCTGGGGCATCCGGAGAAAAAAGTAAGCACCAACTAGGGGCCTAGCTGTCTCCATGGCAACAAGTGAAACATGGCAGCAGTTGACGTTAAGCGCCAAATTTGTTGCATTACCCCATCGGTTTCCCCTTAAGTGCCTTGCCTTATCTGCAGGGAGCCTCCGTCTCAGCAGGGAAGAGGAGGTAAGAAGAGGAGGAGGATGAAAGGGGAGCATCCCTGGATCTTCAGCAAAGTCTTGAACTGCCTGCCTTGTCTGGTTTTAGCCCTATCACCAGCGTTGCCCACAGTAAGCTTCCCAGCAGGACCTCAACTTTTAGCAGCCTGTAAAATAGCCATTTTATTGCACTGTATCTGTTATTTATTTCTCACCCTGAGTAAGAGAATCACAAGCAGTTGGCCCAAGCAGCTGCTTGTGCCAGGTTCAACTGCATTCAACCGCAAGATGATTTGCCGCCTGTTCTTGGCCCATTCGTCAGAGAACGGCTGCTAATTATCACTGGCTCACTCATTGGTGGGACCAGATCCAAGGAGACACCTGGGTACTGGCTGAGCCAGAAACCACCCCCTTCCCCATCACCCCCTCCCTCCTCCTCCACACACACAAACCGCCACACACCAATCTCCAGCAACTGCAGAAAACATGATTAAAGCTTAAGCCTCTTGGGGGTTTTGATGATAGTACAACAAACATTTACACAGGCAGTCTCATTTTAGCTGCAGAGAACAGAGTGGGCTGAGGTCATAAAGTAGTAAAGTACTGTCAGGTTTGTATGGCTATTTTGGTCTTGATTTTAAAACCAGCCATGTTGTGCCTCCTAAGTAAAGACACCTCCATCAGGTCGACCATAGCCATTGTTATTATTGCTTACATCTGCTGGAAACCAAATAATGGCGAGTGGTCACATTTCATCAAGCTGCAGGAATCAGGTTTGTAATTTGAACCACACACCTTCTTTGAAATGTGACATCATTGCTCTTAGACTCACATCTTGTGTATTTGCCAGGGGTGAAAGCGGACATCTGGGCAGGGTGTGGGCCATGGCATAGTTAAACCAACTTTTATTTACATGCCTGTGTTTTGTTTGGGTTTGTGTGCCATTTTCAAGTTGTTTTCTGCGTGACAGACTCATTTCACACTAATTGCTAGGCTTAAACAGAAATACTGAAGGATGATCTGCAAAATCTGATGGAATGCTGATTTCACTAAGAGACAGGCAGAGCCACACTTGGTATCACAAATACGTCAAATCTTCTAGCTCCCCTAAACTCGGCCAGAGTAACAGTAGATCCTCCACCTTTACACTAAATCCAGTGACATCTTACTGCAGCGTGACACAGAGGCCATACTCTTTCTTGCCTTATGAAGCCTGCTGAGGGGAAGCGCTATCTCACAGCTGTTAGCTGAGAACTCTGAGGTCTCCCTGCATAAATTTCACTGATATCACCTCCATCAGAGGCCCATAAAGCTGATTTATTATAAATACAACTCTCTTGTGTTTACTGCATGCATTCTTGTGCCTGCAACATCTTCGAAATGAGCACTTGCAGGTGCTCAGTGTTCATCTTAGTGGGGCAGTCTGAAGAAGAGATACACACAGACACACACACGCTGACAAAAAAAAAAAACACCTTCGGGAGCTGGGGAAGGAAAAACAGAGCAAAAGAAAGAGACAGAGAGATGAAAGTGGCTAGGAGTGGAGAGATAAATAAGGAAGGATAAAAGATAGAGGGTGTTCGAAAGTAAGAATAAAGGAAAAAGGGAGAGAAAAAGAGAGAAAGATAAATTAAAGCAAAGGGGTAAGAAAACATGGCAGCCATCACCCTGGTGATTAAGCTGAGGCAAAGTTGATAAGGATAATGTGCTACGTGTTATGTTACTTGGATCGTCTCATGTTCACAGCCCACTGAATAAGTCTGAGGATGGGGATGGTGAGCGTCTGTGTGTATAGATGGGGGAGGCATTGCAAGAAAGCATTGCTGCTACTGGGATAAAGTAAGACTGAAAAAAAAAAAAAGTTTTCCTAATATATCCATTGCCTTGGTGTTTATTATTGCTTTGTTAACTTTGTTCGTTGTTGTAATAATTAGCATACAATATTAATTATAACAATATTACAATAATATCATTGTGTTTATTATTGGAATTCTATACTGTGCCCAATTATTTAGTCCAACAATATAGCAAGACTATTTCAAGTGCATCTCCTTTCGTGAAGAAAAGGGACATGTCTGCCTCCGCTTCACGATAAGGCGGTAAAAGATGCCCAAAGCCCAAATCCACAGTCAAATATTCAAGGTGCATCAATTCATATCAACTCACTATCAATTATTTTCTGAATAACAATGTAGCAGACAAACTGGGCGGAAAAGAATAAGAGCTCTTGGCATAGAGTTTAAAAAAAACATTAAGCAATTTAGCAACAACAAAGGGCAGAACATAAAAAAAGGGAAATGTGAGAAATTCCAGAAATGTGAGGGAGCTGGTTGGTGTGGATACAGAAAGAGATTTGACCAAACCCAACAACAGACCTTACAGAACAGAGAGACAGAGAGAGAGAGAGAATCCCAGCTATTCAAAACTCCAACAATGAAAAAATGATTCATGTATCAATTTACATTAATGTCAGAATTACATTTACATTTATATCCAGAATTTCCACTCAAAAAAAGAAAAGTTAAATACAGAATTAAATCGAATTAAATACACTAAAAACATATATTGCTTAGTAAAAAATGACATTATATAAATATTTAAAAGTTACACAAAGCTATCTTTTTTTTATTATTATTTAAAATAATTTTTACATTTTGTACATGACAAATTAGCATTAACCCCTAAAACTTCTGGGCCCATAAAAGTGTCACCCAGGTATTAAGATAATAATCAGCAACAGGTTAAAAGGTGCCTACATGCTGAGAGTAGTAGCAGAATTAGTAAAAAATATTTACTTCTATTTTAATGAACAATTTTTTATAGTACAAGTTAACTCTCTATAGGTATACAGTAGCTTAAAAAATCAGACTCAAAACTAACATCATTCAAGTTCACTATAATTATACACTATAAGCTATGAATACACTATAACTTCCATATAAAGCTTCAGCTATGATAAGGTATTAATTATGAGAGACTTTAGTCCTTAAATAAGTAGTGTGGGAAGACCATGTGTTTAGTTTGTCATCATAGAGATCTTTAACAATGCTGGATGGAAGTTGGATCCACTTTCTGTCCTTCCTGAGTCCACAAATCCACACCGTGCCATCATTCCACTCGGCCTGCTCTGGGGTCTACATGATGAATGCACTGAGATTTCATCTTTGTGGGTGTTTCACTCATTGCCTGTACTCAATTAGTTTCCTGGATGTTTGTGGAGCATTTTTGCTGGTGCTACAGGCATATGGGATGCGAACAGAGAGATAAGATATGGCCAAGAGAGCAGAATCGCAAGCATTTTGAGACTCCCATGTAAAAAGAGTGTCTTGAAAGTATGTTCGGGTTTCTTAGGGTCATGTGTTGAATCGGCCAGTGTGGCTAGACACATAAGCTAGTCAATCCCTGGGCCCTGGGTGACTGAGAGTGAGTGGATCTGTCTGAGGTCTGGGTCATCGTGGCTGAAGACCCTGATGGAGACTCCAAGGGAACGGGCATCCCTCATCACCACTCCACACCCAGGCTGCTGGAGCACAAAACAATTAGCCAGTGTGTGAACAAGGCCTTGTTTATTGACTTAGTGGAGAGACTTTATTAACCCAGGCTGTGTTGAATGGGAGTCACCTGCTGTTCACACTTAGACTGTTATTGTGAGTAGGGTTGGAGACGGGAGGGCCCTTATGATGCCCACTAAAGCCTGCTGTTCCTTTGTCCGAACCACCTTCAACTAGCAACAGAATAGTTCAGCCTGCATAGCAACACGGCTTTTATTCAGCAACATTGTGGGATAGACAGTCTCAATCACTTGTCAACAATGCAATTACGCTAGCTGTCACCAACTTCTGTTAAACTATACTGTGCGTGTCAAATTAGCAATGCTTTGGCATTGTTGCTCGTCCATGCGCTAACCAGATTCACAAGTCGCTTGCACACGATCGTTATGTGATATATGATGTTCAGTAAAGCTATGTCAGGCCTTTGATGTGGTGTAAATGTGTTTCGCTGCTAGTTTGAAATGTAAGGTGACATGTCCAGGGCAGGAAAGGATTCAAGGCTCATCCCAGTGAGTGAGATTTCCTCTAAAGTGCATGGTGTCAATAGCTGACTTTCAGCGAGATAGATAAAAACACAACGGCCTGGTTTTTATCTGCCTCCCAGGGACTAGTGCTGCAGATAACAGCTATTACACCGACAACCGGGAGGCGTGTGGAGATGCGTGGGCTTATCTACGGCTGCCAGTAAACTGTGTCTGTGTGTGTGTGTGTGTGTATGTGTGTGCATGCATGTGTGTGACCCATTATGTCGTTTCTTTGCATGCAACAATGTTTCTCCAAGTCTGTGTGTATTTATTTGGGGCTTGAACAGGAAATTAGGTAATTGGAAACCAAGAAAAAAATTTCAGGGAAACATTAACAAATGTTCATGCTGTGGACATTTACCCCTTAACCTGATTTAAACCCAGTTTAACTGCCTAAATATAAATGATGATGTCTTATTTGGCAAACATCTTTTCACCTGGTGAATGTAATTTAATGGATCATCCAACATTAAACTAGTTCGTGTTCACGTTCACCATCCAGTAACGTTTGTTTAAACTTTACATATAAGCCCAATGAGAAGCTTGTAATATCTATTGTTCTTTGTCAGAATCATAAAACGCCATAGCTGTAAGTAGATAATTGAACTGCTGTTGTAAGTCGATATCCACATACAGTACCAGTAAAGAGTCAAAACATTCTAGAACAATTCTCGATTTAACCTATGGCATCATGTAATTAAGTAACAACAACAACAACAACAGTTAGCTGTTATTTTAAGATATGAAGGTCAGCTGTTCTGGAATAGTTCTTGCAAGAATAGTATTATCAAATGCATTTGCAAAACCCATCAAGCACCATGACGAAACTGGCTCTCATGAAGACCATCCCAGGAACACAAGCCAAAACCTACCTCTGCTGCAGAAGAGAAGTTCATTTAGACTTACCAGCCTCAAAAAGCACCAATTAACAACCAGCACCTCAGATTAGAGCCGTTATGAATGCTTTGCAGAGCATAAATAGCAGATACATTTCAATATCAACTATTCAAAGAAGATTATTGCATATTTTGGATGCCTTCAGCATTGTTTTACAGTGTAGAAAGAAACATAATTCTGGAAAGACTGCGGAATTCGAAGGCGCGTCAAAACCTTTTACTGTTAGTGTACGTCTTATGTAAATTTTATTTCATGCATGTCACTGTACGTATTGTAGACTCATAGTGATCGCAAAAATCAGTTTTTACCTTTGGTTATCTAAAACACTATTTGCACATCTTTAAACAGACAACCTACTTGAGACGTTCAGACTGTGTATTTATCCTACATCATCCAGTGTGTAGCCTGAATGTTTGCTGTGAGTTTCTCACAAAGGCTCCAGGTCTTGTGCTCCCCACAACCTGACACAGCATAATGGATGGAAGGGTGGACGAATGGATGGATTCATTCTGAAAACAGTCCCACCAATGCTCAGAAAAAAACTGTATATGTTCTAATCCTAGCAGCACTTTTCTTCGAATAGGGCTCAAAAAAGATTATGATCCAAGGACTACTTTTACAATGGTCCTAATACTGATATGTATAAATATGAAAATGTTGGTAGGCATCCTCATCCCTCTAAAAACATGCCAGTAGGTGGACTGGTTAGTTCAAGTTGTTTTCCTAACTTATGTCCAGCATTCCCATAATAAGCTCCATCAGGATAACGTGCTTAATGAAGATAAATGAATGAATGAATGAAAGATGAAAATCATTCACTATTAATACAAGTAAGGAACCTTAATATGACCAAGTACAACAAAGAAAGATGTGGGGCTAGACCTCTGCACATCGCCTGCACGTATAGCAATTGTCGTAAAACTCTACACATTTCCTACTACTACTTCTAATTTGAGTCGAATGCCAGACCTTGCATGGTGTGCCATTTTCGAATATAAACAGATATCATCATTGAAGCCCTTATTGCTTTTTCCTCTCTGATCTGTTTAATCTAAAAGGAGCGAGCAAGAGAGAGAGAGAGAGAGAGAGAATGAAATGGTTTCTGTGGTGCCTTTCAAGAGAAAGGCCTTTGAGAATGAAGTGGACTAGGCCAGGGAACAGGCAGCAGGCCAGATTCCAGAGCTAACGTATAATCAGCCTAGGACATGTATAATTATTTCTGAGACGTGAAAGAACAGAAGGGAGTGAGAGGGGAGGAAGTGGGGAAGAGATACACAGTAGCAGAAGAACCAATGCTGCTTAATATTTGTTTTATGTTTGGAAAATGAAGAATGTTTATGATGGCTAAATTGGTGGCTAGGTGGTTTAGAAGGGCACAACATCTACTACATATAGAGGTTAAACATGTACTTATAGAAACACTTTACGCACACACACACACACACACACACACACCTTGCAAACACAGCTCTCCTCCAACCCACAAGCACACAGAGAGTTTACAGTGGTTAAGGCCCTGACGTTGTGTCCTTTAATTCAGCGCTATTGACTGCTGCCTGTTTGAATGCTATACTGCAGTTTTAACTAATTAGCTGTGTCTGTGGGCACCAACAACTCCACTAGCCTTTCTTCAGGAGAAACTGATTTCAGCTCCAGCTTTGAAAAGCGAACGATTCCCATAAGGCCTTGTCTGTAATTGAGGTGAACTTGCTGACTTGGTAACTGACCGTAGCCAGAAATACCTGTTTTCCTTTGCATCACCTGTGCAAAGATTGCGGCCAAACCTCTGATTCTCACCTGGCAGACTCTCTCAAGTTTCCTCTTTCCCACAACGTCAAGCTGGCCTGATGTCACACTATTTCCATAAATACGCTGTGTGTATTTTCTCTGTTTTTCCTCAACAACAATCTCTTGCTTTGGAAAACACTTCATCGAAAATAAACCCACCCACCCTAGCTCTACCCCTGAGCTCCCTCATCCGAGCATCTGCATAAGACAGGCTCTTTCTCCAGACTGACTGGTGGATCACAGGTAGTAGTGCGCGCGCGGGGGGTGCGCACACGCATGTGTGTGTGTAGGCCACAGACAGGGTCGGGAGAAGGAACGTTAATCACACCTCTCCTGTCAACAACAAAGAGACAGCTTCCTTCAGCAGCAGAGTCATAAAAAAAAAAAAAAAACTTTCCGAGAAGGTGTCGAACAAAATGCAGCCAAAGTGATGATGAAATTTACGAGACAAAGGGAGGGAAAAGAAACAGCATTTTCAAATATAATGGACTAATTACAAGCACGATCATGGACTAGCACCTCGTTTACCTTAAATCTTAAAGCCTCAAACGTCTAGTAGTTATTTATAGAGTTTCTTTTTTACGAGACACTAAGTATTTTGGGTCTTCCATAAAAAGAGCACTGTAGATATTATATGTTTTTGGAAGCATGTAATAAATAGATGAGTGTGAGAAGAAGAGTGCTGTGTGAAGACGCAGATGGAAGCTGGCATGTTTAGTGTAGCACTGTAATGAGGGATGCAGTCTGGCCAGTATCATTGAGTTCATTTACCCTTAGTGGCTGTTCGAGCCAGTGAGATGTTCTCCCACCCTCTTCTTTTTTTCCTTGCTTTTGGCCAGTACAAATGTGTTGTTTCAAGCTTCAGTGACAGAAACTCAAGACTTTCATGGAGTGACCAGACCATGACCTTTTCCTGGGTTATGTTTCGGAGGAGAGAACACATCTTGAATTTTTCCTGCAAAAGAAAACAGCGTTGGGACTTGAGATTCTCTCGCGCTGTTCGTTAATGTCCGCACCGCAGAGATCACAGCCATTCCTCCGCCATTCCAACCTTATTCCTGACATACAACCCCCAGGCCTACAACCTTCTAACCTCTTCCTGTCTTTCTCTCACTTTTTCTTTCTCTCTCCAAGGCTGATACCAAGGACTTTATATAATGTAAAACCATAGATAATTTATCTCACTCTGTACCGTGATACCATTTCTAAAAGCTCTGCTTCTCCCATTTCTCCTTCACCTCTCTTTGAATCTGAGGCCAAGAATTAAAAGGCACGTCTTCTTCAGAAACAGTTACAGAAAGCAGCTGGACAGTTACTTTACCTCTTTAACAAATATGTCCAGATTTACATCTCTATTCATAACCGGAGACCACAGTTCCTCCTACTATTCCTTTAAGCTAAACAGATTCCTCTAACAGCTTTTTGAGGCAGTGTTTCACAGTGCTTTAGCGGCATGGAATAAATAACAGAGGAAGCTGCTGGGCTGTAGTGAAGCCCGGGGCAGGAAGTGACATAAAGCGAATGACTCTGAGCAGCAGTTGTTTTGAATCTGGTAAATTCTTCTCAGAAACAAAAATGAGAGAGTGAAGAAAGAAAAAAAATGTAATTTGATTAAGGTAATTGCCCACAGCAGCATTTGCAATTCTAAACAAGTTTCATCCCCCAGCCTCAGATGTAAACACTGTGTGCCCTTCGACCTGTGGAGTAAACATCTGCTCCGAGATAAGTTTTCACCCTCACTGGCAGAGTGGCTGACATGACATTCATAAATACAATTTGATCTTAAAAGCAACATCCGGTAAATGACCTCCACACCCCCTCGCCCCCTCCTTCATCTCCTCCTTCAGAAAGCACTGTGTAACATACCACTGGAGTTTCACAAAACATCTGTACTTGTATACACTAAATATAACCAACCAAACCGAAACCGAGCACACTACTGGGATTGCGTGGCTATTAAATGTGATTATCCGTGTGTTTATGCATGGATTGCATTTTTGTGCCTTTTTTTTTTTTACTCGGCTTTAAGTATTTTCAAGTATTCAGCTCTGCAGAGATCTGGTTCACCAGTAGGTGTAGCCACATGCAGCACACAAACTGACACTGACCCCCTGTTGAGAGGACGACCCTGGCTCAAGAATATATCCGGAGCTCTGCCTCATAAACCCGCCGAGTGATGGAGACAGAGAGAAGCAGAAGCACAGCAAAGAAGGATCAAACAAGTGGGGACGATGCCAATTAATATGCATGAATTCACTGGCGCAGCTGACTTTTCTCATGTCGGAGAGAATGTAAACACAGAGAGATTCAGACAGGCCGGAGAGAGGTGGCTGAGGAGAGGTGAGGTAAAGATGATGGACTAAAGAAAGAGGCCCTCGCTGACCAGACCACCGCTGAGAAAAGGGGCAGCCTGTCAAGACAGACGACTTCCTATTTCACTCTGATTATCCCCCAGAGGCCCTCTGAGAGCACTATAAAAACCTTCTCATTAAGAAGAGTCACTTTATAGGATCTTAATGAGTCTAGGCTCAAGAGACAGGGAAGAGAGAGAGAGAGATTGAAAGAAAACATGTGTTCTTGTTTACCAGTGTGTTGAATCTGGCTGTGAACTATGGCAGGCTTTATGGGAATAGGGTGTAAATAATAATAATAATAATAATAATAATAATAATAATAATAGTAATAATAATAATAATAATAATAATACAATAATACAATAATACAACAATAATAATAATAATAATAATAATGATAACAACAACATTATTGTTATCATCATCATCATCATCATCATCATCATCGTCATTATTATTATTATTATTATTAACAACAACAACAACAACAACAATAATAAAAATAATTATTATTATTGTTGTTGTTGTTAATAATAATAATAATAATAATAATAATAATAATAATGATGTTAACAATAATGTTGTTATTATTATTATTATAATTATTATAGAACTGTGGCGTAATAGTTAGCATTGTGACTTCGCACCTCCATAGTCAAGGGTTTGATTCCTGCTTCAGGTTTGTGTGAGTGAATTGAAACCCCATCTAGGGTCTACCCTGTATCATTATCCAATTACCCTGTACAAGATAAGCAGTACAGATTAGCATTATTATTATTATTATTATTATTATTATTATTATTATTATTATTATTAGGGCCCAAGCACTATAGGGTGCGTCTAAGGATTTTTCTCCACCGTGGTCCGGGGCCTCGAGATTTTGCTTATACACACTTTTCACGTAGGCACATGAAACACGGTACACATTTAGAGCTCATTGAGCCGAACAACTTTCGCACTGCATGTCCTGGGCTCAACTCAACAGGAGGCCGGTTATTTTGGATCGTTCGCAAAAACACACCCGATGGATTTTGATATACTCCTCCTAGGGAGTTTAAAGGATCGTCACCAAACCAGGCCGATGTGATCTAAAGACATTGAGGACGCAAAATTGCGGAGGAATTTTTGATATCTCAAACGGGTCAGCCGTGAAAATGTCTTAAACTTATGCTGAAAAATGATGAATAACTTTCTGTGTGGCATTATATTGAGTGACATTATATTCAGTGACGCGTTCAGTGACATCACATCAAGTAACATCATAGTGTGATGCTTATTTCCAGCAACTGCGGCCTATTGAACACACGTACACATCACAAATGTTAACATTCACACACACACGCCTCTCTCACGACGCACACACACGCACAAACACACTTATATCACACACATTACAAATGTTAACACTCTCACACTCACATCTCTGTCTCACACGCTCGCATGCAGAAACACACACACTAACAAGTCACATGTCTCACATACACACATACACACATACTAAAACACACATCACAAATGTTAACACACAGACTCACACACCGCACACACAAACATGCACAAACTCATCACACACAGACTGACACATCCACACGTCACACACACACACACACACACACACACTCAACAAATATTTAGGGCCCAAACTGACATTAGCCCTGCATAGTGTGTGATGTGTGAAAGTTCTTTACCCACTCAAATAACACACAGATTGTGCGGTGCCCCCGGGGTGGCGATGGCACAGGGTGCCTGGGCCTGTCATCATTGCTTGCAGCTATATTTATAATAATAATTATAATAATAATAATAACTATCCCATCCAAAAGACATTGGCTGTGAGGCAGAAATACATCTTGGCTGGGATGCAAATCTATCACAGACTCATTCACACCTTGGGGCAGTTTTATCATAGACAATCTCCCTACCTAATTATATTATGTTAAACTATATTATTTTATTCATCCATCCATTCATTCATCCATAAATCCAGCCATCCATCCGTTCATTATTTATACCACTTATCCTGTGTAGTCGTGCAACACAGATCCAAACACCCACAAGCAATTCTACAGTTGCTTGTGTGTAGAATAAATACACAGTTCCATGTGCCTATATTAATCAAGATCATGCTTTGTTTATTTCCTGCCCTTGAAAGCTTTTCATCACATAACTGACATCCATTAAGCATTACCAGGGTAGCTGTTCCTGAAGAGAAACAAAGCACTCAGCACAGTCCTACACACAACACTCAGAATCCACTCTTTTGCTTCCAACCAAATGTCAATACTTGCTAGTTATTTGGTCGCAAACAATAATGCTGGCAAACTGTACAGTACATGAATTCTACTTTAAATTAAAATACCTGATTATTACAATAGTTAGAACCGGTAGGGAATTTATAACGTTTTCAACTTTTTTTGTTGTTATATACATTTCCCCATCATTATCGTTATTATTTTCCTACCAAATAATTCTTACGAACAATAGCTTTCGTAAAATTTATTTTTCCAAATTTTTCACAGCACTCTAAAAAAAATAAAAGCTGCTCCTGAAAGCTGCTGTATTTCCCAAATAATATAAAAAGTTTCACTGACCAGCAGTCAATGCCAAAGCTGCAGATTATAGCACAAAAGGCTTAAAGCAGCACCATGAATCCAAGCAACAAGATCATAAGCTGCCTTTGTTTATCGTCAGATAATAATCACGCATTAGAACAAGTTCTGTTAAGCTGAAAACTGAAAATATGCTAATGCTTATGATTACCAATTCCATATAATATGCACAGCCACAATGTTTAGCTTCGTGCACTTCTACTTGCTCCTGATATTTTGTAAATGTAAAAAGTGATGGTCTTTGTAGATCCTTAGCTGTGTCTCCTCTAAGCACCGGTGATTATTTTTTTGCGAGTTTGGTTTGTTCCCTCTTAGTGTGCTTAGTCACAATATTGTATGGTGCACCCAGGCTCGCTGTACACGTGCATATTGATAGAATCGCAATATGGCTGACTTGGTTAGATTAAATCTAGGTGCAGAGTAAGAGAAGAATGTGCTATGGTGTGTGAACTCCAAAAGCAGTAAGATGAGAACAGTCCCTGAGAAACCACCCACAGCAGCAGGGAAAGACCTCATGAGCTGAATCCGGAACCATGAAACCTGGCTTTAATATTTTGTGTGTAGAGATGCTGAGTGGAGAATGCCTGGAATGTCCAGCCATGTTTACAGCCTGGGTTGCTTCACACCTGCAGGTCAGGGGGATATCACCAGCCCCCCCCTACCCCCCTATACCCCCTATAGCGAACCTCCCACAGACTCCTCCCTTCTCACCCCCCTCATTACACCAGGGTCAAGCTCAGAGGTGACCTAATTAAAAGCTCATTACATCACAGACAATCTCCATTAGCATGCCAGGTCTGGTTGTTAATCCATTAGAGCTTCAGAGGCTCACGGTCGGAGCTTTACATTCCAGTGCTCCCGCACATACTATCTGAGATTTACAGATTTACACACATATATATCAACAACACTCCCACATCACCCATCACCTGGCTGACAATTCAAAGAGTCCTTTAGCACATGCACACACCACGCCTGCATGCACACCTATTACCTACTCAGGTTGGTTGTTTGGGCTAATCAGAGGGACCGCAAGGGGTTACAGGCTTAAAAGGGGCACAGAATACACACTTACTTCCACCTGTTCCAAACTATCCCATATCATACAAGAACCTCCATTAATGGTCATGAAAATAAAACATTGGTCTACATTGGTTTTCAGTTGAATACAGCTTTGTGTTTTAAGGTCAGTAAACACAACATCTACAACATGCGGTTATAGGACTCAAGCCAAATTCCACCTCTAGACCATCGTGGTTTATCATTATCAAGAAAATATACAGCTGCAAATGTAGGGATATGGTTCATTAAATCAGGCAGATAGTGTATCAACGGTACTCTATCTGAACAACTATTATAAACACAGCCCACATAATAACACACATGCTGCAATTTGCTTATTGGTATTCAGACACGGACAGTACTAAGGGTGTTAGCTAACCGTAAAGTCAGTGAGGACTTTCCCCTCTTCTATTCCTACTATGAAAGGGAGCATTCAAATGAAATTTATTTCCTACCAGGAGAGCCAAAACACAAATCTTTAGTGTCAACGAGGTTTGGGATGGTCCACACATATTAGGCCCCTTTTTAAAGACTTATGGAGAAAAAAAAAAAAACAGTGGCAGGTGTGCCTCAGGGTTCTACAAGAACGAGCCTCTATATAAATTTACCTGAGTGTTTGGACTGCTGCTTAGGTGTAAAGCAAGCTCAAACCATATTTGTTCTTCTATTTCTAACTACACCTGCACAAGATGGCATTTTGATCCAAAATAAATCATTTTCTTAACATACTGCTCTGTAGGGAAAATAGAGTCACATATCTCACTGAACAAAATGTATTATATCTCACTGCAGCATTAGTTGCAAAAAAAACCAGAGGATGAATTTTCATCCTTCAAGCGACTTTAAATTAAATGATGCTTTAAAGAAAATGAGACGTAAGAAAGATGAAAATTTACAATCTTTAAACTGCACATAATTAACCAATATGGTTACAGTTTTGTGAAGTAGAGAGCTGCGCACCTGCATGTTGAATGCATGTGTATTTATGTCCTGGCTGGGGACTTGGCCATACAGATCCACTCTGCCATCTCTTTGAACCTGTTTTCCCTGGTGGCTCCCCGGTCATACAGTGTTCAGTGCTTTGTAAGTGACTCCATTGTTGGGGCTAGATTGACTAGAAAAATGGGTTGACCCAGGAAAGAAAGGCTTGGTAAAATAGGAAGAGAGAGAGAGAGAGAGAGAGAGAGAGAGAGGTAGCCTGGAAAAAAATTCTTTGAGGTCTGAGTTGGCAAAGGGGATCAAAATGCTCCATGGTCACCTGCAGCCTTTGTCACACAGGGCACCCTGGCCTCGGCCAACTCACCTCCAGAGGTCAGTCCAAATGTTTACTGTACACAGCTACCTAAATCTGCATCAGTCAATGGACAATCCACTGCCACTAAGTCTTCCAAAACACTTTGTCCTTCCATCCCTGTCTTTGGTGTAAAATTCAACAGGCTAAAATAGATACCTGGAAAAGTTTCAGAAAACTGTCACAGTTGCTCTAAAGCTCCTGAGCTGTCACAGTTTGGAAGAGGCAATCACAGATCACATATCAATATATGATAAAGAGGCTTTAAATGAAAAGACTGAGACTAAGTTTGTAAAGTAATATAATAAAATATTAAATAATAATTGTGAGGTTGATGACAAATTATTGGACAAGGTTTTGAACAAAATCGCTAATTTATTAATCAAAGAGCAAATTGTAAGCACAATTTATCTCAATCTAAATTAATAAAAATTAAATTATATGATATTTAGTGATATTTGTTATAATCCAGAACTATTCTGTCCTAAAATACTGCCAAATTAATTGCTTTGGGTACAGAAAAAAAACCTTCAAATACAGCTTTCTTAAAAACCAATAATGTACACGTATTGTGCATAAAATCTCTAAAATCATAAAATCCATTTATTTAATTCTATCAGTATTTTTTCATATTTATTAAAGAACAAGTTATTAGTTCTATGAGATTTTATTTTTTTTATATGGAAGGTATTGTGTTATTTAAAAAGTTGCTTAAAGATGAGTTTACTATACCGTATTTTTCATCAGGTGCTACTAGGATGAAAAATAAGGGTCTGTTTTTTATAAAAATGAGGGCCATTTTGGAGAGCCTACAATCTGATTTGGAAATAATGGATGTGCCACAAGCCTGTGGTTTCTGATGAATGAATAATAAATTGTGTTTAATAAACGCCACTTGCTTTGAAGCCCGCGCTGGGGTATAATGAATGGACCGGAATCTAAGTACTGTTTGGGGGAGAGAGGGAGAGGTGGGCTATATGTGGGGTGGGGGGGGGGCCCAGAGATGGGGGTTTAAGTATGTTGGGAACGAAAGCACACAAATTGTCCAGCTTTCATTAGCGTGGTGAGTGAAGACTCTGCAGAGGGCTTGATTCCCAAGACTCTCAGATAACAAGTGGCTTCTCACACTGGGGCTTTCTGTTTCCTCCTAATAAAACGAAAAAGAGAAAGAGAAGGAGAGAAAGAGAGAGAGAGGTAGATGGGGAAGGTGAGTGGCCACTGAGAGAAAGGGGAAAGGGACCCCCACAGCCAACTGTTATCTGCCTAACACTCAGTCATTGTGGAGGTATTTTGGTTTATTTTCTCTGCGTCCAATGAATGGCTGCCGACAAGGCATTTCTGATGGCTTTGATAAGGGCTCCCTCTCTCCACGAATGCCCCCTTCCTTTAAGTTAACCTTGCTTCCAAGAGCCATTAGTGAAAGACATAAAACCGAGAGGCATCAGAGGAGACCTCCCCAATGCATTCAGGGAGTTTAACAGAACTTCCTCTAAAGCAAATCCACTCAAACCATATAGATTATCAGATTAAATCTATGTACTGCATGCTACACATTTTGGCACTATTCTTATTTATTAAACCGTTATAAAACAACTGTAGTGGTTGTATTTAGGAGCCTATTGGCTGTTTCTTTTTTCTTTTTTCTTTTCTTTGCCTTAGGCCACCTGATAATTTGCCTTCACATGGTGTAGCAAAAAGGTTTCTCAAGAGCACTTATTTAGTGCCTTCAAAGGAGTTAATAGCCACTGGGCAGGTGCACTATCTAAGCAGAGCTGGATTCCCAAGACTCTACCTCATCTTCTCCTGGAGAACGACTGTTTAACAGCACATAAAAGCAAGACTGTGGAGAGCTGCGGTTCATGGGCCTGGTCTTATTGCCTTCTTTTCCCTCCCAACTGGCTTAGACACTATATAGCCTTTCAAAAAAATAAATAAATAAATAAAATACTGTCCCTTTCTTACACATCAGCATTTGAGTTAAACTGCTCCTCATTATAGAGCACTCATCTACCAAACGGCACTCTCAGAGGCTGCCTGTCCTCCTCAGATAGCCACTGAGAGCCCAAAAGCAGCAAGTAAGAGCTGAGTGCTGCAGCTATGGGTGAAACACCAAAGAGGTGATAAACTATGACCTTTCCGCAATCCTGCCACATGTATAATAGCTGCCCTCGATGGCCTGTCCAAGGTGTCTGTATCTGGAAAAGGAGTGTATTTTTATCAACTGCGCTATGCCCAGTGTCTGACGAGCTGGATTGAAGAGGGAGAGAGAGAGCTGGCACGCAGCGCTGGCAGTGCTCAGGTTCCTGATAGCTCTCGGTTCACTTTGATGTGCTTAACCCCCACCCCTAGCCTCCCCCTTCCCAGGAAATTGCATTCTGTCCACTGCAACAGCAGATAAATAAGGCAGGATAGGGGCTGCACACTGTCACTAGCCGACCTGGCCTGTCTAACACCATGGCCTGCAGTGTGTTAGCAGTGTGTGGCTTCATCCGGCAATGTCGTCTAGCCAATGTGTACATCCAGACCTCGTCTCGCTCTCTCTCTCTCTCTCTCTCTATGTTTCTTTCTCACACACACACAAACACACACACACACATATACATGCACAGTCTCACTTAAAAGTTTTGCAATACTTGAACCCACAATATGTCACTGAAAAATGAATGGTGACAGTTTCCCATAAGAGCAAATTTTGAGCTAATTTTACAGAAAGGAGCACCATTCTGGGAGGGAAGTTGGCAAGAGCTTTTAAAGTACTATTTCTTGGAGTTCGCATAAAAGATTAAAGGCAGAAGTAAAGTAACCATGGTGGAATGTATTTACAGGAAGCATTTGTAACATATTGTGAGATAAGCAAAGAACAATGTTTAATTAACATTCAATGCACAAATGTTTTATTTATTGGTAATGAGTTACAGCTGCAGTTATGTAAATCCTCTTAAGAAACTTTGGTTTACACATCACAATTCATTAGCCGAGGAATGAGAAGGAATTATAGTTAACAGATTTTTTTCCGTGCCCCACTGACTGAGGACAACCACAACTGAAACCACAACCACAGCAAAACAAACAAACAAATGAAGTAATAGCATTATTAATGCATTGTTGATGCGATTCATAATGGCATTCACCAAGGTTAGCAGAAAATACCAAATAAGAATATATGTAAACTTTTAATGCAAGAATTATTCCTTGTGGTGATGGAATAGAGTGAGGCCACCAGCCTCTCCTCTTCCATTCCAGACAACCTCCCGAGCCTCACTGGGCCTCTGATTGACAGGTCATGAAGATACACCGACATGGTCCTCATTTCCTTCAAGTACTATGCCACCCCTCCCCGTACCCAACACCCCTGGAAAAACACACTTGAGACTGAGTGTTGCAAAGCAGGAAGTGTCCTGGGGAGAGAAAGTTTGGTTTCGGGTCAGCGTGCTCCACTGGGAGAGAAGGTGTATTGGGGGAGGTAGATTTGGAAAGTGGAGGGAGAACGGCTGAGACGGTGAAAAAAAATGCTGGAGGAGTTTTTTTTTTTTTTTTTTTTACGGTGGTGGTGGGGTGGGCGATGGTGCGGCTTGGTCCTGAGAGGAAACATTAGCAAAGTGAGGAGGAAAAGCTGCCAAATTAACTTCTCACCCTTTCAATCACGCCCAGGAGAGTTCCTGTCCCACTTCACTTCTGCCTGTAAGGTTCCGCCACTAGAGGTCACTGTTTTTATTTTGTAGTTTTTTGTTGGCTGACTCAGTTTCCCAGCAGGCAC